>OZ035960.1:101114732-101702732 GCA_964034945.1 Chrysopilus asiliformis
TATGACTTTAGAAAATTCAAATTTTTGTAAACCTATCTTTAGAATGCCTCCCCCTCCCTCCTCCACCAAACATATTTTCTTCAGCTATGTCCCTCACCACCCACTCGTTATGCTGCTTTTGATTAATTCTTTATATCGAAGATGACGTATTTTATAAATGTCCCCAAGCCATCAGTTTCCGCCTTAACCACAAAACTTTTCGAACATCCCCCATATTGAAATTTTATACATCATGTATGAGAAACTTGTGAGTGTGTGTGTCGCGTATATTTTAAAAGGAAGTGTAAATTATATTTCGGTGTCATGAGATCTTTCTAACAATATTCTATTCAACTACATGAAATTTTCATAAATTAATAAATTCCAGGGAAAAATTATGTCTTCTTTTCACGATATTACTGCCTTAGATTCACTTTTTTCCAGGTCGCATATTTTGATTTATTTTTAGACTGAATAATACACTACAGGAAATTTGTAATAAAATTTGACTTTTTTGAATAATAGTAAAAATGTGTTCAATTTATAATATTCCAAACACTTTAAAGAGTTATTTTTAGGACAATTTTATTTGATCAAGCCCTTATTTATTGGAAAATGCTCAACTTTTTCGAAAATCCATATATTTTTGTCGTGATTTAAATCACCCGAAAAAATATAATACATCAATGATGTCCAGTTTATATGTGTTGAATTACCACTACTCGAAATTTTTTGGTTTCTTGTTGCACACAAAAACAAAGTTGAGATAGTGGCGCTCTCATTTTCTCAGTGGCAAGCTGACGTCATATGAACACAGTGGACCACAAAATTTTCATTTTAAATAAACTTTTGACATTTATCCTTTCTCGTCTGTCTCATTTTATTAATTGTTCTCACGAATATCGATAGAAAAGAGTCCACCCTGCCAGAGCTCTGGAATAGAATGGCAAAGCATTATATTTGTGCTATTAAATTCATTCTTTTTTTTTACAAATGTTATCACACGATAGATACTTGAAATTTTCATTATTATCTACAATATCTAAAAATTGTTTTTTTCCAATCAGAATTACGATATGAGCGCTTCATGATTGAAAATAAAAAATGAAAGAGGCTTAGTTCATGAGATAGGGCTACTCACAGGCTTAATCACGGGGCACTGCCCCTTAGCGTTATGGTCAGAAGGTGGAGCCCGGCCGCAAATGATTTTTGCCGCAGTTGTGGTGACGAGGAGGAGCCGGAGACCGTGAAACACTTACTCTGTGAGTGCCCAGCCCTACAAGCACGCCGATATGGGACGCTTGGGGCCAGATTTTATAGTGGCCTGACGGAGCTTGGCAACCACCCACTCGAGGATATGCTGAGCTTCGTCAACAAGTCGGGCTGGTTCAAATAGGATCAGCTAGTTTGATGAAAGGTCTTATGAGTACCGAAGACATCACAATGGGCCTGTAGGCCTCCGAGTGTAGCGCTGTGCTCACGCCTTCGCGCGCACAGTCTTCTTAACCTAGTTCATGAGGTGCGTTTTTGTACCTCACTGTAGATAAGTCTACCAGAGGAAAAAAGCGACACACAGCCGCCCACATCAACAGTAGAAATGCTATTGAAGGAATGAAGCGTCTGACTCATAAAATTCGCTCATTTTTAATCCACTTTTGATACCCCGCAGAAGCTTTTCGGAGGTACAACTTAAAATGTCATCATTGCGTAAAATGCTTTGTCACTATTGATAAAAAATTGAAGCATGTGAGGAGCTGGATGAGCCCAAAGTGGACAACATTGATTTAAATTTAAATAAACTATTAGCCAAATGCAAAGTTTCTACCATTTAAAAAATATTCATGTTCTATGACTCTATGTTCTATGATTCACATAAAAACTTGTGTGTAACGGAAATTCCCTTTGCTTGCCGGCAAATATTTTCCCAATTTTCTGAAAAAGCAATTCCAGTCCGCAAGGCCATTAAAGTAAAGCCAGTATTTACGGAATGGGTGTACAAGATTAACACGTTGCCTTCATCACACAAATGTTGCTTCTATTCTAACATCTCGCTTGGAACTCGGTCCTCCTCCCAAATCCCCAAATAAGGTTATTGACTCCTGAAAACAATAGAAAATGTGGTGTGATGTTGAAGGGACGAAACTACAAAATGATAATGAGTTTACATGGGTTGAGATTCAATTAAGAACTTTGCTCTGGGTTTTGCTCTCCACATAGTAAAGGACGAAAATTTAAGATTTGTCTACTCTGTGTGTTACTAAATGTGGTACAATGTTTTTAACAACAATCAGGAATACAACGTAGCAGTAGGTAGACTGAAACCACCAGGAAATTCTTCTGAACCAATGTTGGAAACTACACGGTAAGAAATAAATAGGACAGATTCTTATAAAACCTGTAATTCGCTTTTATTTCTGGGTCACAGTGCCCAATAAATTATTTTTTCCTTTTTAGTACACTTTTTTAATAAAAGCCTTTTTTACCATTTTTCTTTATTGCATCTTTTTTAGTTATTCTGTATTTGATTAGCATGACTATAAATCCGTTATTAGTAGAAAAATATACTTTTTAGCCTTACAGACTTTTTTACTCCAGAATCGTATTCAGCGATCCCAAAAACCTCCATATGAGATTTTTCCCGGAAAATTTGAGCAAAAAGATAATCACAAAATCCTAATAGGACTTGCCGTTTTCCGTACAGATTTCTTAATGCCAGAATCGAATTCAGCGACCGCAAAAACCACTAGAAGAGATAATCACGGTATCCTTACCGGACCTTTCGTTATTCTTGCAGACTTCTTAATGCCGGAATCGAATTCAGCGACCCTAAAAACCCCCAGATGAGATTTTTTTCCGGAAAATTTGAGAAAAAGGATACTCACATTATCCTTACAGAACCTTTCTTTGTCCTTACACGGACAAAGTAGTGAAAGTTTTCTCATCGGAGTAATGTATGTGTGCCAAATTTCAAGTCAACTGGATGACTAGGGAATTCTTTCAAAAAATTAGAATAAATTCCCTATTTTTAGGACAAAAAAGCGCACTGTCTCATATACTTGTATTACAATTTTTGGTGGGAATATGTTCTAATATTTCTCTTCGTGTACAAATTGTATCTTTTAAACTATGAAAATGCGAATACAACAAAATGAAAGTCCTTTGTATACAAATGAGAAATTATAGTATTTGTGAGATTGAGGAAACCAAAAACCGAATATCCCAAAAATGAACTTTGAAAATGAGAAAACATTCATCAAAAAGCTAAGTCTGGGCGGCATGTAATTTATCCGTATATTAGAAATAGAAAATAATCGAATTTTAGTGGTTATACGTAAACTCGCAATTGTAAAGAATATTGCCTTTTTCAAAAATGAAAAAAATGATTTATGACCACTTTTGACCCTTTTTTCAGCAGACATCAGCCAAAATGTCTGCACTGTCGGCTTATTTGGAATTTAAAAACGCCGTTACATCACCGTAGAACCCTTTTTTCCCCCTGAAGTGTGACGTATTTTATTGAAAACCCCGAAATGTCCGATTTTATTCTTTTGTTTTTCACAAATTTTTCAAAAACGGCTCTAACTCGAAAACCACTCAACCGATTGAACTGAAATTTATGGCCCTGCACTTTAAGTGAAGAGGAAGGTCCGAGGGAAGGGGGATTTTTTTCACCAATCATGTGTTTTCGTGGGCAAACATATCGCTACAATGTCAGAGAAACTTACAGTTTTACGAAGAAAATAGAAAATATTCTTCATAAATCGATGCATAAAAAAATTCATAGATAATCCGTGGATATCATAAATAGAAAGCTTTAAAAAATAATCTACAATATAAAACTCTTTACTTTAAACTAAAAACTGCATCGTAAATCGATTTCTTTTTTCGCCCTATTATAGCAAGTATTGATTTGTAAATCTCTCTCTCTATCATCCTCTTTAAATTCTAAAAAAAAAATCAAACAGTATTCAATTCCACACAAAACATCACTTTCATATTTTTAAATTTTCACTGCATTGACGCGGAAATAAAATACTCGAATATGGCAGCTTCATTGTGAAGATATAAAAGCTTTTCATTTTGCTTACTCCCCGAAAAATTACCCCCACAGCATTAGTGCATAAAATTTTTTCAATGCAGTGCTGTTGCTTAGCTTCTGCAGATTTTATTTATTTACTGTAATACCGCATATTATTTTTGATTTCATATTAATATGGTTGAAAAGTAATGCGCCGGAATGAATTTTAGTTGCTGACTAAAAGGAAAATATCGGTTGTGATCAACACAAAACATTTCATTGCCATATTTAGTTTCGAAAAAAATATGTAAAAAAAAATTATTATTGTGAGCCCCATAACCTAGGATCATCCACCCACCACAACTGGTCCGGCATGTTTCGGGTACCTGTGTGTGTGTAACCTAACCTAACTTTCATATAATCGCGAGCGTACTGTATTCATTTTTTCCCAAAACCGTATAGGTTTCGAGAAATTTTCAAGAAACTAATTTTTTTTTTGCAAATTGAGAGCCATTAGAGATACGTTAAAGCAAAAAATGTGGAAAATTTCATTCTCTTTAAATTTTGTTTTATTAATTTTTTGCCAAAAACGCATAGTTTTTTTTTTTCAAAAAACGGATTTTTTTCATAATTTTTCAAAAAACGGATTTTTTTCAAAAAATTGCATGGGAGGTACCCATTATATCTAACGTCACTTTTCCAAAAGTTGATACAAAAACACGATTTTCGTAAAACTCATTTATAGAAAATTTCAAGTCGCTAACTTGACGCGTTCTCGAGTTATTTAAGATACGTAAAACGGACAGACCGACAGACAGACAGACCGATAGATCGACAGTCAGACAGATACACGGGGAGCCTCATAATTTTACCTCTAACGGATTTCGTACTGATCAGAAATGTTCTATCTACCCCCGTTCTCAAATCGGCCTTCGTCATGAATGCAATACTTTCACTCTATGTATACCAGAGGAAACTAATAATGAAACGCTTTTAGGTAAAAATTAAGAATTTTACTTCCCTAGCGGATAAAATAGTAACATTTGTAAGGCTTGGCTACCTATCAACAACAGAGACATACACTCAGAAAAATGTCCAGGTCAACTTTTTGTCAGGTTAACTCTGACCTTACAGAGGTGTCTGTAAGCCAGCTAGCGGTCAAAGTTAACCTATCTAAGGTCAACTCGTGCAGCTCCCAATGCCCTACTTCACCTGCTGGTGGCTTAATTTCAGAATTTCTCCGACCACAGGTCAACTCAGTTTTACTTGCCCACATGCAGGCGAACGCGCTCCTGCCCGAGGCCAATTACGCCGTATGTAGATCGTCGAGTTAGCCTCCATTTTTCTGAGTGTAGTAACAGTTTAGTGAAATATCTATTAAAAGTCACAGATTTGCGGGAAAGAGAAGTAATAATTCCTTATAGAAAAAATAGGGAAAAGCGTGTTTCATGGACAGTATCTAATGTTATCAACGCTTACCACTGGCCATTTCGGTAAAATAAGTGGAATTGACTTGAAATACTAATATTCAAACCTCCCCCCTACCCGCCTATCCACTTACCCACCTACCCCACTTCCCCTTTCCCATCCTTCTCACCTACATAATCGGAAAAAACGTAAAGGTGCCGCTCCACATGAGAGCAAATGCCGGCGAGAACCTCTCGATAGCAGCTACTCGCAAATGGACACGTATCTGAGAGTCGCTCGCAGAATTTCGCAAAAACTCGCGAGCTAGTTTCTGCGATCTGTCAAAAGTGATTCTACTCTCTAGTCGACCCGCACCGACTGAACTCTCGGGAAGTTGCTCACCAGATACGAACGGCGTTTGAATTTCGCTAGTAGAACTCGCCAAAGTAAGATGTCAAAAAAATTAAGATATTGGTCTTGAAAAGAGAAAAATCGCCGAAATTAACTCTCAAATGGACAACCTCCTGCGAGTAACTCTCGAGAGTTTTTGAGAGTTACTCGCGTATTTACTCTCATGTGAAGCGGCACCTTAAGAATTGAGTGAATAAATATTTTTTTCTTCAACCCAAAATTGTCAAAAACCTATAAAGCGAGTGAAAAAAAAATTGGATTTTTGAATGAATTTTTCATTGTACCCTACTGTATCCGTGGTCTGTCAAGTCTTAAAGATTTCACACGGTATGACTCTTGTACATATACATATATATTAAACTGTGAATGCAGGTAGTGAAATTTTTTAAACGTAAAAAGAAATGTCCTTGGAGGATTCAATTGTAAGCCTCCCCAAAACATTCCGACTTTCAACTATTTTTTCATCACCTTCCTAGAAGAAAGATTAAATAAAATGTAGTCGGTTTCGTCCTTCAAGATTTCGATCCACCCCATTTGTGGAATTTTAATAATTTCTTCAGCAGCTTACACGGAGTTTCTTATTTACTTGTGCAGATACTTGATGCTCTCTCATAAGGGTGTGACTTACAGTAAAAGTATATCGTATGACCTACATACCGGATTACACAAAAGCCTCAAGAAATTCGAAGCAAGGAAGAATTCAACTGAATACGATCCAACGATTATGATGAGTTGAGAATTACTATATAGATATACATATAGAGTACCTATAGTAGACTGTGGCACAACAAAAATTCAATGTTGACTATCATGACACAAGGATGTTGCAGGAATTCCATATCCTGACGATGACTATTGGTAAGTGATATCTCTTAACTGCAGGCATTCTCATCTATGGCAAGCTTAAGCTTTTATCCCTAAAGGATTTTCCAACATAATGTTTGTATTTAAATATGATGAAAATGAAACCAACTCTAAGATATTATTTCAAAAACTGAGAAAATTAATTTTAAAACAAAAGAGAATCACAGACTGGAAGAATTGATGAGGAGAATTTTCACAAAAAACTTTTCCCAATTGAATTTTCTTCTCTAGCGGGAATACTTGATTTATTCACTTTATAGTCAAAAGAATTTTATTACTTTTAGTTCAAAAAGTTCAAAATAATACCATTATTAAAAAGTTTAAGAATTATATTCAAAAAAGTCACTGGGAAATGTAATCAAATTTTAACAGTCGACTTATTGCATTATTAAAACCATCCAAATTTAATTATTTTACGAATTTCAATAGAGTTTGTAGTAATTGTGAGTAAGACTGGAGTATATTTTAAAAGTTTCAACATGAAAATCACTGACCGACGGAACTAAAATTTTTCGTCATGTCGATTGTGAATGTACCTCTCTCCCTACCCATCCCATAAGAAATATTAATGGGCTGTATCGAAAATTATCAATCGAAAATTATCTATCGAAAATCGTCCTCGAGCACACTCTCCTATTCCCTTTCTCAATCCCTAGGACGAGGCATTTCAGGCGCATTGCTGCCGAAGTAAATTTTTTTCATACCCTTAAGATTCAACTTTCTTATCTTTTTCACCGATTGCGTATATTTTAAAAAGATTGTGATGCTATGGGACTTGTGACAGCCAATGATATTTCAATTTTGCATTATTAGCCAAATACTCATTGAAATTGAAAACAGTCAGGGTATTCACAGTCCTCTTTTAATTTTCGGTATTCGGTGTTTTCGGTAATATTAAAAGACTGAAAATATTCTGCTGTGAACATCCCACAGCACAGATTTGAGAACAGCGCTTTTATTGGATACGTGACCAAATCATGAACTGCGAATTTGATTGTCACATACCTTTAAATCCATGTTTGATGTATTCTTTTGAATTTCTATTGTGGCAACGGCTATCAAAATTGAAAAAATTTGCATCAGTCCGATGAGATTATTAAAAAACCGGCGAGAAAATTTGACAACTAAAAACATTACTAGCGCCACTCGCGGTTGATTCTTGATACCGAATAACCGGGCCGAAAAACACGACTCAAGGCATGTCTACAATTACCGAATCCGGTAATTCATTTTTACATGAACCAAGTTACCGTCTCGGTAAAAATCTTGACTGAATTACCGAGCGGTAATATTACTCGCAATTTAAAAGAGGACTGTGAATACCCTGAGTGTAAAAAAATAGCTTTAATATTGCAATGCTGCAGCAATTCGCACTAGGGCCAGTTCACACCTGCGATTTTTGCTTGAATTTCTGCGCGTATTTTATTCCGAATTTGTTCCGTTTATTTTTTATTGATCTATCGCAGAATAAATTCACTTAGAAAGCGTTGTCAAAATTAGAATTTTAAAAATGAAAAGATTTCAATCAGATTTGTTGCGCAATGAACTCTCGAAAAGTAATAATAATTGAAAAAAACTCAAGAGATTTTCTTAAAAAAAAATTATCAACTATCGAAAATAGCGGAATAAAAAAACATGTACTATTTACATGAAATTTCTTAAGATACCAAATTACCTAATGTTGATTGAAAAACTGAAAGAGTTTTTAGATTTCCACAACGCTAAAAAAACAATAATTTTATTTTTAGTACATTTTTTTGATAAAAACTTTTTTTTATACTTCTTAGTCTTCGAATATATGTGTATAGTATACCCTTACCTTTTGAAACTTTTTGACTACAGAATCAGCTTCAGCGACTCCAAAGATGAGATTTTTTTTCGGAAAATTTGAAGAAAATGATAACCATGTTATCCTTATAGGGCCTTCCGTTTACCTGACAGACTTGTTATCGTCAGAATATGATTTAGCGACCACTAAAAACCCCCAGATGAATTTTTTTCCGGAAAATTTGAAGAAAATGATAATCAATTTCCGTTATCCTTGCGGATTTCTTAATGCCAGAATCGAATTCAGCGACCCCAAAAACCCCCAGATTTTGTCCGGAAAATTTTAGGAAAAGAATAGGTACTTACGTTATCCTTACAGAACCCTCCCCTATCCTTACAAGGACGAAGTAGTGAAAATATTGTATTGTGATCGGACTTGTGTATGTATGAAAAATTTCAAGTCAAACGGATAAGTGGAAGTTGATTAGATCACAATTTTCGACACTGACAGACTGACAGACAAAGACACGAGAACGAAAGCTAAAAAAAAACTTTAAAAAGGTAAGTTAAATAAAAGCTTTTAAAAATTTCACGACTGATAAAACCAAAAAACGAAACAAAACGAATGTTAATTATTAAGCACAATCAAAAGCCTTTCGAATTTTCAAGAAATGCATCGGAAAATACAGTTAGAAATTATGCTCTTTCCATGCCAGGCTTACAATTTCCCACTCAACACACGTAAATTTAACCTTAAATCACGTATAATCTAATTTGTGTTTGATAAAAAACACAAACCAGACTAAAATCTTGATTGAAAAACAAACGAAAAAAAACCATTTCCAATATCAACAAAATTTATGCAACTCTAATTCGAATGAAGTTCTCAAGGCATTAGGCGAAACGTTGAATAACAAAAACAGGAATTTCCATCAAAGTAAGATCCTTCGAACGAAACATACATAAAATAAACTGTAGCACAAAACAAAACACCAATGAAACCACAAGTTCATTTTGTGGATGTCTTTATTCCACTTTTCGTGTTAAAATTTTCTCTCACTTTTGATCTTCTATTTTGCAACGTTTTCTATCTTGAATTCTGCAAGAAAATGACTTTTACACTTTGTCACTTTAGAAAACTACAAACAAGTTCCATGATTAAGTTAGAAATAGTGATGGTAACAAAACGGATGAAGGTGTGCAGACAATTGTTTAACGAATGTTGCAAGGAAATCAAATACCTGTAGGTGAAATACTTTGACGGTTCTTTAACAGAAGTTGATGTTAGTTTGTTATACAAACCAGAGTTGGGCAAAATGTAATTTAATTAATAATTAAATTACTTGTAATTGAATTACATGTAATTGAATTACTTTGTAATTGCAATTACATGTAATTGTTTTTGTTTTTAATTACAAATAATTTAATTACAAGTAATTATTTTTCATCAATTACAAAGTAATTGAATTACATGTAATTGCAATTACAAAGTAATTCAATTACATGTAATTTAATTACAAGTAATTCAATTACACGTTTAATTACTTAAATAAAATTGGTAACTAAATTGAATTTCCACCGTTCTAAAAAAAACCCGGTTTCTGAAACGGCGACATTTCAGGTTTTAAACTCATAGTAATTGCTTAAGCAAAATTTAAGCAGTGGTGAAGTTTGCTTAGCAATGCTGATTTGCTTTCCTTTGTGTTTCTTATACAGGAAGATCGATTTCTTTTTTTTGGAAAATAGTACGGAGCAAAATAAAATTAGGGAGGAAATTTCTGAACAGCACATGACTTTCTTATACAACAAATTTCAGGAAAATACCCTAGAGCAAAATAAAATTAGGGAGGAAATTTCTGAACAGCACACGACTTTCTTATACAACAAAAAAAAATTTTTTTTCAGGAAAATACCCTAGAGCAAAATAAAATTCTCGAGGCAATTTCTGAACAGCACACGACTTTCTTATACAACAAAAAAAAATTTTTTTTCAGGAAAATACCCTAGAGCAAAATAAAATTAGGGAGGAAATTTCTGAACAGCACATGACTTTCTTATACAACAAAAAAAAAATTTTTTTTTTTCAGGAAAATACCCTAGAGCAAAATAAAATTAGGGAGGAAATTTCTGAACAGCACACGACTTTCTTATACAACAAAAAAAAATTTTTTTTCAGGAAAATACCCTAGAGCAAAATAAAATTCTCGAGGCAATTTCTGAACAGCACATAACTTTCTTATACCACAAAATTCTATATCCAAATCAACATACAAAATAAAAAACCCGTGTCTTTAAAATAGCGTATTTTTATATTTAAGAATCGATTTTTTGTGGTATAAGAAACTCATGTGCTGTTCAGAAATTTCCTCCCTAATTTTATTTTGCTCCGTACTATTTTCCAAAAAAAAGAAATCGATTTTCCTGTATAAGAAACACAAAGGAAAGCAAATCAGCATTGCTAAGCAAACTTCACCACTGCTTAAATTTTGCTCAAGCAATTACTATGAGTTTAAAACCTGAAATGTCGCCGTTTCAGAAACCGGGTTTTTTTTAGAACGGTGGAAATTCAATTTAGTTACCAATTTTATTTAAGTAATTAAACGTGTAATTGAATTACTTGTAATTAAATTACATGTAATTGAATTACTTTGTAATTGCAATTACATGTAATTCAATTACTTTGTAATTGATGAAAAATAATTACTTGTAATTAAATTATTTGTAATTAAAAACAAAAACAATTACATGTAATTGCAATTACAAAGTAATTCAATTACATGTAATTCAATTACAAGTAATTTAATTATTAATTAAATTACTTTGTAATTAATTACGCCCAACTCTGATACAAACTATCCTGGGGAAAAGGAAAATTAGACGGAAATGAGAATAATTCTGTAAGGATCAACGACGAGTATATTTGTGGTAATCATTGAATTCGTAGCTATAACGATTCTCTCTCGTTCTGTTTTATATTCAAAAGGGCGTAACATTCCGAGGAATTTTCAAAAAAACTTAATTTTTTTTTCAAATATCTTGAGAACCGTTAAAGACACCTAAAAGCCATTGATGCAAAAAATGTAGAAAATTATATATCCTTTAAAATTTGTTATATCCATTTTTTACCAAAAGCACAGATTTCGAGAATTGTATGGGAGATACCTGTTACTTGTCCAAAAGTTGATATAAAACTTAAAAATCGTTGACATTAAACCAAAAGTTTATATAAAACTACGATTTCCGTGAAATTCGTTCACAAAGAATGTTAAGTCGCTAGCTTAACGCGTTCTCGAGTTATTTAAGATACGTGAAACGGGCAGATCGACAGACCGACATACTGAATGACAGACAGACCCACAGACAGAAAGTCAGACAGACCGACAGACAGAAAGTCAGACAGACGGACAGACAGTTGCACGGACATCCTCACAATTTTGCCTGAACCGAATTTCGTACTGATGAGAAATTTGCTCTCTGCCTTGTTTTCGAGTCGGTCTTCGTAATGAAACAATACTTTCTCTCTATACAAGAGGAAAATAAAAAGGATATGATTTAAAGGTCTTACAAAAAACTCCCAAGATAGGTCGGGACAAGCAAATGACAGAAAAGCTCAAAGATAACTCAGTATAAAAAGTGTTTTGTGTATCTTTTCAAATAAAAGATATTCAAATCAACACACTAATTTTTCTCACTTTCATAAATCTCGCTCTCTCTCTCTCTCTCTCTCCCCCTCTCTCTCTCCCTCTCTCTCTCCCTCTCTCTCCCTCTCTCTCTCCCTCTCTCTCTCCCTCTATATCTCTCTCTCTCTCTCTCTCTCTCTCTCCCTCTCTCTCTCCCTCTCTCTCGGTGCTACAACCGGTTTGCAGTCTTGGCTTGCCGCAATGTCTCTCGCCAGAGGTCTCGGTCGCGCGCCGATGTCCTTCAGTTGTCTTCTCATCCTGATCAACGCCATCTTGCCATCTGAGGTTGGGTCTTCGTCGTCCTGTTGTTAATAACTTACCACAGAAGATTTTCCGAACCGGGTCACATTCACTCATTCGAGTGACATGACCAGCCCACCGGAGTCTGTTGAGTCTTATGAGCTTGACTATTGGCACGTCCTGATATCTCTCATAGACCTCGTCATTGTAGAGTCTCCGGAATTGCGGAATTGCCCACCCTCATGTATGGGGCCAACAATCCTTCTGAGTATCTTCGTACCCAGGTCTCGGAGGAATACGTGAGGACAGAATCCTGTACAGTTGCAGTTTGGTTATTATAGTTAGGTTTTTAGATCTGAAGAATTTTGATAAGCTGTAGTAGTGTTTGTTGGTACTTTCATAACTGCTCTGCCGATTAATCTGAAATTTTGGCTAATGTATCTTATAAAAAAGGCCTTCAGAATAGCAGGAAATTTTGTCATAATTCCTGTTTTAATCAGTAGCCCAAGCGAATATTTGAAAAAAAAATGCGATATAAAGACATCTTTTTTTTAGCATTCGGTTCGTTTTAACTGTGAATGTTTTAATAATGTAAAATGTTTTACACAAAGGTGTGGAGTCGTTCTGAAAAAGCCCCAACTCCAACTCCGGCTGCGACATCAGAAATTTTTAAAGATCAACTCCGACTCTACATCCCTGGTTTTAACATCCCTAGCGGTCTTTATGTACGCGTTCGAGTTTTTTTACTTCGTAATTTTCCAGCCGTACTGGACTGTTAGTAATTTTTATTTTCGACAAAATCTTTGGATTTTCCACCCCTCTCTACCCGATTGCTTCGTTACTGATTTTACATATTTAAGTGTTTTAAAGAATATTAAAATTCAGAGAAAAATGTAGAAATGTGTGAACAGGATTTTTTGTGGAAGGATTAAATTCTTTATAATTTTATAAATTTTTTGCGGTGGAAAGGATTAAATTCTTTATAATTTTACAGGAATCAATCCTTTCACAGCGAATAATTTTTTTAATCCTGTTTACACATTTCTACACTTTTCTCGGAATTTCATTATTTTTTAAAACACTTGAATATGAAAAAAAAGCACAGCCACCTACAACATAAATCAGGTCTAATTAACTTGAGTGAATATTATTATAAATGTAATGTAGGCCTGAATTGAATGTAAGTGCTAATGAAATACACGTCAAGACACGACAGAAGAACATTTTTTCGTCACAAATCTCGGAGGAAATCTTCGGCTGAAGCGACAACATAAACTACAACATTTCCCACAGACATTACGCCGTACCGGCAGAGAAACCCTTGAAACATTTACTTACATTCGAGGTACTCATTTAAAGACAACTAAATCTAAATATAATATAGTAGATATTTGTACATAGGGAACTCCTGGTTGATAGCTGGAAGGACTTCTATATTGTATGCCCAACTGGGACCTATGCTGCAATGACAACGAGATCCTTTTCTTTATCATGGAATTATGGTTTAGAGTTTTATGCGACGGGACCCAGGGCCATTCATTCATAAAGAACAGAGACTACGAAATCCTCGGACCTGATTTATAGCAGATCATTAGCAAAAGGACCTGAGAAAAAGTTAATAAATACGAAAGGAGCATTTGTTGCCCCCCAAAAAGTCCCAACGGTCTTAGATATCCTTCAAGTCAGTGGGTTAGCGTTTCAGAGTGCTTGAAGTTTCGGCTCTGTTCGGAAGTCCTAGAGAGAACACGCTAAACGCTAGACGTAGAAAAAGATTCTTCATGACATCC
The DNA here is from genome assembly GCA_964034945.1 of Chrysopilus asiliformis. Classification (NCBI taxonomy): domain Eukaryota; kingdom Metazoa; phylum Arthropoda; class Insecta; order Diptera; family Rhagionidae; genus Chrysopilus; species Chrysopilus asiliformis. Next base: position 101,128,886 of record OZ035960.1, read on the forward strand.
ATCTGGTGGGAAACAGTAGCTTTTTTCCCCCAAGGATCTCCCCATTAATTCCAAGGAACTTGTGTTACGACTCCGCCAACAACTCGCACGGAAACGGAGCGGAGACGGTTCGGTTGAATGACTGACTATGGGGATAACTTAACTGCTCAACATTTTGGCTTGTTGGATGTCGCTTCTTTGTGACTAATGGCGCGAAAGAAAACAATTTTTTTTATACATTTTTAGTCATGATTTACGCAAATTGTTCCTCTTTTGCATAGCATGCGATTTAAATGTGACGTTAAGACAATATTTTTTTTCGCCATTCAGTACTCTTGTTACTTTGTTTGTGCAATGTTTCAAAGCCGTAGGCTGCAAAGCCAGACACAAGGAAGATGAAAATCCGAAATAAAATAAAAATCCATGAAGAAAATCGTTCAACTCTCAAATGGTTTATGATATGATACTCGCTATCGTTTGGCTAAAAATGCAGAAGATTATCCGCTGTTGGTATTTCGTTGAAATTTATGAATTCTCCAAAAAATTTATCTCAAGACCATAATTTTTCGTCTACTTTCGCAATTTTTTTTCTTTCTAGGTTGTTATCTAAAAAGAAAATTCTGAAAATTAAGCAATGTTATTTTACTATCCTTGGATATTTCTTGATACCCACATCTTGTATATGAGTGGGAGATAAATGTATTTGTGTATGTGTATGAAAGGCATCCTGAATATGACAAAAAGGGACAAAAGGGATGAATGACTTTAGCTATGATCGCCCATTGTAAACCATTTTCCAATTTAACTTCAACTTATATGAACTTTTCCATGAACCCTTTTGCCATCAGTAATTTATTATATTTGCCATTCCAATGACATAAAAAGAGCACACCGAATAAATACACAAAGGGTGCTCCAAAAAAAACTAGACAACAACAAACACTAAATACTGAAAGAGATTCTAACGCACACAAAATAAGAGTGTGGATTAGAGGTGTGCGTAAATAATTGTTCCCGGCTCGGAAAGTCTTCTGCAGCAGAGTTTCATCAACAAGGTTACGAGAGACGAGGAAGACCAAACTTCAGATCGCAAGATGGGGTCAACCAGGACCCGAAGAGAACAGGAATGAAAAACTGAAGGACATCGGCACGAGACCGGGACCTTTCGCGGGTAACATTAGGGCAGATCAAGACCGGAAACCTGTTAAAGCGCCAAAATAGCGTTGCCAGAATTAAATTACCGAAAATCTGAAATGGGGTTCCAAGTTGACGCAACACCTTTTAAAAATAACAGTTCTGGTGGTATATATCCCCCCCCCCCCTCCCCTTAAAACCCAACAATTTTTTTTTACTAATAGAGAACTATATAACTATTCAAAAGCTACTCAGAACTTTATTTTTTTAATTATTTCCAAAAAAGGGGTGCCAACTTCACACGAATGGATAACATTATGTTATTATAAAGAATTCGATTCGAACAAAACGACTTTCACTTTAGCTTACCCCTAATTCCACCAACAATCTATGATAAGAAAAAGTGAAATGTTGAATAGACATATAGGAAAACTTTTCGGCCCGCAAACTATAAAATTCCCCTTTGAAGCAAAATTGTTCTCATACTTTTGTAAAGGTTATAACGCACAAGTGAACATATGTTATCAGTTTTTATGGTAATGACGTGTTTTACGTGCAGAACTTATCGAAAACCGACCACTTTCTCATTTCCAACATTTTCCACCAAGACTCCTTTTCAAAGACTCCTTTTCATTCCGCAATCCTCCCCATCCATAAAGTAAATCTACTAAATACGAAAACCCTTCCATGAGGCAAACCCACAGTAATTTTTAGTAGGCATCACATACGACAAAAAGAGAGTTAAAAAGACAAACAGACAGCTAAATATTCAGCAGGAGAGTTTTTGGCACACATTCCAGTTGAAAAGGAAAACGACCTGGAGATGGGAGACGATTTGGGTGGGGATGACATTCCAGGAATCAAAAGGAAATGCGAATCGGATCTTCATCACACAAAAGATTGGGTTTATCGGCGTAATGTGGGCCCACAATTTTGTTGTTTTACATTTATGGAAAATTGTCCGGGAAACTTAATTTATAACCCATGTTTGTCGACTAATAATGGGTGTGTGTACTCAAGATCCAGTTAACGGATATATACTCAAATATAAAATATCTTTGAAATGATAAAAAAGGATGGCGCAATCAACCGTCAAATTCATTTTTTCAGAGTTTTTTTTTGTGGAAAAATCCTTTTTAAGGAATTTGATTACAGGGGTGGGTAATGGATGTTTTTAAATGGAATATAAGATAAAAAAGCTTTGTCGTGAATTGCAAAGTACGGTTTAAGTCAAACTTGTAAAGGAACCCTACTAGCATTTTTTCCTGTATGACATGCATCTGTCACCATAATAGATACATCTCTAGTGGCAGCTACGTGCCACAACCAAAAATGCTCATAGAAGTTGTACAGTAGAAAACGCCGCGCCGTTATCAGCATTTTCCAAAAAAAACCGGGTAAGGGGTCCACGAGGCCTCCTTTTTTTATAGTTCCAGCTCCAGCCATAGTTCCAGCCAGAGCTTAGGGGAAGATCCTTTAAATACCGAAGCACAGCTCAGGATGGTGAATCCAAAGCTGTGATATTTTTTTGGACAGCCCTAAACCAAAGTTAGTCTATAATGTAACGGTAATTTTTGACTTCACAGACGTCCCCTTTCCCCACTTTTCCGAGGTTTTTCGTATGGAAATTTGTTATTTCTTGTCGGGTGTTGGGAAATTTTGTGATTCCGTGTCGCGTTTAATTTTAAGTTTTAAATATTTTTAAAGTTCGAATCGACTGAAATCTCAATAATCGTCTATACGTCTTGAAAAAGCAAGCTGAACAAGATCTTTGAAAAACTCCATTCATTAGTACTGACGCGCAGCGCGTTGGCGAGCATGTAGAAAACACCTTTTAATTAGTATTTCAGCGTACATGGCAGAAGATTTAAGTAGAAGTAGTAAATAAGTAAGTTGAAATACAATTCGTTGTCAGCTCCCATATTGGATTGTACGCATTTTAAAAACTAAAATTGCCACTTCAGCATCATTCCACATGCTTGCCAATACAGTACACGCCTGAACTTAGATATCAGTATTTTTTAATCATTCCATGTAGAAACCCTAAATGATTCACTCTTTTTTACGGTTAGGGAAAATAAATCATTCGAAATAAAAATTCTCGAGAGATCTATCCTAGAATATTTTAGGCTATTTCGGGAACAATTTATGCCTTCTAAAACTAAAAGAGGAGAAAGACTAAAGTCATCCTTAACACTTGCCGGGTGATATACAATCCCTATAGAAAAGGAAAACTTTTCTATTGACTTTTGATCACATTTTCCCCCAAATAGGCGAGTATATCGTAGTAACACGTCACAGTCTATATTTAACGGATATCGTTATGAACATTTCACTCGATTTAAACTTTATATTCACTACAAAATTCGATCAGGACACGCATGTAATTTACGCCCATCTTAACTGAACCGCATCAGAAAGTTGTATAAAAGAGGGGAAACTAGTGTAAAATATAAAATCAAGTCATAAAGTTTATTTTCTTGTTACTAGGGTATTATATGATGTATAATTTATCGAATCTTATTTACGATTTACATCATTTGTTCCACAACATGATCAGAATTTTGAATTACAACGATATCGAAATAGTTTAGAAAGTTTGAAATCGAATTTCAAAGTTTTATCGGACGAAATGTGTATCGTTAAGTGCGAGTATTACAATCACCCGAAATGACTTTTATCTTTAGATACTTCGCCCCACTACCCCTTAACCACTTTCGTATTTTTGTTATTATTAAAGGGATAACTTTTGGTCCGTTTAATGTGACATGTAACATAGGTTGAGATTGATAATTCGATTTAAATCTACTCAACCTTGACAAAGTTCTGGAATGATACATGAAATGGCCTTAGAATTTTGAATTCTATCATGTAAAAAATAAATAATTAACATTATTTGATAAAGATTTTCTATTAAAATTTCAAAACTTCAGTTATCTTTGAAGTTTGCTCCAGTAATCTTTGATTTTTGGTTATACCGACATTTGACGGAAAGACAATTCAAGTATTTGTAAAAAAGTTTTTAAAGTTTTGTATTTCCGACAAGCTAAAGATTCCATAAAAACGAAAAACTGCTTAAAAACCACCTTCTACCATTAGACTGCCGAGGTGGCCACATACAATCTCAGCGACTCCACGCAATATGTAGATTCCAAATATTGAGTGGTCTATTTTCAAAACTCACATTCTCCACTTTTTGCAACTACTTTTGGCAAATTGCAAAAAACTCATAAAAATAAAAATATTAATTTTTTTAATACTAACAGGCTAGTATGAAGCACTCTAAGTAATGAAAAAGAAATAACGTGTACTATTTTTTTATGTTTATATGTAGGAGACTGCGAGTTTTGACCAAAAATGGAGAATGTGAGTTTTGCAATTAGAACAAATACTTAAAACAAAAACATATGGGGCATATTCATAGTTGCTTTTAAAGACAGTTTTTGTTTAACATGAGTTTAAACTGACAGAAAACCATAGCAAACTGTCAGTTTAAACTCAAGTTAAACAAAAACTGTGTTTTAACATAAGAAAAGCTACAATTATCACGGGCCAATCGTCAAATACTCTATATGATGGCAGACAAAATATTTATTTAAAAAATGTCCATTTGTATGGGAGAGGGGGAAAGGAGTGGTCTGATTGGATTTTGATGTATGAAACAGTTATGTAAAATCATATCCTAAACAGATTTTGCTTTTATAAATTTATCGATACAACTCACCGTTTTCGAGAAAATTGTTTTTTTTTATTCTGTTCAATATCTATGGGGGAAGGGGGAAGTAGTAAACCAACTGGATTTTGATATATAGATAAGTTATGTAAAATCATATTCTAAACACATCTTTATAAATTTTTCGATACGAGTCACAGTTTTCGAGAAAACAGGAAAAAATAATTCCATGTGTTTGGGAAAGGGGGAAGCAGTGATAAATGTTTCATTATGACTCACCGTTTTCGAGAAAATTACAAACTACAAGTGTTTTCTTAATCACTAAAAAAATTACCTTAATCCTTAGAGGCACAGAAAAAATTTGTTTACTAATGCGGCACAAATATTTTTACCTGGGCGGGCACACGAAAAAAAAAATTTTTTTTAGTGGTGCCATTGCAAAGTTTCATGTGGCAATAGAAGAGGATTTAATCGGTGGTACAATTTTGGTATTTATTACGAAAAAGGTGGTACATCGCGTGTACCACCAGACCTTGAAGGGTTAAAAGCTAAAAATTTTCGCCTACGGTTCAATTTCCTCTAGTAGATTTTTTTTTAATTTGCCTGCGGTGCATTTTATCACAAAAATTTTAATTGTGTTTGTGTCTAAAATTTTTGTTGTGTTTGTGTCTAAAATTTCTGTCTGCGGCGCAATTTTTGTTATCTTTTTAAAACATTCAACACGCATAACACTTTTTTTTAATAGTTACAAGATCTAAAACAAATAAATACAGGATCTAAAACAAACCCTTTTTCTTCTGATTGAGATTTCAAATTTTCACGATTAATTTCGAAGCGTTTCCTCGAAAAGTGTGACATATTTTTTGGACAGCAAAAAAATATACTTTTGGTCATATGTTACTATGAAATATCAGAAAATTACAAATTTCTAAAAAAAATCAAAATTAAAACAAAAGTTGCTGATGATTTCCGTATGTTTTACAAATATATATCAAAGATTGTCAATTTGCCTACCTGATCCGCCATTAATCTCATTGCAGACGGTTTTATCCGATTAATCAAATTTAGAGAAAACACACTTGCGTTTAGCGCATGAAACAATTACAGATCTATAAAAAAATCTAGGGGAGAGGGTTCATGAAGTAGACATGGTGATGAAGTAGACAATTCCATTATCTTAGTACCTGATAAATGTAGAACTTTGAATATGCTATTGTGAATGTATTTTTACCACTTTACCTTGCTGGGAAAAATTCGCGCTATTTTTTTGACGTTAACCAGAATTGTAAAAAAAAAAGTGTTTTGGTGGTGCAATAGTAGTTTTTTGGTACTGCAATAAAATCTTGATTTAAGGTAAGTTCACAGGGTTTTGACTGCAGTTTTCATTTCACTAAGTGTACTAGGCATTTACTTTCAAGTAGCATTGTGATATTTTTGTTTAATTTTTAAGTTTTTAAAAGTTTGGGCAGGAAAGTCTCAAATGGAGCTCTGGTGATGAAGTAGACAGTGTCTATATTAAAGACTAGCTTGCATACCCGTCGTTGCCGGGTTAAGTTTTTTGCATAAGTTTTAGAATACGAAGAAAAGCGGAAACAACTTAAAAACTTTTGTGAAAAATCTTATCCTTGCAGGGCTCTCCGTTGCAAACTAGTCTAACAACAGATTCGTGATCAGCGATCCCGAAAACCCCCTAATGACCTCTTTCTCCGGAAAAAATGGGAAAAAAGTTTTTTGCGTTATCCTTACAGGATCTTCCGTTCCGAATTTTGAAAATCTAACACCGGATTCGGGATCAGCGACCCCGGAAACCCCCTAATGCCATTTTTCCCCGGAAAAATCGGCATAAGGGGTTTTTAGGGTCGCTGATCACGAATCTGGAGTTGGAATTTCAAAATTCGAAACGGAAGGTCCTTCAAGGATAACATTTTTGCCAAAACTTTTTAAGTTATTTATGGTTTTTTGGCATTCTAAAATTTATACAAAAAACTTTTAGCTACCAACGTAGGGTCTGCTAGTATGAAATAAAAGACAAAGCAAACTTTTTTTTTTGTATTTTAAAAAGCTATAAGCTTAATGATATACCTCAAGGAGGGGTGATAATTTATGTTCCTTTAATGCAATTTATGTTCCTTTAAAAATAAGTTAATAAAATTTTTAATAAAATGTATGTAATTTATTTTTTCCATCCCAAAATCTGCTTGTCTACTTCATCACCAAACTTGTCTACTTCATGACACCCAGGTTGATGAAGTAGACAAAAAACTTACGTTCCGTAAAATACATTTACAAAAAAAACTACAAAGTTGAGAATTTCTTGGATCAGTCTAAATAAAGGGTAATTGATGTAGTTTTCGGATAAAATGGGAGAAATTTCCTTACATGCATAAAACCGTGATATTTTTGCGATTAAGTAAAAAGTGTCTACTTCATGAACCCTCTCCCCTATGTGAAAATGTTGTTACGCATGATTAATTTAGTAAAAGCCACATGGCCTTCAAAATTCACTTTCTATCTATCACACAAAAAAATATGCGTACCTTTTAACTTGCTTCCTTCGTACAAAAATATGAAGTGAACAAATGCCTCATTCTGGAATTCCGAGATATCTTTTAAAAAATTTCCCTTTTCCCATTATTGTGCTTCGAATGGAAAAAATGATACACACTGTGAATCATGAAGCCATTTCTAGTCTGTAATATGATTGATGGCCATCTATCTATCTATCTGTTGACTGCGCTATAAATTTCCTTCATTTTCTTCCCGATTTTTCAGCTGTAAAAGAAATTCCATAAGAGAGAAACGTAATAAAAACCAAGGAAAAATTGGAGCAAAAATCCTGAGGAAATTTCGAGTGATTAGAAGTATTTCTGCTAAATCATTTCCCTTCTGTATGCCGTACAAATATATTTTTCAACAATTTACTTCCCGTGCGATGAACGTGATTTGGCAAAAAACAAAGAATCCTGTTTTATTTTCCATATTTCAAAATATTCACATTTTTTTTTGCTGCTTTCTTCAACCCTTAGAGGCCAAGCAAAATAGAAAATATTTTTACCCGTGTGACACACGAAAAAAAATTGTTTTTTTTTAATTTATTAGTGTTGCCATTTTAAAGTTTCATAAGGCAATTGAATACGTTTTAATCGGTGGTACAATTTTGGTCCCACCGTGCAGTATTTGTTACGAAAAAGGTGGTACATAACATGTACCACCAAGCCTTTAAGGGTTAAACCGCTCGTTTATTGAGAATTTAATTTTGTGATTCCAAATTCCGAAACGGAAGATTCTGTAAGGGTAATGCAAATATCCTTTTTCTATTTTTCTTCCGAAAACCTGGAACTAGGGGGTTTTCGGGGTTGCTGATCAGTGATCACGTATCTGGTGTTGGAATTTCAAAATTCGAAACAGAAGGTTTTGATTTTCTTCAAAAGCTTTTTTTTATTTCTTTGTATTCTGGTGCAAAAAAACTTATGCAAAAAACTTTAACCCAGCGCCGGGTGTGCTAGTTTTTTTATAAAGCGCCAAATATAAGTTTTGCCCCGGCCGCCGCTTTACTTTCGTTCAGTCCTACCTACAAGGAATTGCTTGTTTTCTAAAAGAAAATTTCTTCTTAAAAACCCATAATAAAGATATTTTTCCCTAAATTAAACAAAATTTCTTTTCCAAAATGCCTAACTTTCTAAATGCCAAGCAATTGCGACGTAATTTCTTCAGAAAATATAATAAAAAAAATATCATAAAAGATGAAAAAAAATGAAATTGATCGATTTAATAAAAATCTCAATTAAGTTCATTAAAGGAATTTCCAAACGAATTCTTATTTTCCATTAAAAGTTTTTAAAGACCCTGTCGGATGGCAATTCAATGCAAAATAAAAGGGACGAACCGCGAGATGAGGGAGGAATAAACCAATGGGAAGATTTCTTTCAAAAACAGCTTTTGGTCCACAATGGGCAAGGAATCCTTTGAACTGTTTCTCCGACGCAACATTTCTGTGAGGGTAAAAAAAATGTTTTGGAAGGCGAAATAAGAAATTCATGGAATGTTTCACCAATAGCTTTCAATAAAATTAAAAAATAAAAACATTTCTGTCAATGATTTTCTAGAACGTAATCACGAAAAATCAAATTGTATACAACGACATTTACTTGTGTTTCAACCAAAAAAAAAACTCCAGAACTCCCTTCTTGTCCTTGCGACAAATAAAGATGGAATGGAAAAAAATACTTGCGGAAAAGGAAAGGAAATCAATTTTCGGAAAATACATTTTCACAACATTTGTCCCATTCTCCGGGTACGATTTTTAAGTGTCCCTTGCTTTGTAAACTTCAGACCAGACATTTATGTTTCGTCCTTTTCATATTCTCACTGTTTTTTTTCGTCTTGCAATACTTTTTCTCTAGATTTCATACATTTTCGTCATAAGGAAGTGCAGAAAAAAATCCATCCAAAACCTTTTTGTTCTTATCAGAAATTTTCTTGGGAGCTTGCTTGACTATTGATTTTTGCTGAAGCTTTTTACGAAATGAAATTTTCCATCCAACGAGCATCTTATCCTGCAATATAGTACTTGTTCTTAGATAAACTAAAACTTTGTGTAAACAAAATATAGATGGTGGCGGAGATTTTTGTCTTTAGATAAGTATAACAATGGATACATCCTGTACCTGTTTCCAGACAACATACTTCCTGATCTCATAATACACTGTACGGAACCACCCACAATACTGACACATACTGTTGCTGGGGAGGAAAATCCAAAACTACTCAATGTGCCAAAAGACTGTTTCCCTGATTAATGAGATCCTTTTTTTCTCGTCCTGATGGCATTCTTCATTTCCTTTCCGCTACCCCAGAGAAGGTATTAATGCCAGTATTGTCACAGACACTATCGTAAATGGTTCGCCCCGGATGATCACACGCTCCCAGCATTCCAACATGGAGCGACAACCGACTGGCTTTCCTATCCAAATACATCAAAAGCGAAATCGCTCACATTGTGTCCTGGTGAGATGTGCACTGCTATGCCATATCCAACCCGGAAACCCCCACAGCTAAAAATCCAGTATTTCTATCACAGGTTCCAGTTTATTGGGTTCTGCGTTTCACAAGTGGAAATGTTTCCGTTCGGCTAGGGCGCTTCCTTTGGGTATCCAGGCGAAATGAAGTACAGCGTGATGAACGATGAAAATACGAGCACTTCGTAAATATTCTGATATTTTACAGTGCTGTATATTACATAAGTTTCATTGGAATGTTAACATGTACAGTGGAGCCCATGCGAAAAAAACGGTTTTGTGAGACTTGCATTGATTTAAAGATGAGACTTGCATTGATTTGAAGATGAGACTTGCATTGATTTGAAGATGAGACTTGCATTGATTTGGAGATTTACGAGAAAAACAATTCCATGATATTTCATTCCAATTAACTCCTCAAAATACGAAAAATACATTAAATACATAAAATACATTATATACATTAAATACATTAAATACATTAACACATTAAATAGGGTAAAGTGGGATTATTTCATACACAACACGTAAATTTGTATGTGCTCGGCGTATGTAACTATGGTGTTCGCTCGGTGGTATAATCTGAAAAAGCTAAAGCTGTTCACCCTAGAGCTTATAACCCAATAAAAGATCAATAATAAAGCTTGTCCCACAACAAAGCGCTACGCGGAGCGGCGCGGCGCGGGCAGAGCTGCATGGCGACAGCCGCAGTCATTTCGTAAACCCCAGTTAAGCGGTGCGGATGCGGCGCGGTGACAGTTCAATTTGTATTCTCATAACCAACAAATTGCAGTGAATTTCAAGATTTTTGTGCAGTGAATGTTTATATTTTTTATTATGTACATAAAAATGGACTCTCAAAATATTACCATCGTTGCATTAATAGGTGGAATTGCATGTAAGCAACTGTTTGGAGATGGCAGACATAATGTACCGAGCTTCCCGAATTCATATTAAAATACCATAATTCACCACTTGTGACATCCCTGTTATGCCACCGCTTCCAACCGCGTCTGAAAGTAGACCTACTCAAGGCAACGCGGCGCGGCGTGGCACCCGCGGTTGATCAGCGCGCAATTAGACACCAACTCATATAAACCTATAGGTTCTACTATTATTTGTCAGCGCGCCGTGTAGCGCGTTGTTGTGGGACAGGCTTAAACCTAGTTCCCTTCAGCCTACAGAGTGTTTACACAATCCAACGCTCACTGTAATTAGAAGCCCAAGAAATAAATTTCTGTAACAAAACTTTCTGGAGAGAACACTCTAAGCTCTACAAACAGCAATTTGAGTACCCGATTTGTATTTTCTGAGAATTTTAAGCGGTCCCGTGTGTGAAACAACTCCACCCTTCATAAAATAAATGAAAAAGTTACATAAAATACATAAATTACGTAAAATACCTACAAGACCGTGTAAAGTGAAATTTTGAACCATCTTTTTTGAGGAGAGGTGCTAGAAAAGTTTTAGATTATCGTTTAAACTCTATTTCCCCCACGCCCTATGAACAAAATCTCATCGAAAAATATGTCCTTCAACATCACATCTGATTTATCTAGGATTGACTGTAAATAGATTCTCGTATCTAAAATCGAGGGTAACTTATACTAGTCATATGTAGTACTACATCTCCCCATATCAATTTCATGAAAAATCTATGTGACTAGACATATCCTGTAATGTTTGAATTTCACTCATAGCTCACAGATAAGCTGGGAAATCCTGTAGAACGTTATCGAATGATGAAAAATTGCATTTCGCCCTAGGCTTGCATGTCAAAAGTAATTTTATAAGCAAGCAACTGAGCAAAAAGCTCCAACTGTACACATTTCAACTTTCATCACTGATTCACATGCATCTATATGTTTAAAAACTAAACATTTTTCCCATGGTTTCGCAATAAAATTGTTGTATTCGAGTTTATTGTGCACTTTTGATGTTTTGTGCGAATTTTTTTTTACGACAAAGTTAAATTTTGTTACATCAGTTGAAAAACAAAATACATACAGAAAACAGTTTTAGGGATACATTGACAAGGAAAAACAATTTCCTGGCCAAAAAACTAAAGAACGATTAACGAATTTTACAAACTGACCTGCTGAAAAAATTGATTGCAACATTTTCAATCATTCTCTATCAGTTAATTATTGTATTGTAGTATTTGTAAAAGAATCTTTTAGTTGTTGAATCTTTTAGCGCAAGTCGTCCCGCTTGCGCAAAAGTTTGGAAACGTGATAAAAATTAGGGCCCAGATTTTACAAACAACAAGACTTCCAGAAAAATGGAAAATAATTTGTATAAAAAGCAAAAAAAACATACTTTTTTTAAATTTTTTGCTTTATTTCTTATACGCAACGCACAAAATTTTTTTTTCTAGGGATAGCCACGAATTTAGGTTTGTTGCATATCGGAAACTAAATTTTTGTCCCGAATATTTTAAATTAGTGTAATAATTTTTCACACACTAGATAAAAACGACCAATAAATATGAAAAACGTAGGGTAGGAGTGGGCATGTTGAATTACTTTTTAGAATTTAGGTTGTAGCGCGCACATAAAATCACATATCGCTCCAATGGTTAAGCCATTGGATAGAGTGATACCTTGACTCAATTTCATAGAAGAACTTTTTTTTAAATGTTTTATTAACTGCCCTCCAGCTCAATTTAAAGGGTGATTCAACATGCCCGCCGATTTACAAGTGGTGCGGGTAAGATGAATAACTGTAATTTTCCATACATTTTCCATACTTAAGAATGAAAAAACGTTATTTTTAAGTATTTTATTAAGTAAAAATTTTAAATATACACTACATAATGTAAATATGAAAAAAAACAATGAAATTTACGATTTAGTTAATCGCTTATTTCATTTTTTTTTTGTTGTCCAATTTTTGATTGTTTTCCTGCTGCGTTTTTATAAAAAATGTAAAAAATCATCAAGAAACAAACAAAAATTGATAAAAGAACAAGGGAAATGTGAAACAAACGTCAAAAAAAAACAAAAAATACGTAAGAAAAAAATGATTCAACTTTCCCGCCAAGCCGTTATTCAACTTACCCGCAACCAGTGTTGGGGCCAGATAATTATTTTTTTATCTAGATAAAGATAAAGATAAATGCTCGTAATGTTTATCTAGATAAGATAATAGATAATGGAAATATGAAAGATAATAGATAAGATAAGATAAAAAGCCAAATTATCTAGATAATTTTTAGATAAATATTTATTTTGACATTGCACAAAATTCAAAATTACGTACTAAAAAAATAGCACAAAATTTTTTGCTTTTCTTGATTTCCAATTTAAATATAATAAGAAACGAAATAATAATAAAAGAAAACTGAAAAGAGAAAAAAGCACTAAAAAGAAAAAAATAATTTCAAACTATGTCCATTAATAGCGTATTTAAAATTCGCCTTTTTTGGAGTGGCGTTAAATTTACACTAAATAAAATCGTTGTAAAATTTCTATTGTCAAGTTTCGCACAAAATCAGTTTGTACATGGAGACAAAAAATAGGATAGATTTCTACAAAAAATAGTAACATATGAGACAGTGGGCTTTTTTATAGCGATTGCTTAAAAATAGGGAATCCAATTTGGGACATAAAAGAACTTAGTTTTGGTGCTTCTAAGAGCCGTGTCTATAGTTAATCTGTTTGACAACAAAATTTTTGGAGTCGATCTTAGTTCTTAGTTAGCCTTAAGGGTTAGAAAGTATGTAATTTATTTTAGTTGCAAATTAAACGCCACTCCAAAAAAGCCGAATTTTAAATACGCTATTAATGGACATAGGTTGAAATTATTTTTTTCTTTTTAGTGCTTTTTTCTCTTTTCAGTTTTTTTTAAAGTCGGTTTTATTTTTTTTAGAAAATTTTTTTTTTTTTCGAACGTTTTTAGTTTCAATTTTTAATATAGGTAAAATTACAAAGGGTTTAAGGGGATAAGTCCGCAGATGAGAAATATATAAAAGAATCTTCCAGATATTGTACTGAACACAATACAAAGAATTTTACTCGATATCCCAAGCAGGAAGGGGTTTGAAGGGGTAGGTTAACACGGGGGAAATATATAAAAGAACCTTCCTATAATTGCCAATCTGGCAATTATTGAAAGCTATAATTGCCAATCTGGCAATTATTGAAAACCTGTATGGTGATATTGGTATCTTAATTTGAGCATTTGTACCAAAATTACACTTTGAAGTCGAACTTTCCAATAAGATTTTTTAAAATTTATTCCAATCGGATTTTGATGTATGGGAGTTTTATGTAGAATCATATCCTAAATAATTTTTGTTCTTGGACTTTTTTGATAAGATGCACCGTTTTTGAGATATTCGGAAAAAACGTTTTCGTTTGTATGGGGGGTAACCCCCCTAATTTACCATTTTTGCCCACGAACGAACCGGGGTCCAACCAGGAACTTTCTCTACAACTTTCTCTTTGGGATGACCAAAATCGGTCAACCCAGTAAAAAGTTAGGCGTGAACATACATAAAAAAAAAATATTCAGGTGGAATTGAGAACCTTTTCCTTTTTGGAAGTCGGTTAAAAACGGATAAGAAACGTTATCGTAACGTAACGAAATAACGAAATGATTTTAAGGCTTTTTCTTCAAAATTACGTTATAATGAACGTTATAGAAATTCAATTCCGTTACCATAACGAAAAACGAAAAAATATTACGTTTTTTCGTTGTTTATTAGTAGGGCTGCCAAAAATATGCACTAAAAAAGGCGAAATATGCGCATATAATATGCACTAAAAACGGCAAAATATGCACTTAAATATGCACTTTAAAAACATTAAAAATCCGAAATATAGTATATTTCACCCAAAATAGTGAACGGAACTTGTTAAAATGTGGTTAATTCGACTTATGTGGAAAATAAAAAAATTGAAAAAATAATAGTCTGTAAAATAGATTGACATTTTGACTGACAAAAAAATTTTTTACTTGTTTCTAAATTGCAACTGTTAAATTTTAAGATGTTCAATACTCCATATTGTCTATGGTATAATCGGGGTTAAAACTTGTAGAAAAATATCAGTTGTTGCTACCACAAAACTTTCTTCCACAAAATCTACGACCCTGCGCAATTTACGCTATCCTTATCGTTTTGTCAACCAAAGATGACCTCAAAATGTACAAAATTTGAAATCACTTGAGAACGGTACAAGATATCAATTTACGGTAAAAGGTAAAAATGTAGAAAATTTCATTGCCTTTAATTCGTTTTTCAAAAGTTTTTTCGAAAAACTGTTAGTTTGCAAGTAATTCGCAAAAATATATTTTTTACATTTTAATAAAAATATTTCAATAACGGTAAAAGATAATGGATAACTGTAAAAGACAAAATTGTGCAGAATGCCATTCTCATTAATTCATCTCATATATACAGTAAGCAAAAAACCATTTTTTTTCGAGATAATGGAAAAAGTTATTTTTTTTGAAATAACGGTTTATCTCGATAACAGGTTGAGATATCGAGTTATAGCTAAAGACAAAAGTGTGGGAAATTTTATTTTCTCCAAAAAACGCCTAGTTTGGGAGTAAATCGAGAAAAACGAAATTGCGATTTTTGAAAAACCGCCATTTTGGATACTTCCGGTTAACGGATCTCCACCAAAAGTTGATAGGACCAAATATGCCTATAAAATTTCATGGCGCTAGCTCTATTAGTTTTTGAGAAATCTTGTACACAGACTGACATACAGAAAGACATTTTTGTAATATGACTCCAATCGACTAAGGAGTGATCGGGAAATGTTTTTTTAGGTTAAATTAAAAGGTTGAAATTTTTCATGAATACAATACTGTATTATACTTCGTAGAAGAAAGTAAAAACACATATTTATTTATTTTTAATATTTATTCTAGCTGAAACAGTCGAATTATAATTTGAATTGTATAAAAAAAATTTGGTTGTTCATGAAAGTTGTAAAATATGCAACTAAATATGCATTATATGCATTTATATGCATTTATATGCAAATATGCACTAACGTGTCAAATATGCGAAATATGCAACAACAAGTGACCTTCATTCGCTTCTAAACTTATTGATTCGGATGAATAAAAAACTCCCGGAGCCGAAATCATAACGAGAAGAAATATGCAAATGCATATTTTTGGCAGCCCTATTTATTAGTATTTCCTTGTTTTGTTCAGTATTATTTTTTGTGAAATTTCCCACAAAAGTTCATCAAGTATAATCCCACAGACATTAAATTTAATCAAAAATATTGGAGTATTGTTTTTAATCGTATTTTGATTCTAAATCGGATTTTGTTTTGGCCAGATTCACTCTATTTCTGGAGATACAAAAATGGAAATATTCTAAGCAAGTTTTTTGGTAGCGAAAAGATTTTCTTTTTAGTAACTCCAGAAGTAGAGCGAAATTCTATAAAAAAATTCTATATCTTTGATATCAAAATCACGCTTTTGTGGAGACAGTTTTTTTAATGAACAAAACTTTTGTGTGATTTTTTGTCTTTTGTATTTTTTATTGATTTTTTAACTTAATAATCACATTTTTTTCCGTTTTTATTTGTATTTTCTTTTTGCTGAGTTTTATTATTTGTTATACAATTTATTTTTATGGAAACTGAACTGAATTACTTTGTGATAAACTATTATTACAGTGCGTTTTTTTGTTTTAAGTTTCAATACAATGTGTAACGGAATAATAACATTATAACGTAACGAAATTAAGTTTTTTATCGATACAAAACGAAATAACGTCACGAAATATAAGTTTAATTTTGCTACGTAAGGAAATTTATAACGTTATGATTTTTTATTTCGTTCATAGCCCGGTTTACACTTGGCAACAGTTACTGGCAGAACTTTTTTTTTATGGACAAGAGAAGAGAGGCGAGGGAAAGAGTGACACTTCGCTTCCTTGTCCGTAAACAAAAATTGTTGCCAAGTATAAAACTGTTCCTAAAAAAATTTTTTAGGTTTTCAAAAGTATGCAGAAAACAATTTCGTTTCAGCATTTTTTCAGATTTAATTTTTTGATTTTCGGTGGTAACGATTATCTCTAGATAAATGGGATTTTCCTTTATCTAGATAAGATAAAGATAACTTTTTTGGGGTGTTATCTAGATAAGATAAAGATAACATTTTTTTTTATCTAGATGATTATCTAGATAATTATTATCTAGATAACCCCAACACTGCCCGCAACCCACTTTTTTGATATTTTCTCTTAGAAAAATCACAAAAACAATAAATTTGAATCTCTCACGAGGTTTTTTTTATTCTAGAGGTGTTACACAACACTTTTAATACAAAAAATTTCCAGATTGACAAAAATTTGTATGAGAAATGGGTAAATCACTGTATCGTCTAATATTTACTTTTAGAGCCAAAAACACACATATTCCTGTCACTTACGATATAAATAAGGTATCGCTCTCAAAATTTTATGGCAAGTAGAGGACATTAATACTACCAATATACTAAAATTTCAAAAAAATTGACTGGATAGTTTTTTTAAATTTGGCAATAATTCAACATGCCCGATAATTCAACATGCCCGCTCCTACCCTACTCTATTTCGGATGGAGGTTGCTTTAAAGTACATTTTTTTCGCCTGCGGCACTTCAAAAATTTTCCATAAAAGGTTCATTATCTGAAAAAAAATGTGGACTGCGGCGTATCTCTCATTATTGTTATTACTTTCTTCTACGGAGTATAATAAAGTATTGTATTCATGAAAAATTTCGACCTCTTAATTTTGCCTAAAAAACATTTCCCGATCACTCCTGAGTCGATTGGAGTCATATTTAAAAAATGTCTTTCTGTCTGTCAGTCTGTCTGTCAGTCTGTCTGTCAGTCTGTCAGTCTGTGTACAAGATTTCTCAAAAACTAATAGAGCTAGCGCCATGAAATTTTATAGGCATGTTGGGTCCTGAAATGGGACGATCCTATCAACTTTTGGTGGAAATCCGTTAACCGGAAGTATCCAAAATGGCGGTTTTTCAAAAATCGCAATTTCGTTTTTCTCGATTTACTCCCAAACTACGCGTTTTTTAGTGGCCTTAAGTATGACAAAACTTGGAGAAAATAAAATTTCCCACACTTTTGTCTTTAGCTATAACTCGATATCTCCACCTGTTATCGAGATAAACCGTTATTTAAAAAAAAAACAGTTTTTTGCGATTATCTCGAAAACTAACGGGTTTTTGCTGACTGAATGTATGAAGTGAATTAATGAGAATGGCATTCTGCACAATTTTGTTTCTTACCGTTATCCGTTATCTTTTACCGTTATTGAGATATTTTCATTAATATGTAAAAAATCATATGTTTGCGAATAATTTGCAAACTAACGGTTTTTCGACAAATCAGTTAAAAGAAGAATTAAAGATGTTAACATTTTCTACATTTTTGCCATTTACCGTAAATTGATATCTTTTACAGTTCTCAAGTTATCTCAAATTTTGTACGTTTTTGATATTTTTGAATAAACCAAGAATTTATTGGGAGGTCGTCTTAGGTTGACAACGCGACAGGGCTCTAGCGTAAATTGCGCAGGGTCGTAGATTTTGTAGAAGAAAGTTTTGTGTTGACCACAACTGATATTTTTTATTTACAATTTCCGTTGCCACTATTTATGAAACGTACATAGCGCACAAAATTATTTTTGCTTAAGAATATTTATTTCTTGATTTAAAAAATTGCGCCGCATTCTGTTAAAAAAAATTCGCCTGCGGCACATATTGATTTTTTTTCTTGGTTTTAATCTAAATCAAATTTTATTTTCTGTATAAAATTTGTTACTTATCTTGTCTCAGACTGGCCCAAAAAAGGATGACACTACCCATTTTTTTACCTTTTTTCAATTTTCTTGAAAACGATGAGTCGTATTGAAAAATTTATAAAATCAAAATCTGTTCAGAATATGATTTTACATAACCGTTCCATACATCAAAATCCAATCGGACCACTCTTTTCCCCCTCTCCCATACAAATGGACATTTTTTAAATACACATTTTGTCTGTCATCATATAGAGTATTTGACGATTGGCCCCTGGAAATTGTAGCTTTTCTTATGTTTTTTATTTTTGTTTGACGACTGGCCCCTGGCAATTTAAGATTTCTTTAGGTTATTTGTACGATGATAGGTTATTTGTACCATCAGCTTGTACCATGAATAAAATTTATCAATTTCCAGAAAATATCAATTTTAATTTAAATCGTTTATGCCAAGAACTTATAAGTGACTTTGCTGAAGTTTTAATTACATCATAGACAAATTTGCATGTGGTCATATGAGCGCATTTATGAGAAACTCACTCCTATAATATTATAAATATTCCACATGAAATTCGCATATAAATACAAGTATGAAGCTAAATGCATAATTTAACGTTATTTATTTTTACTATAGTGGTTAGAGTTGCAGCACCAACGGATGGATAAGACTCGAAAAACTACTGGAATAGATAACGTCCTGAAACTTATGCACATTTTAAATGAATGCAATGAGCAATTAGAGTCTAGCAGTTTTAAAAGCATGATGGCTTACCCCAAAGTCCCCTTTCTGCTCTTCTAGATATCCCCCTTTTGGCTCTTCTAGACAAATGCTTTACTGGCGTTATATACCTATTGTGGGAACATAGAATTCCTATATTTTAGCTGTTGTTGCAGGCGATCCATTCATTCATCGCCAAACGAACGCCATGTTTCATCTCAATGGCCCCAAGCTATATTCCGCATTTATGTTATCTTCAATTTCAAAACTATTACTATGCCAAGTGCATTTGGGTCGTAAATTTCCAGCACATCGAGCCAGAATTTAAGTGCAAATATCAGTCCAACCGCCCCCAAAAATCTTGTATCAAATCCTTAAGCACTTGAAGCGAAATACGGGTGCCCTTGCTCTATTTATACTCGTTGTAGACTTGGAACCAAACCGAACCGAACGAGGACAAAAAGTGTTCCAGCTTAATGGAATATTACAAGTTAGCTATACGCCGAAGGATCATCTGGCGAATAGATTGGACCCCACTTTTCACCACCCATTGCTATTCTACCACCCACGCAGAGTTATGTAAGTTATCCCATTCAATGGTGGTGGGAATTTTCACTGTTCTGCGGTTTAGCACCCCAGCGTCGTTCGAATTTTAAAATTCTCACCGCCCATCCCTAACTCCACTTGTATTGAATCCAACGAGAGGTCCTGCGCTACAAAACTTTTAAAAAGCCGAACAAAACATTGTTATGGGGGTTTCCCGGTGTGAGATGGGGTGGTGGTGTGGAATTCGTTAGTACTTGTAAATAATACCTTTTTAACCCTTTTAAACAAGAGCTCTTATACAAAGTCTTCATCTTTAAATTACTGGAAAGGAAGGCACGAGGTCATGGAATTTTCCCATTGCAACAAACTTTATGCAATAAACGTTCAACATAGTTGCGAATACACAACTTTATTTGCTTCATTTGGAACGAATTTCCATTTTCAACATGCTGAGAATGACGCTGAATTCTACTTTCCACCCACAATTTCGCTTCCAGCGATATTAAAGAAATGTTGAGTAATTGTTTTACTACCAAACGACATAAAAATAAAATATTCAAAGTTTGAGGAAAACTAAACAATCTTAACAGACACACACACACACACACAAAACACAGCCAAATGAAAAGCAAAAAGTAGGTATATTCCGCCCGAAGGTAGATATTCGATAAAACTTTTCTGAAAATAGTTAGAATATGACGCAACCGAAAGATATTCCCAAGATAGTTTCACTGAAATTCTTCTTCGCTTGTTAATAGTTAAGTACTTTAAATGGCTTTTTAAGGTCGAACGTAAAGTTTTTACGTGCAGGAGTGGCTTTAAGTTGAATACTTAAGGAATTAACTGTGTATATGGAGATCATTTTAAAATGTTTTATAAACACACATCAAAGAAATTAGGCATCGAGATTTTGCCTCACTATAAAATGGCGTAAAATAGAAATTAGATTCTATGGAATTGAGAAATTTGGGCATTTTAAATCTGTTTGGAATTTGTGAACTTGAAAGCAATGAAAATTTAATACCAGAGTTTACTACCGGTGTCAACTATAAAATTTAGTTAGGACTGTTGAAATACAATATGTTGTAAAATCTAAGGAATAAAATGTGTACCGCAGTAATACAATAAAAGGCCGATAGCTTACTGCCTGATAATAAAACAAAAAAATATTTTTTTTAAAAAGCTTTTATTCAAAAGAATGTATTAAAACGGGAAAACTAATTTTTATTTAAAACTAGCTTGCATACCCGTCGTTCCCGGGTTAAGTTTTTTCAAATTTTTATTATTTTTTTTTGTGATGGTCTATGTTGGAGCTAAACTTCAGGCCAATCGGCTCGGTAGTTTCCCCGCGAAAGGGTAACATAGAGGAAGAGCTAAGTTTCGACATCACTTTACCTCCTCCCCTTACTCCCCCACCTCTCGGGCTACTTTTTAATGGATCTATGTTAGGGCTGGACCCCCGACGAACATCTATGCCAAATTTCAGCCCAATCGGTTTAGTAGTTTCCCCGCGAAAGAGTAACATAGCGCAAAAACTAAGTTTCGAAATCACTCTACCCCTCCCCTTATCCCCTCACCACTCGCGCTACTTTTCCGTATGCCTATGTTGGAACCAGAACTACCACAGACACTCATGCCAAATTTCAAGTCAATCGGTTCAGCCGTTTTTGCGTAAAGGGGAACAGACAGACAGACAGACAGACACCAACTCATTTTTATATATTAGTATGATGATATGATATACAGCACCCAAAAAATTATTTTATCCTTTTTAGTAATTTTGTATTTAATTAGTATAACTAAAAATTCAAAATTGCGTCTGTTTTCCACCACGCTTTTACAAGAAACACTTTTTAGTTTTCGAATATATATCCTTGCTTTTGAGACATCCTTACGGACTTTTTGACTCCAGAATCGGATTCAGTGACCCCAAAAAACCCCAGATGAGATTTTTTTCCGGAGAATTTGAGGAAAAGTATAATCGCGTTGTCCTAACAAGACCTCCTATTATCCTTGCAGACTTCTCAACGTCAAAATCGTATTCAGCGACCCCAAAAACCCCCAAATGAGATTTTTTTTTTCGGAAAATTTGAGGAAAAGGATAATCACGTTACCCTTACAGGACCTTCCACCTTCCCTACAGACTTCTTAACATCAGAATCCAATTCAGCGACCTCAAAAACCCCCAGATGAGATTTTTTCCCGGAAAATATGAGGAAAAGCATAGTCGAGTTGTCCTAACAGGACCTCCCATTATCCTTACAGACTTCTCAACAGACTTCTCAACATCATTACAGCAGTGTTTCCGCACCTTTCTGCTGGTGTAGCCCCTAGCGAGCTAGTTGTTTCTCACGTACACCTTTATATCGTTGTATAGAAAATGTTGGCATAAACTATATTGCAAAAATATACGTATTGAGAATTATAAGACTATTTTCGAAAACCCTACATATAATTAATAAAACTTAACAGAAAGAAAATTTAAAAAAAACGAAAATGTGATTCTTAAGTTAAAAAATCAATACAAAAAAAACTTGAAAGGAAAAAAAAATTTTTTTCTAAAAAAAATAAAACCGACTTTAAAAAAAAAACTGAAAAGAGAAAAAAGCACTAAAAAGAAAAAAATAATTTCAAACTATGTCCATTAATAGCGTATTTGAAATTTGGCTTTTTTGGAGTGGCGTTAAATTTACACTAAATAAAATCGTTGTAAAATTTCTATTGTAAGAGCCGTGTCTATAGTTAATCTGTTTGACAACAAAATTTTTGGAGTCGATCTTAGTTCTTAGTTAGCCTTAAGGGTTAGAAAGTATGTAAACGATTAGCCTTAAGGGTTAGAAAGTATGTAATTTATTTTAGTTGCAAATTTAACGCCACTCCAAAAAAGCCAAATTTCAAATACGCTATTAATGGACATAGTTTGAAATTATTTTTTTCTTTTTAGTGCTTTTTTCTCTTTTCAGTTTTTTTTTTAAAGTCGGTTTTATTTTTTTTAGAAAATTTTTTTTTTTATTTCGAACGTTTTTAGTTTCAATTTTTAATATAGGTAAAATTACAAAGGGTTTGAGGGGATAAGTCCGCAGATGAGAAATATATAAAAGAATCTTCCAAATATTGTACTGAACACAATACAAAGAATTTTACTCGATATCCCAAGCAGGGAGGGGTTTGAAGGGGTAGGTTAACACGGGGGAAATATATAAGAGAACCTTCCTTGTGTTGTACTGAACACAAGGCCCAATTAACCATAGGGCTAATTGGGCTACAGCCCAGGGGCGCCATCGATCTGAGGCGATGAAATTTTGATTGCTTTTTTTTTAATTTTCTTTATATTTAGCGTATCTGTAATTTAAGTTAGTACTGTGTTTTGAATTAAAGAATATTTTAAAAAATGAAATTGCATTTTTACAATAAAACTATGTAAGGGTGCAAAATTTTATTTAGCCCAGGGCGCTCAAACTTGTTAATACGGCTCTGACTGAACACAACGTAAAAACATAACAAAAGCTATAATTGCCAATCTGGCAATTATTGAAAACCTGTATGGTGATATTGGTATCTTAATTTGAGCACTTGTACCAAAATTACACTTTGAAGTCGAACTTTCCAATCAGATTTTTTAAAATTTATTCCAATCGGATTTTGATGTATGGGAGTTTTATGTAGAATCATATCCTAAATAACTTTTGTTCTTAGACTTTTTTGATAAGATGCACCGTTTTTGAGAAATTCGGAAAAAACGTTTTCGTTTGTATGGGGGGTACCCCCCCATAATGGTCCATTTTTGCCCATGAATGAACCAGGGTCCAACCAGGAACTTTCTCTACAACTTTCTCTTTGGGATGACCAAAATCGGTCCACCCAATAAAAAGTTAGGCGTGAACATACATTAAAAAAAAAAAAAAAAATATTCAGGTGGAATTGAGAACCTTTTCCTTTTTGGAAGTCGGTTAAAAATCGTTCAAAAGTTTTGTTCATTAAAAAAAATTGCCCGAAAAACCCCATAATTTGTGTCACATTAAATTTTAGGTTATTTTGAAAATTCTGAGTCGGACTTTGCTTTCGCCAGATTCACTCTACTTCTGGAAATATCAAAAAGAAAATATTTTCAATACCAAAAAGGAGGTTAAAACATTTTCTTTTTCTATTTTTTCTTGGCTATAGGTCTTCAAAAAAATAATGAAATAAATGTTATATTATTTTCGTGGATGTTTGCACATCCAAATTCCTGCCAACAGGTAAGTCATGTTTGCCCTGTAATCCCTTTTTCGTATCTCCACACTCAGAAAAATTGAGGCTAACTCGACGACCTACATACGGCGTAATTGGCCTCGGGCAGGCGCGCGTTCGCCTGCATGTGGGCAAGTAAAACTGAGTTGACCTGTGGTCGGAGAAATTCCGAAATTAAGCCACCAGCAGGTGAAGTAGGGCATTGGGAGCTGCACAAGTTGACCTTAGATAGGTTAACTCTGACCGCTAGCTGGCTTACAGAAACCTCTGTAAGGTCAGAGTTAACCTGACAAAAAGTTGACCTGGACATTTTTCTGAGTGCAGAAATGGTGTGAATCTGGCCAAAACAAAGTCCGATTTAGAATTAAAATATGATTAAAAATATTACCCCAATATTTTTAATTATATTTTATACAGTTGGTAGGCCTGTGGAGTTATACTTGATAAACTTTTCACAAAAAAATAATAAAAAAATAAATAAAGCAAAAATAAATAAATAACGAAAAAACGAAATAATTTTTTTTTCGATTTTCGTTACGTTCTTCGTTATTGTAACGGAATTAAATTACTGTAACGTTATGACGTAATTTTGAGGAAAAAATGGGAAAATCGTTATTTCGTTTCGTTATTTCGTTACGTTACGATAACGTTTCCCATCCCTGGTCACAGATCAATTATTTCCTTTGTCTCAACCGAAACTTTTCAATTTTTTTTTTGTGAAAACATTTTCTTTAAAACCATTCACTAGAATTTAAAATCCCTTATAAGCTTATTGCACCACGGGTATTTTATAAAAAAAAAAGTATCCTAAAACTAATTGCAAACATCTCGACACCTACTTTAGCTGCTATTCACCACCTCATTTGATCATAAATGAATACCCAGTAAGTATTCGTTTTTTCAATAAAAATAAAATAAATTTTCACGTCGTCTATGTACGGGACTAGTAGCCTTGTCTCTAGTTAAAATGTTGGAAAAATTGAAAAGAATTTTTTTTTTGCAGCTTTCCACCAGAAATGTGTTTTTTTGATGTGTTGGAGGTTAGATATCCAATTCACATATCCTTTCACTGCTATAAGGAGATATTGATGAATACATCCTTAGCCAGGATATCGATTTTCAACTCAGTCACGAGGTTCGATAAGGAAACTCATCGCAGTTTACGGAGTACCAAAGATATAATGGTTAATGCCTTCTGGCTACAGGTTATCGTACTCCAATGATATTCACATACATGCCACGAAGCTGTAGTCCTTCCAGGAGCTCCTGATGAAGTACCCGCTTTTCAAGTTAAAGTCTCTTGATTCACCCTGGCGTTCTCGCTTATCGTCACTACATGAAAATCCTAATCCTTTTTACTTTCCGCTGCTATACCTAGAGGGAAAGTATTGTATTCATGACGAAGGTCGACTTGAGAACGGGGGCAGATTGAAAATTTCTGATCAGTGCAAACTCCATTTTAGGCAAAATTATGAGGATGTGCTTCAACTGTCTGTCGGTCTGTTTGTCTGTATATCGGTCTATCTGTATGTCGGTCTGTCCATCTGTCCATTGTACGAATCTTAAATAACTCGAGAACTCCTTGAGATAGCGACTTAAATTTTTTTGTGAATGAGTTTCACAAAAATCGTAGTTTTATACAGGTATCCCTCGAGTTAAGCGGTACTTGAGTTACGCGAATTCCGAGTTACGCGAAAAAAAATCGCGGCAGTGCTCGAGTACGGTTTTGGAGCAATTTTTATTTAAAAAGAAAATATTGTAGTTAACCGCGTAACTCGAGGGATACCCGTATCAACTTTTGGACAAGTAACGTTAGCTATAACGGGTACCTCTCATACAATTTTTTTTAAATACTGTGTTTTGAGAATTTATCGGAAATTATGCGCTTTTGAGAAAAAATGTGTATATCCAAATTCAAAGGAAACAAAATATCCTGTATTTTTTTATTTCACGGTTTGTACGTATCCTTAACGGTTCACGAGATATTTGCAAAAATATTATTTTTTACATATTTTTTTCCGAAACTAAATATTGCAGAGGAAAGTTTTGTGTTAATCACATCTGATATTTTTTTTCAAGATATCAGACATGCAACGTAATTCAACACTTTTTTTGTCGTGTTTGTAATTTACTTCTGATTTTTTCAATTTATTCAGTTATTATTATTTGAAAGGCATGTATTTTATCGACCCATCAATGGGGGTAAATTGAGGCCAATTTCGTAACTAAAAGTTCAAGAGTGTTTTTTCCACACGACATTAGTTTAACACTGCGATAAAATGTGTTTGATTTGAACACGACATCGTTTTAAACATTCAGATTTTTTAATTGCACAGTGGGTGAGCATTCAATAAACATATTTCAGTATCGATTTATCAACACTGTAAAATAGACAGGCAATTTTTAAAAGCTTTTATTTAGCTTTCTTTTTATCTGTCTGTTTGCTTGTTTGTCAGGTTCAAATTTTGTAATCTAATTTTATCCCAATTTCACTCAACCGATTGACCTAACATTTTGCACGCATACGTAACCCAATACAATGAGTGTGCATGTAATCTTCCCCCTCCCCTCTTGCCTGCCGACCCCTCTTCTACTATCTCCTGAACCGTTTGCGCAATTTTGTCGCGGTTTTTTAGTCTTGCGAATTAAATACAAAATAACTAAAAAAGACAATAAAAAAAATATATTTATGTGTCTCAATCAGTCAATCAATCAGTTTAAGAGTTATCAGGGAAGGGGTACCGAAGCAGATGGAAAGAGTACCTCATTCATTATGTTGCAAGTAGTTCTTTTTTTGTATAAAATTGCATAGGAATCGGTTGAGCGATTTTCGCGTAATGCCAGAACAAACGCTAAAAAGTACCATTTGAAAAAAATCACCTAAAAAAGGCTAAAATCAGTGTGGACTTCACAACAGAAAACAAAACAGAAAACAGAAAACAGAAAACAGAAAACAGAAAACAGAAAACAGAAAACAGAAAACAGAAAACAGAAAACAGAAAACAGAAAACAGAAAACAGAAAACAGAAAACAGAAAACAGAAAACAGAAAACAGAAAACAGAAAACAGAAAACAGAAAACAGAAAACAGAAAACAGAAAACAGAAAACAGAAAACAGAAAACAGAAAACAGAAAACAGAAAACAGAAAACAGAAAACAGAAAACAGAAAACAGAAAACAGAAAACAGAAAACAGAAAACAGAAAACAGAAAACAGAAAACAGAAAACAGAAAACAGAAAACAGAAAACAGAAAACAGAAAACAGAAAACAGAAAACAGAAAACAGAAAACAGAAAACAGAAAACAGAAAACAGAAAACAGAAAACAGAAAACAGAAAACAGAAAACAGAAAACAGAAAACAGAAAACAGAAAACAGAAAACAGAAAACAGAAAACAGAAAACAGAAAACAGAAAACAGAAAACAGAAAACAGAAAACAGAAAACAGAAAACAGAAAACAGAAAACAGAAAACAGAAAACAGAAAACAGAAAACAGAAAACAGAAAACAGAAAACAGAAAACAGAAAACAGAAAACAGAAAACAGAAAACAGAAAACAGAAAACAGAAAACAGAAAACAGAAAACAGAAAACAGAAAACAGAAAACAGAAAACAGAAAACAGAAAACAGAAAACAGAAAACAGAAAACAGAAAACAGAAAACAGAAAACAGAAAACAGAAAACAGAAAACAGAAAACAGAAAACAGAAAACAGAAAACAGAAAACAGAATATTTGTGATGAAATAATTGGTTTCTGAGAATAGAACAAAAAAAAAACACACAAGACGACGCAAATTGGACATTGCGTCTTAAATTCTCACCAATTCCGTAACTTTGTGGTCGCATGGACCATTTTTCGTCATTTTGGATTTTTAGTCATACTAATCAAATACAAAATGACTAAACAAGATAAAATATTTATAAAAAAAAATAAAAAAAAATTTTGAAAAAGCTTTTATTTTAAAAAAATACACTAAAAAGAAAAAAAAAATTTTTTGGAACTGTGTAGCAGAAATAAAAGCGAGGTAAAAGCATGAAAAATAAAATAAATATTTATTTCGCTGTTATTTCTGAAATACCGTACCAAAAAAATATTCTTTTCCTTTTTATTGCACTTTTTTATATATGTTGATCTCGAAAACGTTTTTAACAGCAACGATTGCAATATTCAAGTACTTGATGTTTAACATTTCTACAGTTGAAAAAGATTTTTTTCTACCCTTTTTGCTTGTATTTTTGAACTTTTTGGTTGAAAATCTAAACTATTAAATTTTGAATTTTTTTGGTTCAACTTTCCACTCATTTTTGGTTTAAAAAATTCAACTTTGTTTTAAAAATTAAACTTTTCTGGTTTAAAAATTCAACCAAAAAGATGAAAATTTAAACTATTTGGTTGAAAAAGCTTTTGTTTTTATGTTGTTTGCAAATTCCAAACTTTTATTTGAAAACTTAAATTCGATTTAGTTAAGATAAATATGTGAACCTAAAAAGTTCAAAAAATCAACCGAAATTTTCCATCGAGTAGTTTGTGTGTAATTTTCCACCAGGCATAGTAATAATAATTCTAATCAAGAATCTACAAAATACAAAATTTTAAATATGAAAAATTAGTAATTATAATTGTTGATAATTTGCTATGGATCGTTAGTGAAAAATTAAAATTTGTTAATCGCACGGAACGAAAAAAAATATATATTTGAGGTCTTAGTCACTGGGAGTAATTACCAATTGCGCCTCGAAGGCTCTTTGTGGGTTCTCTAAAAATCAATTCGTTTGAGAAATAGTGTCTCGACCACCGAAAATGTTAGGGGCTCTTTTTTAGGGAACCGATCATCAAGACCCCCAAAATCTTTATGTCCCCGGCCCGGAATTCGGAGTGCTGCATATCCTAGATACGCTGTCTTTCATCTAAATTTAGTATAGCAAAATTCCTAATGATTTTAACAAACCATTAAAAAAATTCTAAATAAATACACATAATTGAGCGTATATCTTTTATTTTTGCTTTTTAAGGACAAAAAAAATGGTAATTTTGGAAAGTACGCCAGAATTAGTAATATCTAACACGAACCATGGCTGAAGCATTTCCCCAAAATATTCGCTCTTTTTCAACATACATTTGCACAGTCCCATAATAACTCTTCCAAGGTAAGGTGACATCCTGCATGAATGCCGGTACCATATCTGAATTTACTTTGACCTTCTTCATAAAATAAACACCTGGTTTAATTGGGCATTTTTTAGGGAGATTTGTATATTTCATAGCTTTCTTGAACACAGCATATAAGAGTCGCGCAGCACCATTTAAAATTTCGCATAGATCTCTTTCCATATTTAAAATTTCCCAATATTTTGATTCTCGTTCTCCATATATTATCAGATGGAAACTGGTTTTGTATACAATCTTTGTTAAAATGCATTGTCCACTAAAAGTAGTGTAGTTTGTGACTGTTGTATTATGCTACATTTACACGAATGACAAATTTGTCATTTTTTTCTTGTCATTATGTTAATTCCCGTGTAAATGGCATAATTTTTGTAATTTTTTCTGTCAGAAAATGTCAATCTCTCATAAAAGAATGAACTTGTCCATTCTTTTATGCCAGATTGTCATTCGTACAAACGCAATATTAGTTATGACAAAAATTGAATACTAAAGTTGTCATAACTAATATTGCGTTTGCACGAATGACAATCTGGCATAAAAGAATGGACAAGTTCATTCTTTTATGAGAGATTGACATTTTCTGACAGAAAAAATTACAAAAATTATGCCATTTACACGGGAATTAACATAATGACAAGAAAAAAATGACAAATTTGTCATTCGTGTAAATGTAGCATTACACTTAAGAAATGGAACGATACTATTTATGGTGATATTTGAAATAGCGACTTCCCATTTGGCCTGAGAATTTAAAAAAAGAGTTAACATAAGGTGACGTGGAAATTACCACCATTTTTTGCCTATTACTTACATATGCTAGGGGTAACATTAAAATAAATATCATGATGAACATTTGTTTATTAGCAGCTTCCATGATAGGATATTTATTTTTTTAGGACGGATATATTTATTCAAATATTTATTCATAAACTGAAAAATCACAAAATTTTAATGAAAAATTCCGTAGTTTTTGATACACTTCGATGCCACATGCTTTTTCATAATAAAAATTTGTCTCTTACTGCGGTTTTTTTTTATACAGTGGAATCTCCAATTTATAACGAAATCGCTGGAATAACGAATTAAATTTCGTTATGTAGGGGGTTTTTTTTTTACAAATATCGTCATATAGAGAATGACTTAAT
Source organism: Chrysopilus asiliformis (assembly GCA_964034945.1). Classification (NCBI taxonomy): domain Eukaryota; kingdom Metazoa; phylum Arthropoda; class Insecta; order Diptera; family Rhagionidae; genus Chrysopilus; species Chrysopilus asiliformis. The sequence continues at coordinate 101,159,265 of OZ035960.1, forward strand.
AAAACAAAAAGAACGCTTATTTATTTAAATAGAAAAAAATAGTTTTTATTCCTAAACAGCGGTGAAGCGAAGGAGGAGGTGGGCCTTGCTACGCTACTGCTTATAATACCACAAAAAAACCAAACTTTAAGCAAAACTGTGACTTTGAAAACATTAACCCATTAATTGACGTTATTATTTTAGGAAAGTGTTAAATTCTTTCTCTAAGTTTGTTTTGGATATTTTTTATTATTTTGTCCAAATAGACAAAATGATTCTTCAGACATTTTGAAAATTCAATTCTGCCATTTTGAATCATTTCAAAAATTTCGTTATATGGATATTCCACTCTATTAGAAAAAAAACTATTTTATGTACGCTCTTAAAAAAAAGGAATCGAGAACGCACCGAAATGTAGTTTGAGGGAGTCCAGCTCTTTCCGGTGGTAATTTTAACTCTACCTAAGGTGTTCACAATTTTCTTTCTGGATGTTAATTTTTAACAACTTTTCGGTGTTCAACCTTTGAATGTCAGGAAAAGTCACAAAAATTATGGTCAATACACAAATATTTTCGAACAATACTGATTATAACATTAAAATATGAATAATGGCTGGCAATTCGTTCCGGATCGGCATTGAAATTAAACACTAAAGTGAAATTGTAATGACATCCGCTTTAATTTTATTTTTTGCGTGTGTAAATATTTCTTCTTTGCACGAAATAATATTTATAATTTTTTTAATTGCTCTATAATTTGCAATGCCCGGAGTTGGTAAAATAAATTACCGAAGCGTCGAGAGTAACAAAAAGTTAAAAATTTTGTTTTTATTCAATAACTAGCTTTTGTTTTCAACGTTGTCGATTAAAGTTTTTTTTTGCATGAGATTTTTTTACACTAAAAAACCGAAAACATTTCAAAAAATACAATAATCATTATTCAGCGATTCCAGAAACCTTAAGATAAGATATATAATACTGTTCTAACGCACCAGGAGCAACAAAAACAGTATATCCTGCATGCGATGGAACAGCATTATAAACAAATATAATCGATTATTTATTTTATTCGATACAGTAGCTTAGCCATTTATTGATCAAACCGCCGTTACGCCCCCGTGATACAGAACCTCTGAAGCCTAGGGCCAGTGATCTGCATTCTCTCGCAGTCGGATATATACTGGCGCTTCAGTTGCCCTGCACCCGCAACGACGGGCTGTCCTCACCCAGCAACGAAGTTGCCAGGCTGGCGGCTTTTGTTAGTATTAGGTTAATTGGGGGTAATTTCTATATGCTCATTATACCTGGCTTACAACTCGGCCATCCTTAAACAATCACTGTCCTCAGTGAACAAAAAAAAATCCCATCTACCATGGTATACCATTCGTTCTCATTATACTTCACATTATTCAATTTAATTTAAACGAAAAGAACTGACCGCCCATTCGTGACAGACAAAAGTTGGTCAAGAATGCAGCCTCGGTCTAGCTCCTTTCGAACGATTTCAGCTAAATGAAACAGAATCAGGTAGCTTGATCGCCCACTAGGATAAGACTAAAGTTTATCCTAGATCTCACGTGATGACAAGACTAAAGTTTGCACCTTCTTTTCGAGATTCCGTTTTTAAGTCATCAGAAACAAAATCTAATGACATATAAAGCGAAATCTCCCACCTCTCGATCTCTATAAATGTTCCAAAAAACTTACAGCGCTTTTTAACAGAAACAGCTTTCACCACACCAGAGTTGGATACAACAAAATTGCTTCATAAACATAAGTCCATTTATTCCAGGCTTAAAATAAACTCAAAACAAAATTAAATTCACGAAAAAAATAAATAAATAAAATTTAATTAACAGATTCGTTTTCTTTATCATCATCTGACTCCAGCACGGCTTCCATCTCCTCGAAATTACACCACCTCTTAAGTCGGTCCGCCGCATACACTGAGTTGAATGGCCGGCTAGAAATCCTAACACCAGGTGGATCGACGATCACATAACGGTCGTTTCCAAGGTCTTTTTGGATTGTATATGGTCCTTTGAATTTTGGTAAATGTTTCCTGGGCATTCCGGTAGCAACAGGTTCCGATTTTATCAGTACTAAATCTCCCTCCTTATATTTCTCGGGACAAGAACGTTTTTGATTGACCCTTTCTGCTTGACCTATTCGGTTCATTAATATTTTTTCGGAAGCACGTCGGCGAAGCTCTGCTAAGGGAATGTCATCCTCGTCGGTTCTGGTTTCGTTGGTGATATCGCCGTGAAGTACAGCAGTTAGTCGATTTTTTAAAACACCCTTTGGCGAATATCCCAATAACAATTTTTGTGGAGTTTGCTGGGTCACTTTGTGAGGGGTACAATTCAAGCCCCACTGTATTTCAGATAGATGCATATCCCAGTCTTTTCCATCGGCTCTTTCGGTTGTGCTTGCTATGGCGGATCCTACAGTTCGAAAATATCTTTCAATTTGCCCGTTGGCCCGGGGGGTCTGGACTGCATTCTGAATGTGTTTTATTCCATTGTCCTCGCAATACTGTTGAAAAGCCTTCGATGTAAAGGCGGTGCCACGGTCACTAACGATTTTAGATGGCACACCGAAAAATTGTGATAGTTCATCCAGTACTTTTAGGACAGGGGCGGTGCAGGTATTGCGGAGCGGTCGAAGAATGATGAACTTCGTAAATGAATCTATCACTCCTAATAAATGCATGTTTTGACGACCACTCTTAGGATATGGACCAAGATGATCCAAATGAATGGTATGAAACGGAATGGCCTCGGTGACAAAGGTGTTTAGTTGATAACGGTTTTCCTCTTTGCTTCGCTTGTTGTAAGAGCACTGAATACAATTGTCAAGGTATTTTTTAACAAAAACTCTCATTCTTGGAAACCAGTAAAGTTGTCTAATATGGTCACATGTTCGGTCCAGCCCTGGATGTCCCAGGCCCTCATGAGATGTTCGTACAATCTGCCATTTTATGTTAGCGGGAACAGCAAACCGGTCGCCTTCTGGAGTTTTCCTGAACAGCTTATCACCCTTTAATATGTAATCCTTGAAATAAACTGATCGCTTGGCAGTAGTCAAATCGGATAGAGTGTTGATGATATCATTTAAGTTGGAATCCTGTCGTTGTAATACTACCACCCAGTCTTGTTCCTTTAACGAAACCACAAAAACTTCATCGCCAACTTCCTGAGCTTCAGTACTCTCGCCACAAGTGGCCCGACTCAAGGCGTCCACATGGGACATTTTAATTCCCGGTCGAAGTTGTAACTCGAAGTCGAAGGGTTGTATTTTCAACCACCACCTTGCGATTCTGGGAACCATTTCTTTTTGCTTCTGTATAGATTTTAATGCAGCACAGTCGGTAACTATAACAAAACGTTTTCCCAGAAGATAATACTTAAATCGCTCAAGGCTTTCAACAATCGCCAGGGCCTCGAGCTCATAACTGGAATATTTTTGTTCGGCGGCAGTAGTGGCACGACTAAAGTATGACACGGGTTTTCTCACATTATCACTACCGATTTGTAGAAGAATTCCAGCAAGTCCTTTTAGGCTGGCATCAGTATGTAACTCATGCGCATCATGTGGTTGGTAGATGGCTAAAACGGGTCTTTCTGACAGTCGCTCCCTTAGTTCATTAAAAGCGGATTCTCTTGCACTATTCCAATCAAAATGTTCATTTTTGCGTAGTAACTGATTGAGGGGTTCGGCAATACGGCTATAATTCTCTATAAAACGTCGGAAGTAGCTCGTGAGCCCCAAGAATTGACGCACTTCGGTCAAATTTGTTGGTACAGGATAGTTTCGGAGGACGTCAGTTTTCCCTACACCCGGTCTAATGGAACCACAGCTAACTTCATGTCCCAAGTACTGAACGGTTGTTTTGAAAAATGAGCATTTCTTTACATTTAGAGTTAACCCCGCTGTTCGTAGCACCTTTAATATTTTTTTTAACACCACGAATGTTTCGTCAATGCTGGAACACCGAATGATCAAGTCGTCAAAATAGCCCGTTACTCGCTCGTCGTCGATCATTCTAATGACCTTAGCCATCAGTTGCATAAATCTGGCGGGACCATTCGTCACCCCGAAAGGGGTACGCTTATACTGATAATGCCCATCAGGAGTGACAAAAGCAGTAATATGTCGGTGTTCTTTTTTTACTGGCATCTGATGGTAGCCACTCATAAAGTCTAATTTAGTAAATATAGACGCTCCTGACAGCTCACTCAGACTTTCCTCTATGTTTGGAGGTGGAAAACGTTCTAGCTTAGTTAATTTATTAACCGCCCGATAATCAACACATAATCTATAGCTTCCGTCCTGCTTGTTTATTAAAAGAGCTGGGCTGGCGTACTCGGACGTAGAGTTCTCGATAATCCCGTTTGCTAGCAAATCTTCAATTATTGTTCTGAGTGCTTGACGTTGATGGTAGGCGACGCGATATGGTTGAAAACGAATAGGGGTTGGGTCAGTTAGAATTATTTCGAACTCGACAAGATTTCCCTTCCCCAGATCAGCGGTTTCCACTGCGAAGCAGTCACGATAGCTTTTAATTAACTGCATTAGACGGTCTACAACCTCCGGACTAATCGAGCTTTCGATGGATAGCTCGTCACGGGTGATAGGGCGTTGCATCACTCGCATTTGCTGATGACTTGATTGGTCCTGTTCACTAACTGAAAAGTTGCTACTACTTGGGTCCTTCAAAATTTCTATCTGCCTCCATCGTTTGACTACTTGTACCCCAGGTCTGTTAGTGAATGTTTGACCAATTAGAATCGGAACATCTTGAACATGATCGTCCACCACAATAATGTTCGTTTCAAGGGCAACTTCTCCTACTTTAATTATTTTTGTGATTTGCCCCAACGACTGGCAAACACCCCCAGCAAAACCACTTAAGGTACGCCCTTTGTCGACCCCCATTTGCCAACCTTGAGCCAAACAGTCACTTTTTCGAATTGTAGTCACCTCGCTGCCCAAGTCTATAAAAGCGTCTAAATGAGCCCGACCAACCGTAACTTTTTGATTAAGTTCAGAACTATTTTTAACATTCCGGATTTTTACATTATTGTTTGGATTGATTTTATTTTTACTTTTGTCATTTTGCTTAAAACATCTAGCAGCCAAATGTCCCGTTTGTCCGCACTTAAAACACCTGCCGTTAAATCCTGTTTGATATGTCTGCCGAGATTGGTGTAAGGGTCGCGTAGCAGTAAATGGTCTTTGATAATAATTGGCCCCATAGTTTTTTTGTGGTGAGACCCGGCGTTCAAACTCGCGAGGATGAGGACTCGATTTTTCAACCAATGGATGGGAAGTATTATGCATGCCTTCGTAGGTTTTAATGCGTCGTAAAACCTCGACGGGATCCGCGAACGGAGTCAACGTTAATATGTTTTGTAGATCTTTGTCCCGTAAACCGCCAATAATATATTTGACCGAGATTTCGTCGTTTAATTTGATAGTCTTAGCCAAAGCCATCTTCTCATAAAAATAACTTTCTATGGCTTCGCCAGGCTTTCGTTTCCAGTTTGCCAACCGAGCATGAATCGAAGCTTCGTCGACTGTAGTTGGGAAACTTAAAAGGAGCTGGGTTTTGAATTGCTCCCATAAATCTACATCCCCCATTTTCGTCTGCCACCAGAATTTGGCCGCCCCGGCCAACCGAAGCGTCGCATAGAGCAATGTGAGCCGTTCGTCCCAGCCATAAATAATTTTCAACTTGTCAATGAATAACACCCATTGTTTAACTCCGAGAGAGCCTCCAATTCCAGGATTCAACTCAGGAATAAGGTTTTTGATTTCTTCAGGCCCCAACCGGAAACTCGAAGCTGAGACGCTCGTTGATTCAGGGGATTGCACGGATAAATTTTGTGTCGAAGTGGAAGACTCGAAATTAGGCCGTCCTCTTTTGGCACGCCGATGCACTCTATCTCCCATTTTTACTAAATTATTAAAAGTTTTTACCTTTGAATTTGGACTCCTGTTTTAATATGCTATTAACCGATGACCAATAATAAGAAACAGCACTGAAGATCGCAATACTAACTGATAGCACAGGAGAGTACCAGCAGAAAAAACAGATAAAATCACGAAAAACACACAGAAAACACTCCACACAATGACGTGAATGCCCTTGCACACACCAACACCAACAATAGGCAGGTACAGTCCCTTGTTTTTCGGAACGCAAAAGTACACTCCACTAAAGCCAATTGGTGACTCACCGATCAAGTGATCACGTATTTCACAACTGCAAATTCAATGTCCCGTTATGGCATTCGAAGAACGAGAATTTCACAACATTGCGTTTCCCCATGCACCGAGCATGAATTTCTTCTTTTTTTTTTTAACTCAAGTTGTTTTCTGGCGTCTATTCGTGTTTTACCGACACTACTTTTTATTTATTGCACAAATGCATACACATTTTAACTACTGCGTAGTTTTGGCTCTAATCCACTGCCGTTTTTTTTTCACAGACAATGATAACTATCCTTACACTGATTAATTTTTAAGTACTATTAGCACAATATTTTTAAGGCATTCAATCCCACTTCTGAATTATAATCGATTATTTATTTTATTCGATACAGTAGCTTAGCCATTTATTGATCAAACCGCCGTTACGCCCCCGTGATACAGAACCTCTGAAGCCTAGGGCCAGTGATCTGCATTCTCTCGCAGTCGGATATATACTGGCGCTTCAGTTGCCCTGCACCCGCAACGACGGGCTGTCCTCACCCAGCAACGAAGTTGCCAGGCTGGCGGCTTTTGTTAGTATTAGGTTAATTGGGGGTAATTTCTATATGCTCATTATACCTGGCTTACACAAATATCAATGCAAAGCTATTCGAAAGCAAAATTTATTGAATATTTAACAAAAAATTATGAACAATTTCAAGAAACAAAAAAAATCCATTAAATTTTGTATTTTAACCCTTAATTGATGAGGTGGGTTCAGTGGACCCACGGCATAGAGACAACCAAGGTATGCCATAAACTCAAATCTGACGTTTCTTTGCAACGTCACTTGTGCCGATTAGTTCGTCAAGTTCAGAAGGAATTTTGTTTTGTGGATGGTTTTTTTTAAATTTGTGCGATTTAAATAAGATATTTGTAAATTAGTGGACTGATTGCATTAAATAGTGATCAATAAACATATAAATTAATTAAAAAAAGTCGGCACAAATGACGTCACACCTGACTATCAAAAGTTCATTAGGATGTCCATAAATCTGTCTGCTTGTCGGTCTGTATGTATGTCGTATAACTTTAGATCGGCTTAATTTTTTTTTTTAAATAAATCTACATTTCATTCTATAGAACATAGGCTTTTCAGAAGAAATTTTCCACCCTTTAGAAAGTGCAAAAAATCATTTAAAGAAAATAATTCATGAAAATGTTCTTAAAAAATTGCTGTTTTGGGACCAAAAAAGCATTAAATTTCAACCGTAGGTCAAAACTTAGTGAGAATTAGATGTTCGTCTAGTTATCCTCTACAAAAGTTGTCTTTGGACCATCAACGAAAAATTAAATATTATAGGAGTTACGGACAGTTAAAGCGATTCACCATTTTAAAGTCTATTTTTGAAACTTCAATGTAAATCACTTAGGCGCTCACTAAAGCGGGGTTTTTCCGAAATTTTACCGCTAAGGGGGATAAACGGCGGGTAAGGGGGTTTGAGAGTCACTGATCACGAATCTAGTGTTAGAATTTTAAAATTCGGAACAGAAGGTCCTGAAGGCATAACGATTTTTTTCAAAAGTTGTTAAGTTATTTCTTTGTTTTTTTTTTTTTTTGGCGCAAGAAAATTTTTGCAAAAAATTTTTACCCGGCAACGGCAGGTATGCAAGCTAGTTAAGAATAAAGAGCAAATAAGGGTTGACTCGTGATGGTGTGCCACAGGTTTTATAAAATTGCAATCATTAAACCTCGTCTCGATTAGACAAAAATTAAGATTTTTTTCGTGGCCTGCCATTGAAATATGCCGTTTTTTTATACATAAGGCAGAAATGTTCGGAACTGCAAACGTCATTTTATTGGAAGGCCATGAAAAAGATCGCAATTGATGTCTAATCGAGACCTAACCTAAAATTAAAGGGTATTCGAATAACCTGGTCTTTTTGCTTGAAAATTTCTCGATTTCAATTTTAAATCGAGCAGAAATTTTTGACAAATTTTTTCTAGCAAAATTAAATTGAATAAAGTAGTCAAACTCCAACTCAAAAATAGAACATGCTCTTAATCTGTGATTCGAATTCGCCATAAGATACTAATGGCGGGTTTTAGGAACTTTCATTAACCGCTAAATCGAGTTAGTGAACAAAAGAGACGTCTAACACGATTTAGTGGCTAGTAAAAGTTTCGTGAAATCCGCCATAAGAGATTTCTTCCAGTTGACCAATACTTACTCAAGCCATTCCCAAAAAGTTAATCACAAATTGCCAAACAATTTGACACTGAAAGTTTAAAAAAGATATGAGAAGTTAATCAATACTTGCTCAAAAGAACAATTTTCTAAAAATCCTTGAAAATTTGTAAAATAATTGACTTGGAAACTTTAAAAAAAATTAAAAATTTCCCAACATCCAGAAAAGTTGAAAGTTATCTCAGAATTCAGTTTGAAGTTGAATAGAAATTCAACATTAACTTTAAAAGCTTTCATCATTGTCCACTTAATAAAGTTAATTAGGAAGAATTTTCCTTTAGCTAAGTCCAAATGTGAATTCCTTTAATACATTCTTAAGGATTCCTGTGTGGGGAAAAATCCTGCAACAGGCGGACAGCAAAAGAGAAAAAAAAAGAATTCTTTAGTGGAAAACTTTCAATACTACCATAAAATCATGAACAACAGTTAACTATAAATATATTTTCCTGAATACATACTACATATGTATATGTAATAGATGGCAGATAGATTCAGTCACCAGGATAGATACTAACAGCCAAAAGAACGTACGCTCGGGGAGTACCTCGAATACTCTGGTGTGCCGTTTAAAGTTTGAAAAGAAAACTTTTTCAAAACTCCAGTTCCTTACTTGTGTTTTTTTTTTTTTGTTTATTTCTTATTTCAGTTTCACTGTTGTTTTCCCATTTTCCTGCACTCAAGAGGATTCTAGACAGATTCATGAAAAGGTATACGATTTGCTCCATCTGTAGACAATACTCGGTCCAAGGGAGAACGTTTTTTGGGGGATGAAATTCTTCCAGGATGTTGTCGACCTAAAATAAAGTTATAGCTGGGGTAGTATTAGTGATGAAACGTGGTGTGTATTTGCAGTCACGATGATATCACAGTCGTGGTACTTCTACTTGTAACAAATGAAATACATTGTCTTACCATTAAAAACAGATGGTACTGGAATTCGGATCTTCTGCTATGTTAGCATAATCATGTTTTCCTGTCTTCTAAATCATGTTCAGTTGACATAAATAGCTAAATAAAATCCAGTAATTCTATTGTTTTTAGCCAGTGTGTTTAAAAATGACGAAAATTACCCAACTTAGGCGTTGGTTGGTGCTAACTAGGGAATGGAAACCGGTTATTAACCGGCTAGGAATAACCGGTTATAGGACGGTTACAGTTAACCGATAACCGGTTATATAATTGAATTTTAACCGGTTAAACCAGTTAAATCTTTATAATTTACCCAGAACCAAATCAAAGTTTTGGAAAATATCCATGGAGCTTTGGAGCCTTTAAAAATGATAGTCAAGGCTTTGTGTCGTCGCGAATCAAATTTGGTCACAGCGGATGCAGTTCGTAATTTTGCCTATAAAAAATTAAAAGAGCAAAATACAATTCTTGGCAATGAATTACTCGATGCTTTCAAGATTAGGATTGCCGAAAGAAGAACAGAGTATTCTGGGATCCTTCAATACTTACACTCTGGAAAATATTCAAGGGAAGATGAATCGGGGTTGTTCGCTATTCCTACGAGAAACCGGATCGTCCAATTGATAAATCTAATATGCTCAAGGTAAACATAAATTTATCAATTTTGCTTATATTTATTAGCCAATTCAATTTTCTTTCACGTTTTCAGCTAAGGAATTGGAGGAAATTCCAGTTAATGAAGAACTGATTACAAAAACCTCAAAAAATGATTTGCATGACGAATTAGAAGATGCCATCCGAGGAATTCAATCAAATGCCCACAAAGAAAAGGTTCCGACTGATGAGCGTTTGATTAAATCCATTAAAACAGAAATGATTTTATTTGAATCCGGGGGATCGCGTGGAAGTAATTTAGAAAATACATATAACTATTTCTGTGGTCACAAGTTATAAGGGCTTAACTCGACTTTAGCCGTTTTCAATGTTTTTACAAAACGTGTTCTCCTTTCAAAATGCTCTTAGTTGCACTGACCCGTTAGTTTATACGACCATTTTTGACCGTTATAGGCTACTACACCAAACGGATAAAGTCAAAAAAATTCCAAGTTGCATTTGGAAGAACGGCTAAAGTCAGATCCCATATAGTTTTATATAGACTTAATCCACTCTTATGGGTGAGAAGCTGCATTGTTTTGATAGTTTTTGCACGTGGAATAGTGGCTTAAGTCGAGTTAGTTCATTCTTCGTTTTTGACTTTTTCGAAACGAGCAGGCTAAAGCATAAACAAATTATATAAAGACTGTTTTTCTCTAACAACTCAGCTTTCAAAAATAATACCCCAAAGCAGCAGATATGCATGCGGTCGGCAGCGCACACGAGCAGCGGAGCATGTCGTTTGGTCGAAGAAAAACATTCAATTCATTTTCAAACTCTCTGATCAACACGAAGTTTTGCCGAAATCGTAGTTTTCTATCAACTTTCGGGAAAGTACCGCTAGCTGCAACGGTTACCTCCCATACAATTTTTCTTAAATACAAATTTCTCGAACACTGCGCTTGTGAGAAAAAATGCATATAATCAAAATTAAAGGAAATAATATTGCCTACATTTTTAATTTTATGTGAATTTCATCTCAACTCATACTCTCGTTTACAGTTAAGTTCGATTTCTTAACTTTGCTCGATTGGATATGGTTAGGGATCTAAAAAAAAATTATCGGTATTTTTTTGTTTGGTAGAATACCGTCCGATCGGCGGAGGGGAGGGGGTCAAAGTCGGCGAAAACTCGAAATCACAAAAACTTTAAAAATTTGTGACGGCTTAACCGATTAAGATGATATTGAACATTTTGGAAAGGTAATTCCTTGTGACAAAAAAAAATTTTTGACTTCCTCTCCCTCCCCCTCCCCGGCATATTGTAAAATTCAATTTAGTGACAATATAAATAAAATTTGGGAGTAAATGCGTTATTTAAAAAAAAATCAAAAAAAATCGAATACAAGAAAATTGTATATATTTTAATGATTTTCGATTGGTTTTTATGTTTTCTGTACATAATATTAACTCAAAAGTTTTGGGAGTTTAAAATTAATTAGAAATTCATTTAAAAGAAAAAGTTTTTTTTTCTTTGAGAAAGTTTCCGTTTGGAATAAATCTGTGAAAATTCTGAGTTTCTGGAAGTATTTTGACACTTTCAAACCTTCTTTGAAGTTGTTGCTGTTTTTCTTGAGATATTTTAAATTTCGTCACTAAATTGAATTTTACAATATGAAGGTGATAGGGAGGGAGAGGAAGTCAAAAAATATTTTTTTGTGACAAGGAATTACCTTTCGAAAATGTTCAATATCATCTCAATCGGTTAAGCCGTCACAAATTTTTAAAGTTTTTGTGATTTCGAGTTTTCGCCGACTTTGACCCCCTCCTCTCCGCCTACTGGAATTTATTCCCCGAAACAAAAAAATACGGGTATCTTTTTTTAGGTCCCTAACTACACCCAAATGCTCCATTCAAGTCGAGTATGAAGTTTTTACATATCTCTAACGGTTCATGAGATAATTTGAAAAACATTATTTTTCACATATTTTTTCGGAAACTTTAAATATTGCAGAAGAAAGTCATGTATTTTTTTTGAATATTCACATATTTTTTTTGAATTGTTTAAATCATACTTTAAATTGTTTAAATAAAATACATTTTTTTGCTTTATCAAACTACAATTCTGTGGAAATTTGATAAAACTTGAAACTTACATTCTCAAAGCAATTTAAAAATATGAACAAAACAAGATAAAATTTTTAGTTTGCTGATTATTTTAACGTAATTTTTGAATTAACACACAAACTAAAAATTTTGTCATGTCACATATTTATTGTTAGAAGTCAAAATATTCAAATCGAAAACCTGCGGAAGGAAAAAATACGCACAAACAAAAAAACACGCATACACAATACAAACACACAAAAAAAAACACCAAACACACTTGCCCCCGCTTCGTGTCGCTTGCATAAGAATTCAAAGAGAATAAAACGAACTAGAAACGAAAACTGGTTTTAACAAAGGGCGAATGGAAGCAGCGGCATGTATAGGCGATCACCACGGCTGCTTGTGGCTGATGGTGTGTACTGCTGGCTAGCCGGCAGCTGCTACGTCACGATGGGGTATTATTTTGAATTTCGGTTTTGCACTAAGTTGAGTTGTTAGAAAAAAACAGTCTTTATATAATTTGTTTATGGCTAAAGTCTGTTTTGGCCTCTTTTCCAAATCGGGGTATAGGTTTTTAGGGGCTTAACTTGACTTTAGCCATTGATTGTAGCCATTTCTAATGCTACATTTACACGAATGACAAATTTGTCATTTTTTTCTTGTCATTATGTTAATTCCCGTGTAAATGGCATAATTTTTGTAATTTTTTCTGTCATAAAATGTCAATCTCTCATAAAAGAATGAACTTGTCCATTCTTTTATGCCAGATTGTCATTCGTGCAAACGCAATATTAGTTATGACAACTTTAGTATTCAACTTTTGTCATAACTAATATTGCGTTTGTACGAATGACAATCTGGCATAAAAGAATGGACAAGTTCATTCTTTTATGAGAGATTGACATTTTCTGACAGAAAAAATTACAAAAATTATGCCATTTACACGGGAATTAACATAATGACAAGAAAAAAATGACAAATTTGTCATTCGTGTAAATGTAGCATAAGATATGAAAAAGTTTTGAAAGAGTGGCTAAAGTAAAATAATCCTTAATTTCTCTGAAAATATTAAGTTTGAATAAACCAGATTAAACCAATCGTAAAAAGCTTACTTTTCATTTTGTAGTTATAGATTTTTAAATTCGGTTTGATACCCTTTTGCCACCGACAGTTTTCTGCTGCTTTTTTGTGCAATAAGTTTCGATGTCGATTAAATGACGACACAATAAATGCTCTTTCTTTTCTTCGTTTTTACTTCCAAAAGGGATAAATTATGACCACACATTGATAATTGAATAAAATGCATTCTAATAAAAACAACTGTTGGTATTATTTGTATTTTTTTTAATCATATTTAACTAAAATAAGTATACGGTTATTAACCGGTTATAACCGGTTAAATTTTTTTCAAAAAGTCAGTTAACCGTTAACCGGTTATGAAATTATTTTAACGGTTTCCATTCCCTAGTGCTAACACTTTAAAATGTAGCATTAAAATATATTATTTACAATTTTAGCTTTTGTGTATAGCGTGCACTGTATTTCATCTTTTATATTAGTTTCCAAACATTTTAAACTTCATTTAACGTTTTTTTTCTAATTTTCAATTTCCTACCTGCACAGAAAAAAGTGTCGTCCTTCAGTAGCATTTGAAAATTAAAATTTTTATAAAAACAAATTTCTTATGCAAATTTTTGACCACTTTTTGTGAATTTTCAGGTAAATTGATTTGTTTGTCAAGTTTTGATCAGCCGAAAGATTTTGTTTTTTATCTGGAAAAATTGAAAATCGAAGAAAAACTTTCCTTAAAGAATGTTGGAGAGTTGAAATTTCGCTTTTGAAGCAGTCTGTTATGGCTGGCTAAAATGTTGTCTAAAACAGAATTTTCTTTTAAATTAAATTAAAATAATAGAAATTTTTCTATTTGAATTTTGAAAGTTTTTAGCTTTAAGGCCGGAATACAATTGGTCCGACACAACATTTACGGTGACAGATTACGGCGAAAGATTACGGCGACAGTTTACGATAACAGATTACGGCGACAGATTACGGCGATAAAGTTGTCCTCCACATACAATTCCGCACACTTTGTTGTTCTAAACGCCATTTGCTTTTCATTTGTTTTTGACAATGGGACGGTGAGCCACATATAATATGCTTTTGAAATTCAGATTTTATGACTTCCGCACAAGATTTTATTTTGAATCAACAATGAAATTTTGTCGGCGAGCTGACCGACAAAAATTAAATTCGATTAAACATTTTACGACGAACTTTGTCGGATTGATTGTATACAGAAGCATAGAGTACTATAAGTTTAAAATCTGAAATGTTAACACATTGGGCTGTGTTTTAGCTTTATCCACCTAGCGATGAGATACTTTTATTATATAACTAGCTTGCGTTGCCGGGTTAAGTTTTTTCAAAATTTTTTTTTATGGTCTATGTTGGAGCTAAACTTTAGGCCAATCGGCTCGGTAGTTTCCCCGCGAAAGGGTAACACAGCGCAAAAACTAAATTTCGAAATCACTTTACCCCTCCCTTTACTCCCCCACCTCTTGGGCTACTTTTTAATGGGTCTATGTTGGGGCTGGACCCCCGACGAACATCTATGCCAAATTTCAGGCCAATCGGTTCAGTAGTTTCCCCGCGAAAGAGTAACATAGAGGGAAAACTAAGTTTCGAGATTACTTTACCCCCTCCCCTTACTCCCCCCACCTATCGGGCTACTTTTTAATAAGTCTATGGTGGGACCGCACTCAGAAAAATGTCCAGGTCAACTTTTTGTCAGGTTAACTCTGACCTTACAGAGGTGTCTGTAAGCCAGCTAGCGGTCAGAGTTAACCTATCTAAGGTCAACTCGTGCAGCTCCCAATGCCCTACTTCACCTGCTGGTGGCTTAATTTCAGAATTTCTCCGACCACAGGTCAACTCAGTTTTACTTGCCCACATGCAGGCGAACGCGCGCCTGCCCGAGGCCAATTACGCCGTATGTAGGTCGTCGAGTTAGTCTCAATTTTTCTGAGTGCGGACCCCCGACGAACATCTATGCCAAATTTCAGGCCAATCGGTTCAGTAGTTTCCCCGCGAAAGAGTAACATAGCGCAAAAACTAAGTTTCGAAATCACTTTACCCTCTCCCCTGAAATGACTTTACCCTCTCCCCACCCCTCGCGCTACTTTTCCGTATGCCTATGTTAGAACCAGAACTACCACAGACACTCATGCCCAATTTCATGTCAATCGGTTCAGCCGTTTTTGCGTGAAAGAGGAACAGACAGACAGACACCAACTCATTTTTATATATTAGTATGATGATGATGATATGATTAAACCTCATATGATGATAAATTAAATATTTGAATTTTTTTACTTGAAAAAAATTTGGAATCTCGAGAACTAATTCAAGTAGAAAGTTCAAATTTAGCACTGAAGAGGCTTTTATTGAAAGTGAACCTCATTTGAAAATGACAAAAATTGAAGCACTCCTTCCCTCTCCTCCATACAAATGGTTAAATCTTTGGTATTTTTGTCCAAAACGGTTCATTTTTCAAAAAAAAAAGTTTGTGCAAAAAAGCGTGTGTTTTGAAAAAAAAAATTCTACCCACAAAAATTATCCTGCGGCGTATTTAATTATAAAATTTTTGAATAAATTTGTTTCTAAAAATATTTTTTGGTACAGAAATTTTACTGTGTTCTAAAGAAGAAAGATATATAGAGAGTCCCTATTTACATATAAGAGGAAATCATCATCAAAAAATTTCTTTATACAATTTATATCGCTAGACCTCAAAAATATCAGTTTAAGCAAATAAAACATCAGAAAACAAACTCTAATTCAATATAAAAAATTTATTTACTGGAAAATCAAATAAATACAAATACTAACTTAGTCCAACTTATGGGGAATTGATAAATTATTCATAAAATTTTTCCATTGTTGGAATTTTATCTGTGCAAATGAAATTCATAAAACGAACCAGAGTTCGTTTAAAAACTCAATTTTATTGTGAAAAAAAACTTTTAAAAAGCTTCCCATCAATGCAGAGGTCTCCATTATTTGCTATATGAATTTATGATACTAATTTTTTTTTAACTCTTCATTCAAAAATGAATTTTCTTGTTATCAAATTTGAATTTCATTTAGCAGATCTATCGTATTGTAGGCAAAAATCAAATGAATAATTTCTCATAAAGTTACCCTCGCAAAAAAAATAAATCTGGTGCTTAATTAATGATTTAAAATGTCACACTTAAAACTTATTGGGGAAGATATTTTTCTGTACTTCCGGAGCGACAACCTTGCCAGCAGCAATGATATGATCATCAATGTTGTCCCGTACGAAATAAACGAACGGACGATCGAAAATAATGACCTTTTCTGGTTCATTTGCTGATCGTAATGTATTTGCTGCGGTCAAGAAGTTCTCACTGCTAGCGCCCTCATCAACGCGGACGTTAACATGTTGAACTAATTCATCTACGTAGAGTTTTTGATCCTCCGTGATGCAGCTTAAATCCGCGTTCTTCGAAAATAATGTCTTAAGTCCTAGTTTTTTGAGCATTTCTTCCGAACGACTGGTGGTTTCAGCGCAGAATTTCGGCAAGCGAACCTCAATTGAACAAATTGCAAGTTTCGAAGTTGCCATATCTAAATCTTCGGGTTTCAGTTTTTCGATTAAATTGCGTAAGCCGTCGCATTCTTTCGGTACGATTGCCAGCAGGGAGTAACGGTTATTCTGTAAAAAAACAGGGTTTTCAAGAAATCATTTTTATAAATCAAAAATCAACATTTTTTCTTTGAATTTCGTTGTTGCGCACCATTTAAAAACTAAATTTCCTATTTTTTATACTGAGGGAAATGGAATAAAGGTTTTAAGCCTGCTGCAGAACTATACCAGCTAAGTTTCCTTACATTATATGCTTGTTTACCTACAAATTGTATCTGTCAACTTGCTGTAGGTTAAGAGGAAAATGTTTTTTGGAGGAAGTGAAGCTAACCGGCAATATTAGAACACGTTTGCCTGCGGTGGGCATTGCGACGATGTAAAAGATTGTAAATGTTAGCAAGCCTATGAGAGGTGTACAATTTGCTCAGGACAGGTAAGCTTTACACTTACACGAGGCAAACTGGCGAAAAAACGACCTGCCACAGGTAAACAAAAAAAATGTTTACTTTTAGTACAAGTCCGTGTAAAGTATTGTCAGTTGAACTGAAAAAATAAGGAGTAATATTTTTACTGTGTACTTGCAGCAAATGTACAGTTAACTTGTGGAATTGGAACTTTTGACGAAGAAAAATTAACTTTGTTCGCCATAGGACAGGAAAAGTTCGCTTGTCCAAAAAATCGACTCCAGATGGCGAACTTTTTTGTTTTACGAACATAAATGCCTTTCTTTTAAAGAACTGATCTTCGAGGCATCAAAAAATCACCATGATTTTTCAAATTACGCCTGTATGAAAACTATCTTTATTCTAAATCAAATTTTTTTAAACTCTCCTTTTTCATACAAAGCTTCAGTACCTAATTAGCTTTTAAAACCACTTTTCTCTAAAGTACTTCACAATTTCCCCTACAATATATCCAATTAACTCAAATTTCTAACAAAAAATCATTCAAAAAATCCAATAATTTAAAGTTCTTAACTAATTAAAATGCGATTAAATGATTATCCCATCCCTAATAAGCTTTTTTTCACTGTTGCCGTTTAAAATAAATATCCTTGTATCTAATTAAACAATAACCAACACAAAAATAGATACGCGAAAATAAGGCGGCAAAAAAAGAACCAAATTAAGTACAAAATTGATACAAGCATAAACCACATAAAACATTAATCATGATCCCGATTATAAAATGGAGAAGGCACAGACATTGAAGGAGATTTGTTAATCAATCAAAAATCCAAGTATAGAGTAAAACGAAAGAACCCAAAACGGAGCTTTAATTATTAAACTTGAGATATTTGTCATTGATTGATTAATATCACATAGCAGAGAAAATTCCACCACTTTGTGGGAAAACTGAAATATTTTCTCTGCATAATTTTTTTTTTCTAATTTTGAGTCAAAGGATTTACAAACACTTAAAGACGTTTTATTTGAATGTGGCAACATTTTGCAATAAAAAAAAATTTCTGATTATTTTGACTAATTAATAAGGGGTAGGTATAAGATCAAGATTGTAATACAATTAATTTACTATAAAATATGTTCTCACATTTTTTTTTCTCGTAACATTCACTAGAAATAAGATATTTGCGAAAAGTTAATTTGTTTTATAGTAAATTAAATGTTGTACAGTTTCGTCATAGAATATTTTTGCATAAGTCGAGATATTTAAGAGTTATTTCCATTATCCATGATATTTAAGAGTTATTTCCATTAGGTTTTTATCGGCCTTTGCATTTGATAGACACATTTGACAGTTCCCTTGGTCGAGCCTTCGGCCTAATGTCGGCCGAAGCCGAAATTTAGCCGAAGGTAATCGAAGACGAAGCCGAAGCCTATTAATCGATCGGACTCTAATAATTACCCTCACAATTACCCTACATTTACAGAAACACGTCTTCAACATATAAAAAAAACAAAAAAAATTGGTAAAAATTTCTATTGTAAAAACGTTTTTAATACTTGAAAAAATTAATGAAGTTTAGTTAAAAAAAACACATTTTACATACCTCATAGGGAAACTCAACGGCTTGACTCTTGAGCTCTTCCAATTCTGCTACCCTGAAGTTTCCATGTGATTTCATCATCGTTACGGGAATGGATTTCTCTTTGCTCACATAGAAGACATCTTCATCCGATTTCCGCAATTGCTGGAAGGGATATGCCCAATTACCGCGATAATAAAGTCCGTTAAAGAGGAGCATCTGGGATTTTGGGGGTTGCTCTCCAGCATCATCACCTACTAAAGAATTGGCACTCAACGCGGAAGCCACGTCGTCCTTCATAAACAAAGTGCGAGCAGTTGGGAACTTGATAAAAAATAAACAAAAGGAGCAAAAATCATTCAATAAGTTGATTGAATGTTACACAATTTTTTTTTCCTGTACTTGGTACTGCAATAAAGAATTTTTATTCGGATACGAGGGTAGTGTGAAAAGTTCCAGGAAGACACTTTGTACCAGTTTTTACCATTTTTTTATAGTCTCCCTTCCATGAAAGGATGTAAGCGCAAATTTCAGCTCAATTGGCTGAATGGTTTCCTAAATATAGTGGCTGACAGCCGTATGGCTAAAATTTTCCACATTTTTCCGGATTTTCACGAAAATAACATTTTTTTAACAAATAAAAACCACAACTTGCCTGTTTTCGATCATATAAAAAAATATCAGTTGTGGTTAATTCAAAATATTCCTCTGCAATGTTTAAAAATCCAGAAAAAATGAGTAAAAAAAAAATATATCCGTTAGAGATAAATAAAAACCCTTAAAGCAATAGAAAGCAATAGACAGGAAATTAAATTTGGTTAAATACATTTTTTCTCAAAAGGGGAAAGTTTTCGAAAAAAAATTCAAAATATTGTATTTTAAAAAAATGGGTGGCAGTTTACGATACTTTTCCAAAAATTTATAGAAAACTATGATTTTGGGAAAATTCATTCACGAAAAATTTCAAGTCGCTATCTCGACGTGTTCTCGACTCGAGTTATTTAACACGTTGACTGCCAGACCAATTTTGCAAAAATGTAAGGGAGATACCATTACATGTAGACGTATGTAGAATGTTATGTATGTATGTATGCATGTAGATTGTAGACCCAGCTATCGAAGATGATAACCTTGGGCGCTCATGAATCATAGTGCCAATTTTCACTGGCTATCAAAAATGATAGCCATGGCTCACTGGCTATCAAAAATGATAGCCATGGCAGTCAATGTGTTAAAATACGTAAAGCGAACAGATCGACCGACCGACACACAGACCGACAGACCGACAGACAGACCGACAGACAGACTGACAGACAGACCGACAGGCAGACCGACAGACAGACCGACAGACAGACTGACAGACAGACCGACAGACAGCCCGACAGACCGACAGACAGACCGACAGACAGACCGACAGACAGACCGACAGACAGACCGACAGACAGACCGACAGACAGACCGACAGACAGACCGACAGACAGACCGACAGACAGACCGACAGACAGACCGACAGACAGACCAACAGACAGACCCACAGACAGAGCGACAGACAGACCGACAGCCAGACCGACAGACATATCGATAGACAGATTGACAGACAGACCGACAGACCGACAGATCGACAGACTGACAGACCGACAGACCGACAGACCGACAGACCGACAGACCGACAGACCGACAGACCGACAGACCGACAGACCGACAGACCGACAGACAGACCGACAGACAGACCGACAGACAGACCGGCAGACAGACCGACAGACAGACAGACAGACAGACCGACAGACCGACAGACCGACAGACCGACAAACCGACAGACCGACAGACCGACAGACAGACAGACCAACAGACAGACAGACAGACAGACAGACAGACCGACAGACCGACAGACCAACAGACCGACAGACCGACAGACCGGTAGACAGACAGACAGACCGAAATGCTTCAATTTATGTCCAGGATTTGGGCTTATGAGCAGAATTTGACAATTTACAGATAGTCAAGTCATTTTCGAGAAAATTTGGAGCCGTTTTTGAGAAAATTTCGAGCAGTTTTCGACGAAGAAAAAAACGAATTGAAAAGCTTTATCGCTTTAAAAACTTTCTAATCTTTGATTTCTCCCCTCCACCCGTCCCTTTTATTGTATCGACGATCCCTTAACAATTAAAGGAAATTTTCCTTCATGTTTTCTGAGGAACGGGGCTCAAAGAAAGAGTAAAAACTCGTCACAAATCACGTATGTTTTCTTCGCCATTCCCCGAACTTTTCACCATCCCCCTGGTATTTGTTAAGAAAAACTTACTCTTTTTCGCAAGAAATGATTCTCAATTGTCTGCACAATTTCCAGATCCTTCAATTCCTTTAATGGAATTACAATCTTCTCTGGCTCATTCGATTCGACGAATTTTATTGGTTTAGCTGAATGTAGCTCTTTCTTCAATACCTCAATCTTCTCCTCATCCTTTATTGTTTCATTTTCCTCATCATCGATATCCTTAAGCTTCTCAATATCTTCCACATCACCTTCGAAATTCACTGGCAATTTTTCATCATCGTCGGATTCGGCTACCTGATCTAGCAGCAGATCCGGCATTTGTTCGGGAAGTCCTAACTCCCCAATCATGGGCTGTTCCTTTTCAGGTTTTACTTCATCTTCCTGTTTCTCCTTCTTCAATTGCCCCGACATAACCTCGTCAATTTGTTGTTTTTTCTGTTGTTCTTCTTCGTCCTTTTGCTTCTCTTGTTCCTTAGCAATTTCCTCCTTGATTACTGGTACCTCCACATACTGTTTATCTTCTACGACTTTATCGAACTTGGAGCTTTCCTTTTCCACCTCCTGCTGTGGCGGCTCTATTTCCATGTCAACAATGACAGTGAATTTACTCTGATCCACTTTGTTCGCATCGTTTCTTGTCTCATCGAATGTCTCTGACTTTAGATCCTCAAAATCAAGAATGTCCTTGCTGTTATTTGATGCCGGTGTACTGGTGCTTGTAGACACGTGCGAGGTGTTCGGTTCACTCCAATCGTAAACGGTCCGTTCGACATCCTTCACCTCGACAAAGTAGTAATCGCGAAGGATCTGCTTGAAGTCCTCCTTGGCGGTGTTGTTTTTATAGACGTAGAACCAGGTCTTAAAGGAAGGAGTCTTTGTCATGTCGGTAAAGCGGAGATTCTCAAGAATCTTCGTGTAGGACTCACGGAGCATAGTCTGATCTTCAGGATATCCGAGAGCCTTCATAATTTCACTTCGTGTCTCTCCCTGGGCACCCTCGGATAGTATTGCCAGCATCGTGGAAATTCCAAGTGGGGAGAAGACGTGATTCACATCGTTGTCAACATTCTCCCTCAACAGATTCGCTGCTATAATTTTGGACGCTCGGCTGGCATAATTACATTTCGGTGAACTTTTCTCATTTGTCATAGGCAGACTGTGGCATATTGTTGCCAACGTCGCGACAGCAGTAACTGAAAAATATGGAAAAATACAAAAAAGTTTTCAGAAAAAAAAACGAAGCAAAAACACATTAAAAAAATAAATACAGAAAATACAGAGAAATAAGAGTAAAGCAAACAAAACACTTGAAATGGAAAAGCCAATTTTCCATTCGTAATGCAGAAAAAAAAGATAAATAAATATCATTCATCCCGAAGATACTTCTTTTTACACAGACGTGGCGAACGAAAAAAATATAAGAAAATCCTGCTCCTTACATTTTTTTCATTCTTCCACCGCTGTTTTTTCTTTGTACTCAGCAGATGTATCTACAATTTCAGTTTAGGAGATTTTTTTTTTTAAATGAAATTGAAGAAATTATTTTTAAACCGAATCGGGATAACTTGGTTAAATGGAATGATGGAAAAAAAAAATTTGCTACACAAAATTTTAATATTCTGATCTTATCAGACAGATGCAATTTTGAATTTGTTTGGAAATCTGATTTCTTGTCATTTCGTCTAGGCAGAATTCATGGCGTAAAATTAAATTAGAAAATTAAATTTTATTTCTACAGCAGACTCGACTCACGCAGTTTTATAGCAATTAGATTTAATAGTTTTATATTTTCGATTTGCTAAGTTTTTCAAAAAATGTGGTGTAAAATACGAGAATTTCTGAAAATTTGTATAGAACGTTACGATAGAGGAATCGAAATAATCCAATCGGACTACTGTTTACTAGAAGGGATCCTGTCCGATGGTTGGTTTGATAGGAGGGGGGCTCACAAGGGGAACCCCACGCACGTAGACCTCAAGTTGGGTCCATTGTACACCTCCGATGTCCCTCGCTGGAGCAGATTGAGCTCAAGTACGGTTGTTTAGCCATCCCGCCAGTGCTATATATTTCCGAATCGGCTCCCAGCCCTGAGTTCCTGCCTCATGGAGTTCCTCTAGAAAGGGATGGCCGAAGCATTTGACGCGAGTACGGGTTAAGGCTGGACAGTGACACAAGAAATGCTCCACCGTTTCCTACTCTTCTCCGCAGCCCCTGCATTGTGGCTTATCCACCAGCCTCATCTTGAAGGCGTGATCCTTCAGGAGGGAGTGCCCAGTTAGAATCCAAGTCGTTAGACCAAGGGGATTTCGTTCCATATATCCTGTTCCATACAAATGGAATACTTTGTTCCCGTTTTCTGGAAAATTGTGCAACGTATCGAAAAATTTGTAAAGGTGAAATGTGTTTAGAATATGATTTTACATAACTCATCTATACATCAAAACTCCAGTTGAACCCCTCCTTGTCCTCTCCTCCACACAAACTGAATAGTTTTTTTTTATTTTCTCGGAAACGGTGAGTCGTATTAAAAAATGTATACAGACAAACTCTGTTTAGAATACGATTTTACATATCTGTTCCATATATCAAAATCCAATAGGATCTCTCCTTTCCCCCTCTCCTATACAAATGGATTTTTTTATGGAAATGGATGTATGGTCACCCTACCCATAAAAGTAATGTTTTTTTTTTGTTTGCGCAACTTTTCCTTCGTTTGAAGAAATTTCCTTAAATATAACGTTATAATTGACATTATTGAATTTTTTTTATCTTTTAAAGTATATTGTCGTAGCTCCACAGATATCCTACTACTAGATCGCGGCACTCGAACAATTCCATACCAAAAATATGGGACAGCGTGACTATGGTTGTCTCATTTTTTCTTGGAACCTTAGTGATGTCAGATGTTCGAATCAGTTCTGAATTTCTATTCAATTCTAAATTTAAAGTGGTATGTGGCAGCTCTGAATATTAACATGAATAATTGGTATAGGGATTGAATAATATTCCGTCGGGGACCTGCATAAGCATTTTTTTCCAGAATTTTAATTTCCCAGAATTTACTAGCTTTGTCCCTTTTTCTCGTCATAACTTTTTGACGTTTTAGTGGTCTATTTGAGATAGCAAATGGCTTGATCTAGTAGTAGGATATCTATACGTAGCTCTATTTCAGCCCTTCGCCCCGCCCGCACCTATCTTGCCACGGATTGAACCAAAATAAATATGGTAAAACAGGATCGGCAATCCGCTTTTCCAAGAATATTTGGTAATTTAAAAAAAAATCGTCAAAGACAAAATTTTTAGAAAGTTAACGGCGCGAATTAAAATTCTGTAAATGAAATGCACCGCAGGCGAAAATTTTCAATGTCCAGAGCTTTAATTTTATTGAAAAATCATTGAAATTGGGGTAATAACCTATGCTTCATTACCCAAGTAACCAAATGGGGCGTAAAGTGGTCGTGGCGACCATAAAGATTCGATGTTAAAGTATTTGGTTACTTGGGTAGGTTTTTAATAAGCCGATTACCATTCATTACAAATTTGATTTCATAAAAAAAGTCGTGATGCACATCGCGACACTCTAAATATATTGGCCCGAACCCTCCTTAGAATCACTGATTGCGTGGCCATGGCTTAGAACGTTTTTTAACGAATTTTAATCAACAGGCGTATTGTTACTTAAAAGATTTCGCCTGCGGCGCAAAATCTTATTCGATTACAGCAAAACTATAGTATAAGTTTCAAAATTGATACCTTATTAACACGCAAATATGAAGTTCTTTTACTAAGTTATAATTAATTATGTGTATTGAAATTTGTTGTGATCAAAACTAACTATAATTTTTTTAGTGTTTTATTTGAATGGACAACACCTCGTTTAGGTAGTGTAGGAATAAAACTCATTTATTTATTCTTTTTAATTATAATGAAATTTTAAAGTTGTTGAGTCGATGGTTGGCAATCATATAATAAAATTTTTAAATTAGAAAACGGTTACACAATAAAAACTTACTAGATTAAATAATAATTTTACAGTGTCGCCACAGTAGCATTTCTAGTAAAACAACCAGATTAACATACTTGAAATGGATTTTTAACAAAAAGAATACAAAGAAATGATTTAGAGCTCCTACTTAATATTCTTTTCATTCAATTCGAACAGAAAATCTTAAAAACCACTTCATTCTAATGCTAATGCCTTCTAATTCTAATGTTTAGCTTTTAGATAAATTGCTTGATTTTATTATTTGAATATCAGGTAAACATAAATGTAGATATCGGTCAGAAATTTTTTTCTTAACAAACTGCCGTCCAGTGGCTTGCATTTTTTTTCATTTTTAAAACGAAATGCAAATGAGAACCACAAAGAAACGTCTTCAAGAAAAACGTTTAAACTCAATCGTTCTTTACTATATTAAAAGGCACTCTGAGTTACAAAAGACAGACGATTACACTTATATTAAATCACCTGAGAACAAATTTCACCTCCCACCATATTTACCTAATAGAGGTGAACGGTGCTAATATCACTGTGGATGTGGTTCATTGGAAGCTAGAACGGCTTCTGTATTTACCGTTACCATATTAATCTTATCGCTTTGAATTGATGACCAGCAGGTAACTTAAGTCACCTATGAAAGTTTTTGATGCGACAACCAACATAATATTGACTTTGGTTTAAAAGAATGACAAAAAAGGTTTTTTCAAAGAAACTGCCGGGAAAAATTCTGACTTTTTTTTAGAAAATAACTGAAAAAACTAACCAAGTGAACAAGTTTAAAAAAAAGATTGTCAAAAAAACCAAAAATGTCGCCGGCGTTAAATCTTTATGGACGTCAAATTTAAATAACCTTTACAGACACTAAAAAATAATAGCGGTGTCTGTCTTTTCGCTTTTGAGCCCAAATTTTTGGGTGAGCATCTTAGTATCATTGGCCTGTTTTTTTTTAGGGTATGCCCAAACTCTATCTTCCCATTTTTATACCCGTATGGTGAAACCAAAGGGTATATTAACTTTGCCTTACCGTTTGTAACGCCAATATCCCGTGATCGCATAAAAAAATGAATTACACCAGTGTGTTTAGAATCATAAAAATAATTAATTTCTGCATGTCCGTCCGTCTGTCCGTCTGTCTGTCCGTCTGTCTGTCTGTCCGTCTGTCCGTCTGTCTGTCTGTGGCGCGGATTGCGGGCGCACGGATTGAGCTAGAGAGTTGAAATTTTACGCAAATTGGTTTTTCGTAAAAATGCAAGGCCAAGTTCGTTAATGGGCAAAAATGGACCATTAGGGGGGGTACCCCCCATACGAACGAAATCGTTTTTTGTGAATATCTCAAAAACGGTACATCTTATCAAAAAAGTCCAAGAACAAAAGTTATTTAGAATATGATTCTACATAAAACTCCCATACATCAAAATCCGATTGGAAAAAATTTTAAAAAATCTTATTGGAAAGTTTGACTTCAAAGTGGAATTTTGGTACAACTGTTCGAATTTTGATACGAATATCACCATACGGGTCTCCAATGATTGCCAGATTGGCAATTATAGCTTTTGTTATGTTTTATTGTTCCTTTTTACCTTAACCTACTTTCTCACCTCTCCTGAATTTTTAGCCTCTGCCCGGCTATCAACTGAACCACTCAAATCTAATTGATCCGGTTTTCAGTAATAGAAAATGTGTTCTCCAAAACCACAATAAAAAGAACTTCAATCGCCCCCCCCCCATCCCCTCCCACAATCCGCTCTCACTAAATTTTGAACCTGTAACGGGGTTTTTTCAACAGATTTAGACCCCAAATCGAATAAAATGCAAGATCTAAGGTCGCATAATACCTGGAGTGACAGTTAGTGGCGCATCTTGGCCCGGATCTACAGCGTGTTGGGAATTTTCGCTGGCAGAGGCGTATTTAAACCATCTGAGGCCATAAGCACAGGAAAATTTCGAGGCCCCCATGACAGTTTTAAGCTCTAAGCCGTCAAACCTCTTTCGGACCATATTCCAACTCAAGGTTTTAAAAATGTTCGTGCCTTCTATGTATAATAAAATAGCGAAATAAAATTTCAAAACCAACAAAAGAAGAATGCTCCGCAGGCGATTTTTTTTTTACCAAACACTATTTTTAAAAAAGGGGACGCATTTTTCGGTTATGCCATCATGAATTCTACAACTCTTGTTTTTTGTAAAGGCATAAAAAATACTTTTAAGGATCCAACGTCCCAATGGAGGCCGAAACAGTCAGACGAAGATGCAAAAACGAGATAGGTGCCCAATAGCCGAATGGAGGCCCTATTAAAGTCGCATTTTCCAATCTTTTTCTTACAAAGTTTTCTAAAAATGTGTATTTTCTTCGATGTTGCCCCCTCCTCCGCCCAACAAATCGTGGGCCCTAGGTACTCACATTTTACGCATAGGCGCATAAACCACCACTATTCCAGGGGTCAAGGCAACTTTTAATCTGGTACATTTGAAAGCGGCAAACCAATAGAACAGAAAATTCACATGCACCAAACATTCTTTTTGTCCAGGGCGGTGAAGACCCAGATTAGGCCCTGATCTGAGACTTGAAATTTTTTTATCTTACTCAGATTTAATATATAAGAAAAGCAGACAAATCGTGGATCCTAGAACTACAAAATGAACTTTTTTTTTACTTTTTGGGAAAACTTTAGAAAATATTCAATTTTTTTACAAACATTTTTTTCGTCTTAGAAAACCCCCCTCTACTAGCATTTTTTTTTTGTTTATGGCACGTATTTGACACTACAGGTATATATATCTCATTTAGTGGCAGATAAGTGTCATATACCAAAAATGCTAATCGGTTGTTTTGCCAATAAAAATTAGTATTTTTTATCATGAAAAAAACCTCGAATTCTTTCTCCAAACTGAACTAATAAAAAAAATTCTCAAGACTGTTTTTCGATGTCTAAAATTTTGAAAGTATCCAAAACATATTCTAAAACGTTAAGAACACCAATAAAATCTCGTTTGAGTAGATCTCTCAAACTCTAATACAATTTGCATAAAAATTAAAATTTTATCACTTCCAAGTTCATTGACATTGTTCCAAAATATATAGCACTTAACTTCAAACACTCGAAAGTATTTCAATATTTTAATCAAATGTCCTGATGCAACCACAATTAATCACTGTGTTTAATGAAAATTCTGGCACTTTTCAAAATAGTCCAAATTATGTTGCACTTGAAAACTCTGCAAAATCTATTATATTTTAAAATCCCAAAGCAAACTTACTGAATAGAATTCTCATGATGTTTTCGTACCAAGACCTTAACACTGAATGATCGCGATAAAGGTGATCAAGGTGGTTTTTATTCATACATTAGTAAAAATATACATAAAGGTACTGTTAACCGATCATGTTTTGCGATCATTCTTTCTTTTTTTCGCCGGTCAGTGTTCTCTCTGCCATTAGTAGCGGCACAAAACAGCAAAAGATCGAATCCGATCTGATACGACGATCATTTGTGGTGATCTTGCAGCACACAATATGTATAAAAAAATCATACCTAACCAAGTAACTAATATTATAGAATAGCCACCGGTCGCGGATCGTGTAAAAGGGGCGCACCTTTTCAACAATTCCCCATGGTGGCATCTCATTTGCCTGGACTTTCATTTTATTTTTCTATTGCGGAGCGTAAATAGAAGAGTTTTGCTAGGAAGCGATTTTCCACAATCCGCTTATAATTGATAAACTGAAGAAATTCTTCTGCTTCTTAGCGGTATTGAACAAAATTTCATTAAGGGCTGTCCATCAAAGACGTCACGCCATAAGGAGAGATGGAGGTTGGCGTTGGGGTGGCATAAAATCCCATACAAAAAATTTGACAGACCAACAGACCAACAGACTAATTGACTAACAGACTAACAGACTAACAGACTAACAGACTAACAGACTAACAGGCTAACAGACTAACAGACTAACAGACTAACAGACTAACAGACTAACAGACTAACAGACTAACAGACTAACAGACTAACAGACTAACAGACTAACAGACTAACAGACTAACAGACTAACAGACTAACAGACTAACAGACTAACAGACTAACAGACTAACAGACTAACAGACTAACAGACTAACAGACTAACAGACTAACAGACTAACAGACTAACAGACTAACAGACTAACAGACTAACAGACTAACAGACTAACAGACTAACAGACTAACAGACTAACAGACTAACAGACTAACAGACTAACAGACTAACAGACTAACAGACTAACAGACTAACAGACTAACAGACTAACAGACTAACAGACTAACAGACTAACAGACTAACAGACTAACAGACTAACAGACTAACAGACTAACAGACTAACAGACTAACAGACTAACAGACTAACAGACTAACAGACTAACAGACTAACAGACTAACAGACTAACAGACTAACAGACTAACAGACTAACAGACTAACAGACTAACAGACTAACAGACTAACAGACTAACAGACTAACAGACTAACAGACTAACAGACTAACAGACTAACAGACTAACAGACTAACAGACTAACAGACTAACAGACTAACAGACTAACAGACTAACAGACTAACAGACTAACAGACTAACAGACTAACAGACTAACAGACTAACAGACTAACAGACTAACAGACTAACAGACTAACAGACTAACAGACTAACAGACTAACAGACTAACAGACTAACAGACTAACAGACTAACAGACTAACAGACTAACAGACTAACAGACTAACAGACTAACAGACTAACAGACTAACAGACTAACAGACTAACAGACTAACAGACTAACAGACTAACAGACTAACAGACTAACAGACTAACAGACTAACAGACTAACAGACTAACAGACTAACAGACTAACAGACTGACAGACTAACAGACTGACAGACTAACAGACTAACAGACTAACAGACTAACAGACTAACAGACTAACAGACTAACAGACTAACAGACTAACAGACTAACAGACTAACAGACTAACAGACTAACAGACTAACAGACTAACAGACTAACAGACTAACAGACTAACAGACTAACAGACTAACAGACTAACAGACTAACAGACTAACAGACTAACAGACTAACAGACTAACAGACTAACAGACTAACAGACTAACAGACTAACAGACTAACAGACTAACAGACTAACAGACTAACAGACTAACAGACTAACAGACTAACAGACTAACAGACTAACAGACTGACAGACTGACAGACTAACAGACTAACAGACTAACAGACTAACAGACTAACAGACTAACAGACTAACAGACTAACAGACTAACAGACTAACAGACTAACAGACTAACAGACTAACAGACTAACAGACTGACAGACTAACAGACTGACAGACTAACAGACTAACAGACTAACAGACTAACAGACTAACAGACTAACAGACTAACAGACTAACAGACTAACAGACTAACAGACTAACAGACTAACAGACTAACAGACTAACAGACTAACAGACTAACAGACTAACAGACTAACAGACTAACAGACTAACAGACTAACAGACTAACAGACTAACAGACTAACAGACTAACAGACTAACAGACTAACAGACTAACAGACTAACAGACTAACAGACTAACAGACTAACAGACTAACAGACTAACAGACTAACAGACTAACAGACTAACAGACTAACAGACTAACAAACTAACAGACTAACAGACTAACAGACTGACAGACTAACAGACTAACTGACTAACAGACTTACAGGCTAACAAGCTAACGGACTAACAGACTTACAGGCTAACAAGCTAACGGACTTACAGACTAAAAGAGCAACAGACAGAAAGCTGACAGACAGAAAGCTGACAGACAGAAAGCCATCAAAATTTGAAGAGACTTAAAATAAGGAAGGTATCAAAATTCGTAGTCAAAATTAATTTCTATAAATAGCGGCAATAAAAATCTCACAGAATGATCAGATGAAATTTCTTCCCTTGAGGCTCTGTTTTCTTTTTCAGCATTTCTTCTTGTTGTTATTTTCTTTCTTTTTTTTTAATCTCTATTGATAAAATGACAGTTTCTGAATATCGAAATGCTTCTAATGAAGATTCCTTGGCACCAATTAATTTACCACCCCTTACGATCGTCATTAGCATTTCCAATT
This sequence comes from Chrysopilus asiliformis, assembly GCA_964034945.1. Classification (NCBI taxonomy): domain Eukaryota; kingdom Metazoa; phylum Arthropoda; class Insecta; order Diptera; family Rhagionidae; genus Chrysopilus; species Chrysopilus asiliformis. Next base: position 101,190,364 of record OZ035960.1, read on the forward strand.
TAGTATGTAGAACTTTTGAACCTCTTGAATTTCTTCGATTGTGGGCGTAAACAAGATAGAGATTCTACATTTTTTGTTTTTAAATGTGTGAGAACTTTGTAATATAGATTCAACGAGTATCTTATAGTTTGTGAGACGGACATTGACCTCTGGGCCATTGCAATGGACCAACAAAAATCGCGGTCAATATGCAAATAAGTTTGATATCAGCGGTCTGTTCATTTTGGCCTGTCATTTTTCAAAATCATTAAAATTGCTTTTTTCCAGTTGAAAAAAAAATCAGATCTCTATATTGATATTCTGCTGATGATATTCTTATGTGGATTTGACGGTAGTTTATCAACGAATTTATTTTTATAAATACGAGATGAAATCAGCAAATAAAAACATTAGCAAAAATGTTTAAATTGTAATAAACCGAAACTTGTTCGTGAGAGATCTTTAAACTCTACCAATTAAAACTTTTGAGATCAAAAGAATCGAAAAGGCCAATTCCAAAATTTAAAACTGAAATCAAAAAATCAAAAGTGAGTTTTAAATCACGGATTTATGGGAATTATTTATATGAAATAAGAAGTTATAAAAATATATTCAACTTTGTTGTTTTTTTTTTTTTTTTTTTTTTTTTTTTTTTTTTTCAAAAAAGGGGTCCTTTAATTTTTGATCTTTTAAACAAAATTTATGGTGCCTCAATCTTTAATCCTTCGAAGCTAATCAAAAAGGGCTCAACAAGTCAAGTAAAAAATTATTCAATGTCCAATTTTTTAGTGATTAATAAAATTACAACAGTAGATTGCATAATATGGGACAAAAGTCATAAGGACTAAAAAAACAAAAACTTGAATTTTTTAAAAACAATGGTTGAATCGTCCAAAAACTATGGTTAAATAGTTTAAAAATAATTCATAGTCATTTTAAACACACATTTTGTTAAACATGAGTTGAAACTGGCAAAAAACAATAGCAAACTGTCAGATTGAACTCATGTTTAACAAAATATATTACTTAAACATAAGAAAAGCTACAATTACGAGGGCCAAGCATCAAATACTCTATATGATGACAGACAAAATGTTTGTTTAAACAAAATCCATTTGTATAGGAGAGGGGAAAGGAGTGGTCCGATTGGAATTTCATGTATGGAACGGTTATGTAAAATCATATTCTAAACACATTTCATCTTTATAAATTTTTCGATACGATCCACAGTTTTCGAGAAAACAGGAAAAAAGTATTCCATTTGTATGGGAGAGAAAAGAAGCAGTGGTCCGCTCCGATTTGATTTTGATGTATGGATGAGTTATGTAAAATCCTATTCTTAACACATTTTACTATTATAAATTTTTCAATATGACTCACCGTTTTCGAGAAAATTGCCAAAAAAAAACTGTTTCGTTTGTATGAAAGAGGGGGGAAAGAGTGGTCTGATTTGGCCTGTTCAAGAACTTTGTCGAGCCATTTACGAGAAACATAACTATACAAAATATCAGGTCTCTAGCTCAATCCTTTCGAAAGCTATGGTGTTCGCGGACGGACAGACGGACGGACTTGCGAAAATCAAAATATTTTGTCATCCCTAACACCCTGGTGTAGTTCATTTTTGTGTCCGATGATTGGTTCGATGAATTACAAACGGTATACTAAATCCAATATACTTCTATATAATATATCATATCTTAATATATAAAACTGGATGTTTGTCTGTCTGTTGGTCGGTTTGACCGTGATTCCACACGGACTTAGTAAACCGCCTGCTTGAACCTTTTGTGATTACACGAGGTTGAACGAATCAAACTGGGCCATTTAGATTTTCAAAATTCGAAACAGAAGGTCCTGTAAGGATAACGCAAATATCCTTTTTCCCATTTTTCCGCGAAAAAATTAGCATTATGGAGTTTTTGGGGTCGCTGATCACGAATCCGGTGTTAGATTTTCAAAATTCGAAACGGAAAGTCCTGTAAGGATAACGCAAATGTCCTTTTCTAATTTTTCTCTCAAAAACTGTCTTTGGGAGGTTTTCAGGGTTGCTTTTCATGAATCTGGTGTTGGAATCTCAAAATTCTGTAAGGGTAACGTTTTCCCCCACAAGTTTTTAGGTTATTTATGGTTTGTTGGCATTCTAAAATTTATACAAAAAACTTTAAGCTGGCAACGAAGGGTCTGCTAGTAAAATATAAATATGACTATGAATACCCGCAAATATTTCACGTCTACTTGCTATTCACTTCACACTTCCTTCTGACATGTCATTTTGACAGAATAACCATAAAAGAGGAAAAGATACGATTTTCTGTCCATTTTTTCCACGGGTTAATTTCCATTTTCCAACAAAATCTTCATTTTTACTGAAATGCTGGCCATGTAAAGTTACCTTAAATCCCTATTTATACCCGTATGGTGAAACCAAAGGGTGTATTAACTTTACCTTACCGTTTGTAACGCCAAGATCCCGTCATCAAACACAAAAATGAATTACACCAGTGTGTTTAGAATGATGAAAATAATTTATTTTTGCATGTCCGTCCGTCTGTCCGTCCGTCCGTCCGTCTGTGACGCGAATTTCGGCCGCACGGATTGAGCTAGAGACTTGAAATTTTACGCAGATTCATTTTTCATAAAATGCAAGGCTAAGTTCGTTAATGGGCAAAAATGGAGCATTAGGGGGGGTACCCCCCATACGAACGAAAACGTTTTTTGCGAATATCTCAAAAACGGTGCAAGAACAAAAGTTATTTAGGATATGATTTTACATAAAACTCCCATACATCAAAATCCGATTGGAATAAATTTTAAAAAATGTTTTAGAAGAGTTTGACTTCAAAGTGGAATTTTGATACAACTGTTCGCCGTTCACTTAAATCACCATACGGGTTTTCAATAATTGACAGATTGGCAATTATAGCTTTTGTTATTTCATGGATATGCAAAGTTTTTTTAGCTCAAGATAAAAGGATTTTTTATTGAAAACAAAAGCTAATAAAAAGACCTTATAATTGTCTCAATTTCAACAATGGTGTGCGAGCCAGGCAAAACTTTAGGTGCGGGCAGTGGACAAGGAAATTATTATGAAACCGAAATTAAGATAATCGAAACTTAACTCGAAATGTTAGTCACGGCGATAAAGTAAACTCACTGTTGATTCTTAAATCAAATGGGGTATATAAAAATTTAATCAAAATATAGGGGAGACTGGGGTGTTCTGGACCGCATTTTCATTTTGGCTAAAAACTCGCAAAAAAATAACTTTTTCTGAAAATTTCAAAGCTTGAATTTGTAGTACGATAAATAACCTTTCTTTGGGTCACAGCAGTTAGGTCAAATTGTATTAAATTATACAAGTTTTATCAGTTGGTGCAAAAATGGCGTTTTTGCGAAAAATGGAAAAATGTGATAGACAAACTTTTTTTTTATTCATATATTTATTATATAACAGACAAAGTGAAATGAAGTGAAAAATTGCAATGAAATGAAGTGAAAAATTGCAGTCCGAAACGCAATGTTCGCAAGTCCAGTAACTTGCAGTCATTCCGGAGCATCCCAAGTGAACAGCTCGATCGCACACGTTGCAATGGATGGTATTTCGGCGGTTCATTTTTTTTGGCATATTTTTCTTACAAATTATGCAGAAATCGATGTATTCTTCCACCTCACAATAGGTTGAAGATGGTTGTTTCTTCTGTGATGTCTTCGATTTGACACGATCTTTTTGCTTTTTCGATTATGGTTTATCACCTTTTCTCTCCAATCTCTTTCGCTTCATATCAGCCTTCTCATGAAGGTCATTTACATCCTCTGGCGATGTCAAAACGGCCGATTTAGAAACTAGCTTGTATACCCGTCGTTGCCGGGTTAAGCTTTTTGTCTAAATTTTAGAATACGAAGAAAACCTTTTAATGGGTCTATGTTGGGGCTGGACCCACGACGAACATCTATGCCAAATTTCAGGCCAATCGGTTCAGTAGTTTCCCCGCGAAAGAGTAACATAGAGGGAAAACTAAGTTTCGAAATCACTTTACCCCCTCCCCTTACTCCCCCCACCCCTCGCGCTACTTTTCCGTATGCCTATGTTGGAACCAGAACTACCACAGACACTCATGCCAAATTTCAAGTCAATCGGTTCAGCCGTTTTCGCGTGAAAGAGGAACAGACAGACAGACAGACAGGCAGACACACAGCAACTCATTTTTATATATTAGTATGATTGCCGAAAATCTAATGCTGTGTTTTTGCATGAAAAAACACTTATATGCATCAAATACACGAAGTTTGCTTGTCAAATGTCAAGAATTGAGTGGTCCATAATTCCCCGACAAAAGTGGTCCACAATTCCCCGAATGCTCTTTTTTACAATATGGCAGCTATTAGTAACACAATGCAAACTTCATGCAAAATTTCTTGTCAGTGTCGAATGCTTAAGGCTCCGCGAATATTATCAATATATTTACTTGAGTTGATTCTCGAAAAATGTGGTTAAATTTAAGCGAAACACAAAGTGAAAAAAAAAATTTCGAAGTATCACTTTTCTATTTGCTATCGAAGCGAGGTGATAGTGCGTGTACACAAGTCGAGTACTGTTAGGAAAATTAGCTTAACATGAGGCAAACTGATTACAGTTATTTGCAGCTATCAACCACTACTAGGGGAAAAAAATGACGCTGGTCCGCAATTCCCCGTGGTCCAGAATATCCCAGTCTCCCCTACAATTAAAAACAACTGAAAAGCTTTCAAATACCTTCTTGATTGCATATATATGGGCATTTAAGCTAACCAGAATTAAACTTTCCTAACGAATCTTATCATTTCAACTAAAATAACAAATAAGATACAGATTGTGTCATCACATTACTAAATACAGATAGATACATAAAACCAGTAAGTTGATATTATAGTAAGATTCAGCTTAAAGATTCAGTAATGGTTGAGTGATTTTTATTAAAGACCGGTCTGGTTAATAATTTTACTTGCCGGACTGGTTTATGACGCAGTCTGGGATCTCCAGTAATATATATAAAATTTAAAAACATTTGATAACCCGACTTGTACTTCAACACATCCATTTTACACATGCTCAAACAAACAAAACAAAAATGAAAATGCAATAACGCTAAGCTTCTGAATACTCGTGTCAGATTCTTTAGCAAAATAAAATCAATATCGGTTTTTTTATATTTCCCAGTAAGCTTTATTGTAAAAAACACAGGAATAATCTCTTCTATCAAGTCAGTTTTTTTTAATATTATGAATGTCGAAATACTAGTTTATACATTTTTAAGTATTGACTTTCTATAACGATGATTACTTATTCACACACGCCGACTATATATCACTTAATGCTAAAATTTCCCCGAGGTCAAGACTGATTTTAAGTTTTAAACAACAGACAAAAGATTCAGTATGCCTGGAGAGTTAGTTAAGTAAAGACGTTATTAACAGTGGTCAAAAGTATATTATTCAAATATTGTCAATGTAGTTGTGAAAAAAAAAAAGTTTTTTAACATTTTAAATAGGGATATCCTATTACAAAAATTATCTATTATTTTAATTAAAATAATTAGAAGTGAATTGTGATTCGGATTTAGTGATAGTAAAAGAATTTGTGATAATTTTGAAACAATAATTAACTACAGAATAATGAAAGGTGTGGCAAGAAATTTTTCATAGAATAGAATTTTAAAGAAAAGATAAAAGTTTTTTTTAAGTACCTAAATTGAGGCAAAAATTACAGATCCGAAATTTCAAAAATAAAAATGGACACGCATAAAACTTCTTATCAGATTCATTAAAAATGTGAAACCGGTTTAGGAAAATACCCAAAAAAAGTGACCTGCAAAAAATTGACAACAGTAGAACCTGTTTTTGCCAAATACCAGAATGATATCAAATTGCAGTCAATCCTCGTTGTCAATATTAGTCATAATGTAACGAGGAACCTGACATTTTTGGAGATTTTTGGAGATTTTTGGAGAAAATGTCAGGTTCTGCGTCTACGGACTTAAATTCAAAACAAAAAAATTTCGAAAAAAATGTGGGTCAAAAAAGGGATAGGACGGAACCAGAAAAACTTAAAATTGGCATGGCGTGTTTATGAACGTTCCACAAGTTTAAACACTGGCAAAAAACAATCTAAAAAAAAAATCTCATTGTACAAAAGTTATTCGGGAAACCCAATTTTTTACTTACAAGTATAAATTTTTTTTTTTAATTCAAATTTTTATCTCAATTTGGGTTATAATCGAAGTTAAATTTAAAATAGACATCGTTAATATAGGGTAATTCACTAAGGGTTGCCACATGTAAGAATTGCAAAAAAAAACAACCCGGGTCTAAGTTCATATAAACAAATATTCATATAATACATATAGTCACGCTATTTTTCCCATTTCTATTAGATTTTTTGACGTTTTTCTGTTTGGGTTTTTGTATTGTCGTCACACTGCAGACCTCACCATATTTTATGGATATCCCCTTACGTCAGTTTCCTGCTAGCATATCCCAAGCGATCTTTTTACTTTTATTAGTGATTTTTTTTCAATATTGACATGTGGAAAGCCTTAATTAGTCACGCATTACGACGTATTTAACCTCAATTATCTAAAATAGGGTTAGAAGTCCAATTTATCTTCAGGAACGTATATATTTTTCGAAAAATTTAATGAAAACTTTATATTAGAACGGAGCCTAACATAATGCCGGCTAAGAATTTAATTGTCGTATGTTGGTTTTTTCGCGTTTTGACTAAGGCTCAGTTCCTGGGCTTTTCGGATCTGTTCTTTAATTTGATTCAATCCGTTTTTAATTATCTTAAATACAAATACTGATTTTGTATTATTTTAAAAGGATCGGTCAGCTGGAAAAAAAGGTGTGATAGTTAACACGCAAAACCATCGAATGCTACATACGGCATTTTAATTATCATTCGACGATATTCTTATCGTTCCTCTTCTCTTCCACCTCTTCTCCAGATATCTCTAGAATTGCTAAAGAGATTTTGATCCGATTTTCGCAATTACATAGATCATAAAATTTATCTCCACATCCCGCTATCCCGCTACCTACAAACCATACTTTCGTTTGGAGTGCCTTTCTTTAATAAAGAGTTAAGGTTGAGATGGGTTTGTCAAACTTAGTACAGCTGATTGTCAACACGAAAATGAAGCAAACTTGACTGCGGTGTTTAAGAACCCGATTTGGTTAGATTTGACATTTGAAAACTGAAACATTTGAATGGAAAATATTTCCAACACTATTTTCATTATTAAACACTTCCCTTTCCTGTATTTTTCGTAAAATACTTTTTCAACACACACAAAAGTCTAAGATTTAAATAAAAAAAAGTATCAATTTTGACAGAGCAGTTAACTTTTCTAGCGTTCGGAAATGGCGTAGTAAAGTTTACTCTCTGCTTTTGAGCAGAGTTGGGCAAAGTTAACTTTGACAGTTGAAATTCGTCATTTCGGAACGCGAGTAATGTTAACCACGATAAACCACAAGCATTTCGGAACGAATTCCAGGTTAACCAGGGCTGGAATCATGTATCTCGACGCGTCTCTGTCTTTCGACTTCGACGCAGCTTTTGACTCTTGACTTCGCCATATCAGCAGCTTCAAATTTCCTGGAGTGACAGTCAGAATCACGTTTCGATTCATAGTGGCGATTCCGCGAAATTTCAAGCTGCAGATATGGCGAAGTCAAGAGTTAAAAACTGCGTCGAAGTCGAAAGACAGAGACGCGTCGGACTACATGATTGGTGCCCAGAGTTAATAAAGGAACGCAGTCCTGTTGGAAAAAAAAATTGATTCGAAATTCTACAAAAGTAGACTTTCGAAACAAAAAATTCAAAAATACACTCTAAAATACTATGCGTCTGCTTCAAAATATGATTGATATCTAGGACTTTTTCGTGATACAACATTTTTTAGTTTAAAGCCCAATTCAGACTAACGATTGCGATTACGACTGAAGCTTCTCGACCAATGAGATCAAAGCTTTCAACGATAGAGACATGAAAGCTTTGATCTCATTGGTAGAGGAAGCTCAATCGTAATCGCAATCGCAAGTCTGAATTCGGCTTAAGACACGATGATTTTTTTTTGGTTTTAAAATAATCTTAATTTTTCTAAAGCAGTGATAGGAGTTTTCCCTCCTCTAAAAAGGATCATTAAAATGGCCTTTCTTTATATTTCTCATAAAATTCAGTCCCAAGTGCAGTATCATTACTGGAAAGAGTAATTTGAACATGCGGATAATTGCTGATATTTCTAAAACAATGCTTACTCTTTTTTTAAGACTTCAAAAGAAAACACCATAGAAATAATGTTATTGCTAAAAACCTTTTAATTCTCAAGTATTATTAACAGATAATATTATTTTGCAATATGCAAAAGAATACTGTATGCATTCAATCAAGTTCTATTCTTAACACAATTAAGCAAAACAAGATGTGATTATTCATTGGGAAAAACCATTCAAGAAAACTTTTGAGATAAGCTCTATAAGCAACACATATTTTATTTTTTTTTAAATATATATGTATATTCTGATTTATTAAAATTAATTTTGTTGTTTTTTCCCACATAAACTGACCGACCGCTAAACATGAATTTTCTAAAGTTGTCAGACCAGATGAATACATTTTAACCGAAGGTTGTTCAGTAATACAAACAAACGTTATATAGAATTACTAATATTAACTATGAAACACGTATACATACCGTAAAATTAATTTAAAATGATGAATTAAAATTAATAAATAAGTATTACTGAAAATTTTGTATAACTTTTTAACCGACTTCCAAAACGGAAAAGGTTCTCAATCCGACTCCTTATTGTTTTTTATGCATGTTAACGCATAACTCTTTACTGGTTAAACCGATTTTGGTCATTCTAAAGAGAAAGTTCCTGTTTCGGTGCCGCTGTAAGTTTTGATTCAGTTGCGCTATCCCTTCAGACGCCCTCATCTGCTAGATTCTACGTCGTTTAAGATATAACGTTGAAATTTTTTGTGCTAGGTTCAGTATACCACCTTGGAAGGCTCTTCTATATATTTCTCCCCTGTGGATCTGTCCCCCGAACCCCTTCTCCTACTAGATTTTGCATCGTTACACTCAGAAAAATGGAGGCTAACTCGACGACCTACATACGGCGTAATTGGCCTCGGGCAGGCGCGCATTCGCCTGCATGTGGGCAAGTAAAACTGAGTTGACCTGTGGTCGGAGAAATTCTGAAATTAAGCCACCAGCAGGTGAAGTAGGGCATTGGGAGCTGCACGAGTTGACCTTAGATAGGTTAACTCTGACCGCTAGCTGGCTTACAGACACCTCTGTAAGGTCAGAGTTAACCTGACAAAAAGTTGACCTGGACATTTTTCTGAGTGTAGAGATATCAAAATTAATTTTTTTTGTGTTGTGTTCAGCTCAATTACAGGCAGAGTTTGGAAATGCTCACTTATGAGTACTCATACTCATGAGCAATTAGTTCTGTTCATGAGTAACTTATTCTCCGCGTGAGCAGTGAGCGAAATGTTTAATCAAAAACTCTTACGCACGAGTATAAGCATCTTTACGGGGAGGGTGAAGCGGAGGGGAGAGGGTGGTGGTTAAAAGAGTTGGAAGGTGAATGAGGAAGGGACGAAGAAGGTAAAATGGAGAAAAGAGAGGCATAGAGGAAAGTAGAGACAGACATTTTCCCTCCTCTCCCGTTCCTGCTCTCTTCTTTCCGGAAAAAATGCATAAAATGGGCAAAAATTAATTGCGGCAACGAAAATGTATCCAGATTTATACAAATGAGAACACAGGCTTTATATGGACAACAGAAGAAAACTTTTGGCAGGAATGGCAGCTATGTGGATTCTTTCCGTCAAGCACGGAATGGAGCGGACGTGACGGACCGAAACGGATTTTCGTGTATTGCTTCGTGTCGCGTGAAAAGTTGAACATAGCTCTTTCTTATTGGACCGGTTAGAATGCTGCGCTTTCGAAAAACCAACTTTCTACTCTTGACGCCATCAACTGCCAATCAGTTGTTCCGTAGGCGCAGAAATTTTAAACTTTTCGAAACAAAGTACAAAACAAATGCAGTAGAGTCGCGATTATACGAACATTCTATTATATGAACAGCTGGGGGTGTATTATGGAATACGAGCGTAATCGTAACGATTGGGATTTGCCTGTTGTTGTTAGTGTTTTCTACTAACAACAACAGGCAAATGCCAATCGTTACGATTACGATCGTATTCCATAATAGGCCACCTGATAAATTCAGGGTATTCACAGTCCTCTTTTAATTTTCGGTATTCGGTGTTTTCGGTAATATTCAAAGACTGAAAATATTCTGCTGTGAACATCCCACTGCACAGATTTGAGAACAGCGCTTTTATTGGATACGTGACCAAATCATGAACTGCGAATTTAATTGTAAAATATGTCACATACCTTTAAATCCATGTTTGATGTATTCTTTTGAATTTCTATTGTGGCAACGGCTATCAAAATTGAAAAAATTTGCATCAGTCCGATGAGATTATTAAAAAACCGGCGAGAAAATTTGACAACTAAAAACATTACTAGCGCCACTCGCGGTTGATTCTTAATATCGAATAAGCGGGCCGGAAAACACGACTCAAGGCACACTCAGAAAAATGGAGGCTGACTCGACGACCTACATACGGCGCGCGTTCGCCTGCATGTGGGCAAGTAAAACTGAGTTGACCTGTGGTCGGAGAAATTCTGAAATTAAGCCACCAGCAGGTGAAGTAGGGCATTGGGAGCTGCACGAATTGACCTTAGATAGGTTAACTCTGACCGCTAGCTGGCTTACAGACACCTCTGTAAGGTCAGAGTTAACCTGACAAAAAGTTGACCTGGACATTTTTCTGAGTGCATGTCTACAATTACCGAATCCGGTAATTCATTTTTACATGCACCAAATTACCGTCTCGGTAAAAATCTGTTAAATTTGACTGAATTACCGAGCGATAAATTTACTCGCAATTTAAAAGAGGACTGTGAATACTCTGATTATGTTTTGGAATAAATTGTGATTAAAAATCCATTTTGGCAGCAAATTTCGTTTAGAGTTTGACACTTTCATTGTGCCCTAGTGGCGCGTCCCAGTTGCAGCGCGACGCGGGGCAATGCTTTCATTGTAATTTAACCGTTACAATTTCAAAAAAAAAGTGTTCGCAAGAGAGAAAAAAATGAACCGCTGGTCTAATAAATAAAGCTTCTGTTTTAAATCTTCTTTAAAGGACCGAAAATGTTAAGACCCTTTTCGGGGCTGCTGGTCTAATAATTAAAGCTTCTGTTAAATCTTCTTTCGAGGACCGATAAATTAAGACCTTTTTCGAAAATCGAAATTCAAAATCTTTTTTTGGTGCACCTATTTTCTGGAGGTCCCAAAACTTTGGGAACGGTTAGCTCTTACCACATTTCTTGAATCCCGTGATAACGTTGGATTAAAGAATAACCCCATTTCCATAAAATGGTGGAATTCTTATAGATTAATCTTTTAGATACACAAATCTTTCACAAAAAACTGAAAATGCCACCTAAAACTTTTATAAATAAAACACTCCTATTTTTTCAATGGCATTTTGGCATTACCATCAAAGCGAGTTTATCACTATCAATTCATTATAAATTCAGAAAAATAAAATAAAAATTCATATATGAATTATAAATCTTTATTTAGAGACAAATAGGAATTTCCGATACTTAATTTTATCATCTTTCCAGTATTTTCTTTTTTTATTGATCCTAATTTACATTATTGTTGATATTTATTTTTGTAATAACTTTTGTTTAAATTCACACAAATGTATTAACAATTTATTGAGAAAATATAAACTTTTACGGTCAAAACAAGCCGAATGTTACTATTTATGTTTATTTACTGGATGCCACTATAAGGCTTTGACCTAACAAAATTATTTACCGATTCTTCAAAGTATTTGCATCAGGCGAAAGAATGAAAAATTACACTTGTGACGCAAATGTGATAAATAGAAAAATATTTGAACTTTCAAATTTCTCTAAAAAAAATTAATCGGAATTTTAGGAAATTTTCTATAGCAAATTTAATGACTAATTTGTTCATATTTTGTTTATCAGCGATAAAAGAATTACACTAAAACCTGTGTAATTCACAGTCACTGATGAACAACCAGAAATCATTGTGTTTTAGGGATTGTTTACATCTGAAACTTTATTCCACGAATTTTATTCTTCGACGTTAAATTCATAGTTCTTCGGTATGCAATAAAAATCGGGCCGCTGGCCTTTATTTAAAAAAAAAAAATCTGCCGCAGGTAAATTAAAAAAAATGAATATAGGGAGAAATAATTGTACCACCGGTGAAAAATTTTAAACTCAATGATCAAATATACCCTTAAATTAGGATACCCCGGACGCCCTTATATCAAACTAGCTTGCATATCCGTCGTTGCCAGGTTAATTTTTTTGTATAAGTTTTAGAATACGAATAAAGCCGGAAAGAACTTAAAAACTTTTGAGAAAAATCTTATCCTTGCAGGACTCTCCGTTGCGAAATATTCTAATACCGGATTCTTGATCAGCGACCCCAAAAACCCCCGAGTGAAACTTTTTAGCCTCCTATTGAGCAGAATTCATGGCGAAAATCACGGTTTAAAAACATCCAAACCCTTTTTACTCCCCGTTCACCCCCTTAGGGGTAAAATTTCGGAAAACCCCGCCTTAGTGAGCACCAACGTGATGGTTGGGAAATACTGTGAAAGTTTCAAGTTTCTAGCTCCAGGGGTTTGAGCTGGACATTGATCAGTCAGTCAGTCAGTCACGCAATCAGGTTAAACGATTTTATATATAGAGATATTCCCTTAAATTAGGATACCCCGGACAGAGTCCGGGAAAAAGGCACCTCAAATAGAAGACAATATCTGAAAAAAGGAAGATCAGAAGTCAACCCTACCTTAACTTGACCTAACAGTTGCTAGAGATGTGTATTTGGGTTCTTTTTGAGGTTCGAATTTAACGCTCGAACTTCTAAATGTCTCAAAATATCACCTAAGGCACGATCTCCATTTAGGCGATTTTTCCATCTGTTAAAAGAATGGGATGCACTCATGGAAAGACCGCTGTGAAAGAGAGAGAAAAAAACAATCATCCTACAAATTCTGTCGTCTTCTACAATTTTAAAATATCCTGATTTGGATATGTAGATGATTCAGATGAACATATTAACAAACTTGTATTTTGTTGCATCTCTCTTGCTAAAAAACTGATAAAACACACGTTTTTGTGTATGTTTAGACATTTTGAGAGACCGATCAGAGAAAAGGCGTATGCCTCAATGTTTGATTTTTAAAGGCAGCCAAAAAAAGTTCGTTTCGGCAAAATCTTTATTGGTGCCTATTTGATTTATTTGATTGTGCAATTAAAAATCTTTTATGGAAAGAACTGCGTCTAAATTTTGTTTGGCTGTTTTTAAAAATCATGCAACAAAACAACGCAATGCATTCCGAGTACCGTAGTTATAATTCGAAAACCACTCTACCAATTGAAATGAAATTTCGGATTATATCTTTTGAGGAAGATACCACAGTACTAAATATTAAAATAGAAAAAAATCTGTAGTTTGAACAATATTTTTTGTGAATAATAGTCTTTTTTTTATTTACAGGTCCCGCGTTTTTGTGTTTAGGAACGATTTTATTCACCTTTTTTGGTAGCAGTACGACGCAACATACATATTATCAAGAACCTAATATACAAGTATTTAGGGTTGCCACTTCAACAAATCAGCCACAATATCATCAATATTCTGAACACCAAACTGAACCCGGACAAACACAAATCCCTGAAACCCAAGTTTATAACCAGGACACACCAGGGCTTGACACCCGATTTGGTTTCCAACAAACGCCACAGAATCGTGTCATCAATACTAACGGTCGAAATCCAGCATCAACGAATACACACAAATTCACATTCGAAGGTTCATCAAATGCCCCATCAACATTTTCAGCTGGCGATAGAGTTACAGCCTTCGCATGGGATTTATTCCAAAAAACACGATTGGGCAGTGGTCGACAAAATCAGAATATAATTCTTAGTCCGATTCTCGTCCAAAACATTCTAGCAATGCTCGAAAAAGCCGCAGGTGGCAACACGAAATACCAAATTCAACAAGCTATAAGAAATATGAGCCTCGAGGAACTGAAGCCAGTTTTTGACGGACGTAAATCCCAACACTCAACACTCGAATATGCAAATGGAATTTTTATTGACAACTCACAGAGGCTTAATGAGAACTTTGTTCAAACTCTGAACTTCAAATCAAATGCAGAAATTCGCAACATTGATTTTCAAAATTCCGAAATAGCAAAAAGTGAAATTAATCGATGGGCACATGATAAAACCAATGGAGAAATTAAGAAATTGCTTCCAAATGGTATGTATATAAAATTTTCTTCTACTCATAAGAAAATAAATTTAAACCTATTTATCCGTCAGTGAATACAGAAACTCGCTAAAGCATTGTGCAGCAGTCTTAAGATTTTGTACAGTTCTGGATTAAAGCTAGAACCTGAATCGTACGTCGATGCGTCCGTCATGCGTCCGTCCGGTTGACAGTTCGATGCGGTGACAGTTGGGTACGGCAACGAATCTGGAGTTAATTCATTGTTTTGCACTTCTTCTATTAGTTTATCGTCGAAACAATTACTTTCAATTTGTTCCATACTTAAATTGCTTAAATCGTAAACAAACTTTTTTGCGAAATGACATTTCCGTGCGTTGCCGCATGTAAAAGTAGGAATTCGACCTACTCTATGCGGTTGCCGCATCGGAAAAGGGGAGTACTCATAGCAGCCCGTTGATTTTACTCGAACTGTCAACGTGACGGACGCATGACGGACGCATCGACGTACGATTCAGGTTCTAGCTTTAACCTTTAGGTTGGGCAAAAGTGGAACATTTCCACTTCTCTTCCTCTCACCATCGGCGTACCTATCGTCGCGCAGACTCCTGAAAAGTCTTAAAAATTTCGGCCCCCTAAACAGAGCCGTATTAACAAGTTTTAGCGCCCTGGGCTAAATAAAATTTTGCACCCTTACATAGTTTTATTGTAAAAATTCAATTTTATTTTTTAAAATATTTTTTAATTCAAAACACAGTACTAACTTAAATTACAGATACGCTAAATATAAAGAAAATTTAAAAAAGCAATCAAAATTTCATCGCCTCAGATCGATGGAGCCCTATGGTTAATTGGGCCTTGCCCCTAAATAGTTCCCTATAATTACGGTCGTCAAAACCATTTTTAACTTTATGGACCAAAAAAAATTTCGTGGACAAGGGTACCCAAATTTTAGTTAACACTACTGACCTCCAAGTTTTTTTAAATCTCCATCAAATCGAAACTTTTATTGGGTCTCCTCGAATTTAAGAACCAACGGAATACCGAAACTTTCAAGATTTTCTTTTTAAAAAGAATTTTTGGAGACCCGAGGTTTTAAACAAACCCTTGTTAGAGCGCAGCCAGGAAATAAATTTCTATACTCAACCAGTAGTGCACTCGGGAGGAATCCCCGTTCCCAAACATGGAAAACTAAGAAGGGAAAAAGTTTTTTTTTAACTTTTGCGTAAGTATTTTCACTAAGAAATTGAAAAGTAGTTTCTTCTTTTTTGTTTCTGCAGAAGTTTCAGTTTCACAGGCTGACAAATGCCCTGGGCAAAGTCAATTTGTTCCGTTCCGTACAATCTCGTTCCTAAAAATATAGATATCCATTTTAATTGTTTTTTTTTTCAAATTTTGACCTGATTTTTATGAGGCACAGAAAACTGAGGAAATTCTGAGGAAGTACTGTATATCCAAAGTTCTGTACAAAAAAATTGGATCCGTTTTCTCTAAAGAAACGATTATTCGAAATAAATTAGAATAGAAACTGTTAGACTTAGCGAAAAAAATTTTCTCCTCATAAAAAGCCATTCTTGGCCTGTGTGCAAACTCACAGGCTAAACTTTTTTGTCCGGAATCAACTTCATGAACACCTGCGCAGTTAAAAACTGTTGTTTTGTTAGGAAACTAAATCTGTATTCAAACAAAAGTCACATAATTAAAAGGATTGCGAACTAAACAAATATGGGCCGCAGTCGAATTTTTTTTTAGAATGCGATGTAACCTAAATGTTTTTGGATGGAAATCCGCCGCAAGTGAATTTTTTTACTCATTTAAGGTAAAAGGTATTTTTAAATTAATAGCTAGAGGGTTCAAATACATACATAAATAGCAATTCTATTTTTTCAGCTTTTTCACGTTGTATAAATGCAACAACTATGTATACATAATACACGGTTGTCATGGGGAAAAAATTAAATCTAGCTTTATTAAGAATACGGTGGTGCCCACAGCCACCAAATTTCTCACCCGATTTGCCCTAGATTGAGTCTTGGTCCAATGCTAAGTTAGCCATTTTTTCAATGTAGCGCCGGTTACCTTATTTTTAATTTTAATTTTTTGCTCTTTCTTATCCTTTGCGGCGCATTTTCAGCGTCCCATTCTTCCCTATGAAATTATCATTTATTAACGGAAATAAAATTGCTTACTAATTGGTACTAATTTATAATTATTTAAAAACTTTTTAGCATACAATACCGTTGGTGTCCAAATGCTGTTGACGTCAGCTGTATATTTCAGTAGTACCTGGAAATATAAATTCGAACCGGTCCAAATTCCAGAACCTTTCTATTCGGAACAGGGTCAACCTATGGCGGCTGAATTTATGGAAAGTCGACAGGAAATGGTATTCGACAAAGTTAGAGGCCGTAACGGTGTTGTTGGAACTTTAATTGAAATACCATATGAGGTTGGTAACATTGAAAAAAAAGTACCGTTATGTTTTTAAATCTATAAATGATGATAAATTTTACAGGATAATGTCCATTCGATGGTACTATTAGTTCCCGAAGGCACCAATACTTTGGATACCTTAATAAATAGTGTAACACCGGCAAATATTTCAAACCAAATCAAGGACCTGCCTGGAGCTAGAACAACCATTCTGAGACTTAAAATGCCAAAATTCAGAATTGAAACACTGGTTTCACTGAATAATGCTTTATTAGGAGTGAGTAGTTGATTTAAATCGTTAAAATATAAAGACTAATAATAATAATTTAAATTTTCAGCTTCAATTAACTGACTTATTTAGCATCAACTCTAATCTATCTGGATTGGGACTTGATCAATCATTGAAGATCTCTGATGTTTTACAGCAAGCAGTAATGACAGTCGATGAGAAGGGAACAACAGCAGCATCCGCTACAGCAACAATTTTAATACCACTTAGCGCGGATTCCATATTTGAAACAAATTACACCATCGATAAACCATTTATCGCGATGATTATTAATAAGGAGCATCATTTCCCATTATTTGTTAGCAGAATATATCAACCTTATTGATAAATTTATGATTAAATCGGTAGTAGCAGCTAAAATATTCGTAAATATATTCATAAGAACCGTTCATTTGCCTTTTTGGAGCAAATTAAAAAAAATTAAATTTGATATCTTATATAGTTGCTCATAATAAGCTTTAACCAATAAATGTGACGGATTCTTTGAAATTTTTATTTGAGTTTACTTTTGCAAGAATTTTATTTGTAATGAGGCATCTTACTACAATACTAAGTCATAGGAGTTAGATGCCATTACATCACGGTAATTTTAGGTTTCGCGGTTGCCTCGCTTTTTTGCCTCCTTCACCATTTTGGATTTTAGTACCGCTGCCAACTATACAGAAGCCTCATCTCAGCTCTTGCGTTTCGCCCACATTCAGAGAGAGTGTAGCGCAGACATTATGCTATTGCTCAATTTGTTTGAAGAACCTTTTTATGCTCTTTTTAAGAATCATAAAAAATAATATTGGATTTAGTATATCGTTCGTAACGCACCGAAACAATCTTCGGACGCAGAAATCAACGACACCAGGGTGTTTGGGATGACAAAAGATTTTGATTTCTGTATATCCGTCCGTCTGTCTGTCCGTCCGTCTCTCTGTCCGTCTCTCTGTCCGTCTCTCTGTCCGTCTCTCTGTCCGGGAACACCATAACTTTCGAAAGGATTGAGTTAGAGACTTGAAATTGAACGGGCAAAATTGGACCATTCCTCCCCACCCCCCATACAAACTGAATACTTTTTTTTCTTTTTTTGACAACGGTGAGTATTATCGAAAAATTTATATACACGCGATGTATCTAGAATATGATTTTACATAACCGTCCCATACACCAAAATCCAATTGAGAAAAACAAAAACAATACTGTCTTTCTCCCATTAAGAAGCAATAACCCTTAAATATATTAACCGATAAAATTGAAAATTTGACTTAACATCTTCTAGTGAGCCGATCTTTCATAAAAAACGATGTTTTTCTGTGGTCTTGGCCTTAATTTTTAAGTTCTTCCTGAAAATTGTTTTGTAAACCGCTTATAATTGTTTTGAAACTTGTATCTCCCTCTATTGTACCGTTATTTTTTTATAAAATACTTTTTTGTAGGTAAATCGACGCAGAATTGGTACATAGAAAAGGTGCGAAAATAAATTTTTCTACCCAGGCTGCACAAAATCCTGCTAACATATTTGTTTGAAAACTAGTGCAGTTCGAATGCAAAAGAAAATCCCCTTTTAATTAATATTGGCAATTCTCGAGTCCATAATGAGTCAAATTTTTGCACCGATATTTCAAAATGTGTTTTCGTCACACAAACCAAACCGAAAATTCAAACTGAGTTCAGTGGATGAAAAAAAGCTCTTTAACGCTTCGTCTGCACGGTAGAATTTTTTTTTAAATCTGTAAGGGTAAAAATAAAACTGTTTTTTATCTTAATTTTCATCGAATATAAATTTTATTTTGGCTGTATTCTATATAGAATTTATCTTAAATATTATCTTTTTTAAATTTGGTTTAATTGCTTGTTTTCTGTTTACAAAAGTTCGTTACAAAAAAGAACTTGGCGGCAATAAATTTTCGAATTATGATACATTGTTAACAACCACTCGTTATTAATTTTAAGAAATGGCATAAACAACTACTTGTTCTCATAAAAATCATAAAGTAAAATATATTTTTTGCCATTATGTTTTTCAAATTTAAAAATTTTATCAAAAGGTAATTTTATCAAAAGGGAAATTTAAAAATTTTATCAAACGGGAGACAAAACACACAAGTTCGGATTTGGGATTTTTAATATTGTTTGTGTACTTTTTTCAAAAGCGATTTCCGCTCGAAAAAATTCCTAATACGAATTCAACATAAATTTTTGAAAAATTACAAAAGCTCTTTTTTGTTTAACTTTCGCAGCACACTGACCGAACCCCGTGTGATGACAGCCAACAGTATAAACGCACTCTC
Source organism: Chrysopilus asiliformis (assembly GCA_964034945.1). Lineage (NCBI taxonomy): Eukaryota > Metazoa > Arthropoda > Insecta > Diptera > Rhagionidae > Chrysopilus > Chrysopilus asiliformis. The sequence goes on from OZ035960.1 coordinate 101,209,753, forward strand.
CCTATTGTGACAGTTCGAGTTTTATTTGATATCGCGAAAAAATTATGCTTTTCTAGGCATTTCCAGCCGGTTTGCTGTAAAAAAAGGCTTATCAACGATTAATAAACATGGGTGAGTACAAGTTCTTGTGAAATCGCCAAAAGGTTTCCAGTTTTTTTGTGTCCATGCCGTTCTACTGAAATGCGATTAAGGGGGCGTAGTTAAAGAGCCCCAAATTTGCAAGTAATTTCGGTTGCGGTGCCTTAAAGACCGCTGTTACTTTCTCCCGGAAGAATTTCATAGAAGCCTCTCGGTTAATATTTCCCGGGGACCAACACGAATATTGGAACTTACCAAGAAAGTGTTTTAACTTATATGTAAAAGAATGTCTAAGCCGGAATAAAGTGGAAAGAGTTCCACTGAATGAGATAACGAACGAGGCTCCCCGAATACTGCCCAAGCGATACCAGTGGCACCTGTTGCTGGAATCGTGAATCGCAGCTATTGCCGTAGCGGGAAATTCAAAACTTCACTTCTAATCAAAGAATATAATTTTTTAGGTTCCAACGAAACTGTGATTAAGCTGGATAACCATTTGAAGCTACTGAAAGAGCAATACACTAAACTGCAAAAGAACTATGGTGACCTCGAGCGGAAGTACAGCAAGGCAGCGGCTTCGACTTCGGATTTGGAATTTAGTAGCTTCGTGTCGCGATTAGTGCTGACGGTTGCTTCGCTCTACGGACGAAAAACGTATTCCGATATAACGATAAAGTTGCGGGACAAAACCATGCCGGCTCATAAATTCGTCCTGAATGCAAGATCCGAGGAATGGCGCGAGGAAATCTTATCGGACACTGACGAGCTCGACTGGAGTGATTTGGACGCGGATATCGGATATGCACTTCTTCGGTGGATCTACACGGACGTGGTAGATCTTCAGCATGATACGCTAGCGTTGGGGCTGTTGCAAGCTGCCCACAAATTCAAGTTACCGGGACTTTTGGGACTGTGCGAACGGGCATTGGTCGCGTCTGTCGGGGTTCGGTCGTGTGTTCGTTTCTATTGTGTCGCCGAGGAAGTAGGCGCTGCTAGCCTCCTGGAATTCTGCTCGGGATTGATTTCAACTCACTGGGATGATCTGACGGCTCAAGATTTTGAGCACATGTCGGGACCTCTGCTCTACAAGATGCTTAAAAGTAAAACGAAATATCCACTGCATGCAGCCGTTAAACTTTTGCGGGAGGACGTTGTCTTCCTATGCCTCGTTGAGAACGATGGGAGTGTGAGTAGTTTTTCATTCTTTGTTTATTTAAAAAAAAATCAATTACATCAAATCTATTGGAATTCTGAATGGTCGATTCATTAGAACTTAATTTAAGGAAAAATTGTGATTTGCGAAAGCCAAGAGCGGAATGCTATCATAATCGGAAATTGTATGTTGTTGTTTAGTGTTTTCCACTAACAACGACAGGCAATTCCCGTTTGTTACGATTATAATAGACTCGTAGCTTTTAACATTTCGAGCCTAGCGAATTCCTTTATCCCCATTTACGCGGTAAAATCTATGTGTATGTGGCAAAATGTGTCTCAAAGAATGATTTGTTCATTTTTGTGGTTGTATTTTTGCTGACATTACTTTTGGGCACCTACGGTCCAGACAAGGGATCACAAAAAGATCGCTACAGACCTTCAGAGTTGCCAAAATAATCGCAATTATTTCCCAGGGGCCGATCTGAACATTTTGGCAAATCGAATCTGGATTACGGGTCAATAAGCGATCAACTAGAGATCGTTTGAGGGTTTTTATACCCGTATGGTGAAACCAAAGCGTATGGTGAAACCAAAGGTTATATTAAATTTGCCTTACCATTTGTAACGCCAAGATCCTGTCATCACACATAAAAATGAACTACACCAGTGTGTTTAGAATGATAAAAAAATTGAATTTTGCATGTCCATCCGTCTGTCCGTGGCGCGGATTGCGGGCGCACGGATTGAGCTATGGACATGAAATTTTGCGCAGTTTATTTTTTCGTAAAATGCGAGGCCAAGTTCGTTAATGGGCAAAAATGGAGCATTAGGGGAGGTACCCCCCATACGAACGAAAACTTTTTTTCTGAATATCTCAAAAACGGTGCATCTTATCAAAAAAGTGCAAGAACAAAGGTTCTTTAGGATATGATTCTACATAAAACTCCCCATACATCAAAATCCGATTGGAATAAATTTAAAAAAAATCTAATTAGAAAGTTTGACTTCAAAGTGGAATTTCGATAAAACTGTTCGCCGTTCCCTTAAACTTCGAACAATGCCATATCACCATACGGGTTTTCAATAATTGCCAGATTGGCAATTATAGCTTTTGTTGTGTTTTGAAATAAAGATGTTTAAACTACTTTAACCTGCCACCTTCCAGTGTACTATAGTTAGTACATGAAAAAAGAACGTTGCACGATTTTGCCCCTAAACTAACTTTTGAACCCGTGTAGTTTTCACTTTAGTTGAGGACTTTTTGGAAAGGGCACAGTTTCTAGTTTCACCCATATATGGCTTCAAGAGACACAGAATTGCAGGGGATGGTGAGGGGTTAACCCCCCGCAACCATCCCCCCCCCATTCCCCTGCAATTCGGTGGCTGTTGGAGCCATATATGGATGAAACTAGAGACTGTGCCCTATCCAAAAAAGTCCTCAACCAAAGTGAAAACTACACGGGTTCAAAAGTTAACCCAGGGGCACGAAAAACGCTATTTCTTGCATGGTTCTTTGTGGCGTGAACCAATATTGGCGCAAAAATTTGCTACAGTTAAATTAATACGTCTTTTGCTAAATACAGTACACTCAATTTTTTTCAATTTTATTTAATATTATTTGAATTCTAAGAAAAACGGTTACAAGTGGGCAGTAGGCCAAAAGCATTCAAATAAGAACAGCGTATAGCATAGTATTTTTTTCCATAAATAGGGTGACTACGCGCTGGGGTAACCCTGGATTTAGGTTTGTTGTCCCGACATACCGAAAATTAAATCTTTATCCCGGATTTTTTTAAATCAGTGTAATAATTTTTCAAACATCACTAAATATGATCACTAAATATGAAAAACGGCAGCCTCCAAAGTACATTTTTTTCAACAATTTTCCACACAACGTGCATTATCTCAAAAATGTGGCCTGCGGCGCATCCCTCTTTGATGTTATTTTTATTTACAACTAGCTTGCATACCCGTCGTTGCCGGGTTAAGTTTTTTTCAAATTTTTTTTTATGGTCTATGTTGGAGCTAAAATTTAGGCCAATCGGCTCGGTAGTTTACCCGCGAAAGGGTAAAGTAGAGGAAGAGCTAAGTTTCGAAATCACTTTACCCCCTCCCCTTACTCCCCCACCTCTCGGGCTACTTTTTAATGGGTCTATGTTGGGGCTGGACCCCCGACGAACATCTATGCCAAATTTCAGGCTAATCGGTTTAGTAGTTTCCCCGCGAAAGAGTAACATAGCGCAAAAACTATGTTTCGAAATCACTTTACCCCCTGCCCTTACTCCCCCCACCCCTCGCGCTACTTTTCCGTATGCCTATGTTGGTTATGTTGGCATACGGAAAAGTACCACAGACACTCATGCCAAATTTCAAGTCAATCGGTTCAGACGTTTTTGCGTGAAAGAGGAACATACAGACAGACAGACAGACTGACAGACTGACAGACAGACAGACTGACAGACAGACGCAAAAAATTAGTTAATTTTGGCTTCCACTGTGTATTTCTTAATTTAAATAACTGCCCCGCATGCTGTGTAAAAAAGTTCGCATGCGGCGCACATTGTTGATTTCTTTCCTTGGTTTTAATGTAAATCAAGTTTTATTTTGTATATAAAATTTGTTGCTCACCTTTTCCCGGACTGGCACCAGAAAAAAGTATGTTCACCCCACACAAAAAAAATTTTTTGGACGCCCCCCCCCCCTTCTAATATTCCCCTCCCCTCAGGATTTCTGCGGACACCCACGCTCACACGTAGTTTCGAAAAACTCTTGCCGTACATCTCCTACAATAAATAAAATGAAAAATGCGAAAATATTTTATTGACTTGATTCGTTGCACATTACATTACATTAAATTTATATCTTAATAAGACACTTTGAATTTATTCTTACGAATACAGAATTCTATAAAATATCAATATATAATATCATAATAATAATAATAATTAATGAAGAAATTTGTAAATAATATCGAATGTTGCTTCGGCAACATGATTCAATCATCGCAAATACGAAAAATTTCTAATTTAAAAATAAAATTTACATATTTTTCGAAAAAAATAATAATAGGAGGTTTTTCTTTTCTTAGTTTCTCTCAGATAATATCACAATTGAGCAAATAAAAAACAATAAACATATTTTTATATATCTTTTAACATTGGTACGTATATATGATGTAAAATTCCAATACAGAATCCTTTGAAAAACTAAAGAAAAAATAAAAATAATAATTTACAAACACCGAAAACTATCAGCCATAATAGAAAATTAATATCTATAGTTATGTTTGGAACACCATGGGATGTTTAAGGAACGTTTGCGCCTAATCCATTAATTTTTTTATCTCGTTGTGCCGATTCGAAGGTATTTCATCGCATTAAATACAAATATTACAGCCATGGCATCCGTGTGGATTCCATTTGATTCCTTCGAGGGGGCTGAATTGCAGAGATGCCCCCTGCAATAACAATACGTCATACTCGTCGCTGAATGGCTGTCTTCATTCGATTCTTTGCAGGCTTCCTCGTACGGTTCCTCAATCTCGTTTACTTGCCTCCAGGCGCCGTTTTGGAATATCTGCAAGCAAATAAGGAAACATGTTGAAAAAAATGCTGTTTTATGATTTTCAATTAATTAATGATAATCAATTTATTTTATTGTTTTTACTTTTAATAATTCTGAAAAACTTCCATTGAGAAAAATTACTTTTGTAAAATAACTACAAATTTCCGCATGTTTTACTCTTAATTTGCCAGGAGAAAAAAAAATCCACTTGAACTTGACTCCACTTTTCATTATTAATTTTATCAATTCTTCATAACAATAACAAGTTCTTTTGCAATCTTTAAAATTGTGGTTGCTTGTTTTAGTTTTTACCCGTTTATGAAAAATTAAGTGCTTGCGATTAATGGAAAATCGCTTGTATCGCCCAAAGACATACAAAATCTGTTTAAAAAAAATAACAATCTCCAGTTAATTTTCAAGCCCCTGAAATTAATTTCAAAAAATTCTAATTTGCTTCAAAAACGATTTGCTTTTCTTCAAAACAAACAATGCGGAAATTCGCAATCAGGTTTTATGACCTTTGCAAACCTGATAAAAGATGGGCCAAGATCAGGAGATATTTTTATATTGAATATCAGATTAAATTTAGCGGGAATTCAAATAAAAACTTGCAATTCTGATTAATTAAATCGGGAAGGCAGAGTCAAATTCTGTTATTTATTTAATTTTTGAAGCGTAGTAAAAATTATATGCCACAAAATTCATAAAAATGCTAAAAATTTATGTGAAAACAATCAAGTTTTATTTCTACATGAGAACGAATTCAATAACAAGACACGAAAAATATCTTAACCTGGGATTGGTGACTCAATTCTGAATCAATTCTTGTTTTTTCCCCCACGTTCTCACAATTTTTAAAAAGTCATTAGAATTCCTATGTTTCGTTAGTGAGAATTTGTTTTAATCATGAGAATTTCCTGACAAATGATTAACGTTAATTAACGTGAATTTCGTTTTCTTCATATTTTTATACGAAAATCATTACAAAGTTAAAAAAACAGCTCGAAATTTTCTCTATTCATGTTGATTTTTTTTTTAGATTTTTTTTTAACCCACTGTAAAGTTTTTGAGTAATATCCAGAAATCGCGACCCATCAAAATTTATCTAAAAAAATCTGTAGTCTCAAAGTAGTAGCAAAGCAAGAGAGGGTAAAGGATATTGAAAAGCAGTAGCAAAGCAGGAGAGGGTAAAGGGTATGGACTCCCTAAAAATTTAGAGCGTTGTTAAATTTCGCATCGCCGACAAAAATTTGAAAACTTTCTTTGGAAAATTATAAATGATTTGATTTTGTAAAAAGTTTTCAAGTACAATTTTTTCAGTATTTAACCCCCGCAAAACCTTGAACCCCCCTCCTTGTACCCTGGCCGTATGTTATCGCTAAGTACGTCACTGCTTTTAATCCACTGTCAAGCCCGCTGGTGAAACGTCAAATTTTCACTTAAATTAAAATTATATGGTTTTTACTTAATTTTGGTAAAAAGACTTTCTCCAGACAGTCTCTTGTAGTCATTAATTTTACTTGATACCCAATAAAATGGACCGTTCGGATGCTTTCTTTGATGCAGAGTTTTGACGGTCCATTTTATGTGACATCAAGTAAAATCGACTAGCAAAATTGATCGTCTTTAGTAGGCCACAGAATGGGAATCGATTTGCAGAATAACCTAAACTATGGTGTTTTGAAATTGGAATTTAGTTTATTTAAGGCTGATCCGAAAACTGATTTAAAATCGTATAACTTGTAGCTACAGATATACAGTGGCTTGTAAAATTTTTTGGGACTAAATTTTGAATTTAGAGTTTAAACGGTGACTTTTCACGGATCAGGCACGGTAGAAATATGAAATTTCAAAAAGTGAAGGCTTGAACCTTGGAAGTGAAGATAGGGTTTCTAAAAACATCTCGAAAAAAGTGCTTTAATCTTAGGTTGTCGACTGAGGATTTAACATTGATTCAAATTTGTACAGCCCACAGAAAAACTTTTGTCAGAGGGTCCAATTTTTTTATTTCGCCACTGTCTTTATTCCCCCCCCCCCTCCCCCCCTCCTCCCCACCCTCCCTTCTCCTAGAAAACGCAAAAACATGTAGAAAAAAATCCTAACCGAATAGAAATCCGCCCAACCTCAGATGGCAAGACGGCATAGACCAGGACGCGAAGAGAATAAAGATAAAAAACTAGATGACATCGGCACGCGGTCGGGATCGCTAGCGAGAGACATTACGGCAGGCTAAGACCATAAACCGATTGTAGCACCGAAAAAGAAGCAAAATGAACCCTGATTTTACTCACTTCCAAAAATTTTAGGTGCACGTCACGTTAAGGTTTTGCTTTTTGAAATTCTTTTCCCCCTCCCCTACATCTTTATCGTCATGCTGTCGCGCGATTTTTAGTATGGGTTGCGCAATTTTTAGTACTTAATATTGTATTTTTTAGTTCCAGCCAGAGCTTAGGGGAAGACCCTTTAATGCCGAAGCACAGCTCAGGATGGTTATGACAATCTCGTAGCCGCAACCTCAATCCCCCCCCCCCCTCCCTCTCGTCACCGCATTTCCAGGGTTTAACATCTTTTATGGACATCCCCTAACTCGAACACCATTCAAAAGATTGAGCTGACATTTTTGCTCAAGTCTTTTTAGAAAATGGAAGCAAAAAATAATGCACAAAATTGATATAAACCATGTATTTTCTTCGCCTTTATCTCACCATTTCACGTTTGTTGAAAAAAAAAATTCGTCTTATTTATGTATTTTTACCTGATTTGTATATTTTTGATCTGCACACCCTCTCATCACAGTCTCGATTTTTTCACCATTTTGCAATTCTAAAAGTAGAATTTTCTTCATGCACATCGTCGAAAATGGGCAATCGATGACAAACTCCTCCGTTCTTTCAAAATTCTTACAAAGTGGCGTTGATTTATTTTTATCCAAGTAAATTGTCGGCGTTACATGGCATTTGTAACACTTAATCGCAACGCATTGATCTGTAATTAAAAATAGAAATCATCATTCATAGTTGAACCTTCGCATTATTGCTGGTAGTAAAAAAAACGTGTAATTAAAATTCAAATCATTATCTTTCATATATATTTCAATTTAATTATCATAGTAATTTGGCATACGGTAATTGAGTAATTTTACATAATCAAAATTCAATACACGAAAAGTTTTTAGTCACTCAATTAAGCTGTGGCCAAAAATTAAAACTCAAAATTATATACGTTGGCTCTTTAAAGACATCCAACCAAGAGGTCAAATTATTAAGAAATATCGTTTGTAATTATTTTTATTTGAGATTTAATAGACTATTTGTTGGTATTTTCCAATTATAAATAAATTTTGTAAAAAGTTCTGCGAGTCGAGGCTTCTCATGTGGGTGGAAAATTGCGATAAATCTGTCGTTGAGGGTGCGTTCTAGAGATCATTTCAATTATTTGCACAATGACCTGAAAATAGTTTCATAGAATAAATAACCACCAATTGCATAGACTATGTAGCAAACGGTTTAAATAACATAAATTTGTTTAATAGAAAGTTTACAACAAAAAAATGTTTGAAATTCCAAAAAAATTTCATTCATAAAATGACGTTTTATCAAACTTTTACATGTTTTCTAATAGGCGTTTTCTTAACGCGATCAAAGTTTGAATAATTTTCACAAAATTACATACACGCGCTTTATTTTGAACAACCGTTGCTATTCAAATTTAGCTTTTCTGATAAAAATCCCATAACTTTGAATACCACAAATAATTCAATCAATCTTCCAACAGCAAACAACATTCCCAAGTACCAACGCCGCCGCCAGTCCTAAAAAATCTCTTCATCGCTTTTATCACACATTAACCCCTTCCTCGCCGCCGTCCGCATCACAGTAAAAGTTCCGAATTTAAACTTTATCCACGGTCAGTGATCGCCAATGGAAGAAATTGTATCTTTTCAGCCGTAAAACTGGTTTCTCTTCAATTAATTTATTTTTTCCGTTTGGCCGATCTTTAAGCGATCATTCACGGTCCACACAACCTTGAACTTGACGCCAGTCGACCAAATCACGATCGTGCGTCCAGAAATAAAAACGTGGGCTCTCACTATTTCTGTTACAACTTCGCCGAAGCGCCGCAAAATCCAGCTTCAAATCAATCTAAGATCTATTAGAACTTTGCGATCGCATAGTGGCACAATAATGAAGAAATTTAAATATTCTAAGCGTTTGTGGGCGTTTGGTATACAAATTAGATGCCCAACTATGATCATTGTAGAAATTATAAATCCGCTCATATTGTATAATGATTTCGAAAATGGGTCACCAGAAGCAAGATCGGCAAGATCACTATTTGCGATCGCGATATCGTTCTAAGATTTCAACGCCCAGGCAATGTAAATATTTATTATTCAAAGCAATTCATTGTTCTGACTCGTCATAGTTGGCTACATAAATGGTGATCCTCGAGTGATCATTTAAGATCAGCTGGAGAGGAAAATCGGGTGATCGTCATCACATATGATCTCAAAAGAAATGATTGTTGATAAAAAGGGTTGTTGATAAAATACGTCACGTTAATTTTCGGCTTTTCGGATCTCCCTACTGCTTGCCAGATTTTTTTGCGATTTTTTGACTAGGATTTAATATTGTCGTCACGCTACCGCATATCCCTCTTCCACCTAAAAGTGTGACGTTTTTTGTGGACAACCTCACATGAAAACTGATTGGTTAATGGCGTGTCCACAATAGGTATCACCATAGTTTAACTAGTTAGGAAACCTAGGGATTTTCCGTGTACCTACGTTGGAGTAAAGATAACCGATATACTCGTGGACACGGTTTTTCTTTCTTTCCTACGCGTAAATTACCAACAAAACACAACACATGTAAACCCTAGCCACATTTTCATACACCAACCAACACATGCAATCTTCCGCTGTCGGCGACAAAAATCGCAAAAATTGTTTACCATAGGATAGAGAGGGAAGGGGAGGGAGGGAGGGGAGGCAGTTTCTAAGTATTTCTCAAAAACGACTTGAGCTAAAGCTTTGAAATTGTACAGGCATGTTTGGGAGAATTCCATCAACTTTTAGTGAAATTCCATTAACTAAAAGTTAATGTCAAATTCGTTTTTCGCGATTTACTCTGAAACTTCACGCTTTTCAGTATTTTGTGTATGACAAAAATTGAATACAATAAAATTTCCTATACATAGTCCAAGTGGTAAAGTAATTGGGCCCGTATTCCGGAGGTCGGTGATTCAATTCCCGACAGTCGCACGCTATGATTCAAGTCCACTCAACTTGCTTTACGAAATGAGTAGTGATAGTTACCGCTTGGTTATAACCACCAAGATTGCTATCATGGCCTCTGCTGTTGATGGGTTGCAACGTAAAAACCTTATAAATTTTGTAATCCATCCATGGTTATGGTTAAAAAAACTATAGGTGCGAAGTAGGGAAGAAATTCTTATGAAACCTCAATTGAGGAGGCCCAGTCTCTTCGACAGCTATAGCGCCGAGGATGATGTTGATGATACATTTGTGTTTTACCGTTATACGCTATCAAACCGTTATCGAGATATATTGTTATTTCGAAAAATTCAGTTTTTAGCGATTATCTCGAAAGTTAAGTCTTTTGGTAATTCGATGTATGAGATGAATTAAAAAGAATAACATTTTGTTCTTAACAATTATTCGCTTTGTTTATTATTTCTCGAGATATTCTCATTAAAAAGTGAAGAATTAGATTTTCGCGAATTGCCTGCAAACTAACGGTTTATTGAAAGAAATAAAAACAGTTTAAGAAAGATATAAAAATACTAAAATTCTTCACATTTTTTCCTTTTACCGTAAGTCGATATATTTTACCATTATCGAGATATTTCAGATTTTGTGAAAAAAAAAATCATATTTTATAGTGTAAAATTGCTGAGGGATGTAGCTTTTGTATAAGAAAGTCATGTGCTTTTCACATCAGCAGCGGTATTGTGCTGAGAAAACTTTTGAGATATGAAAAATGAGAAAAACTTTTGCGTGAGAAAACTGAATAAGTGAGTTCTTTGATTAAAACTTTTGAGATATGAAAAATTAGAAAAACTTTTGCGTGAGAAAACTGAATAAGTGAGTTTTTTCATTATTTGTTATTGTGATCACAAATACGTAAGAATTCCACCGTGAAATTTCTCATCTTTAATGTCAAAAAATCCATGGAAACGAAAAGTGAGTTTATTTAGGCGAAATAAATTAGAGCAAAAGCAGTTAGTTTAATGTTATTTCTTTTATTCAAGACTAATTGAAGTCGCATTCTACACATACTTGTATATTGCTATTCCAAAAAACCATAAATAACTTAAAAACTTTTGGAAAAAAATGTTATCCTTACAGGACGTTCTATTTCGAATTTTGAAAATCTAATAACCTGCTCCTGGCAACGCTGGGGTGGCTTCATGTAACTTATTTTCGATCGACTAATTGGTCGAAGGAAATCTTTCGTCGACCAAAACTGATTAAACAGGAGGACACTCACTCTGGTGCACACGATATAAGAGTCTTTTCTGGGTAATTTGGGGCCGCTGAATCCGAATCTGGCAGTGGTTTGGCTGTACCAGCTCTACTTTTTCCGATATGGTGAGTAACTCATAAATGTTTATAATCTGGAAATCAACAATTATTTTTTCCTTCATATCTGAAAAAGTAAAGCTGGTACAGCCAAACCACTGCCAGATTCGGATTCAGCGGCCCCAAATTACCCAGAAAAGACTCTTATATCGTGTGCACCAGAGTGAGTGTCCTCCTGTTTAATCAGTTTTGGTCGACGAAAGATTTCCTTCGACCAATTAGTCGATCGAAAATAAGTTACATGAAGCCACCCCAGATCATTTTGCAAAAAACCGCGTATAAATCGGTCCAGTAGTTTTTGAGTTTTGTAATCTCAAACAAACATCCATTTATATATATATATATATATATATGGATTAAAAGTGCCAAAAAATTGTGAAATACCACACTTAGATCTAGAGATACCTTCATATTGATTATAGTACAAAAAAATGTTTCTATTCAGTGAAAATTTGCAAAAAAGCAACCAAAAACAGCTTTGAGATTTAAATTTCTAATATTTTGTAATAGATTTGTACTAAATATGTACTGGTAAATCACAATACCGAATTGTTCAAAGGTGAAGTGGAAATGAATAGCCGATAAATTTCACGCGTGAGTTTTTCCATCTCGTGTCAGAATGAAATCACAATACCGTTGCAGATCTTTTTTCTCTATAAGAATTCTCCCTAAAGATAATTTTCTCCTTCTAAAAACACGAAATATCGCAAGTGTGTGTTGCGCATCAAATTCAACCAAATTTCTGGTCTTTGTAGTGGTCGCGGCGTCTATTTTACGCCCTATTGTGTTCTATTGGGATTATGTTTATATTTTTACTAATAAGATGATTCATCACACAATTTCTCCTCACGATCGTAAATGATTCGAACGTCGAAGACGTTTTTTCCAATGAAATCCGTCGCGATATTTTAAAATTTTCGCCACAAACCGCTAATCATTAAAAGTCCCAGATTGCCCGTGGAGTGCTTAAATTTTTCGATGACTGTTTGATTGCTTTGAATGACGATCACTACACATCGTCTATAGCAGATGAGATGACTATGAAACGTAATGTGATTCATTTCAGACATATCCGAAACGGAAACGATTTATAAAATGGCCCTTTGTTGATCACCATACGATCGTTGAGCTCGTTATGATTACAAACGTAATAAAATTATTTTTTATTTTTATTCTTTTGAATTGATTGAATGTTTCTATTATGGTAATGCATTCACGTTTTTGTGAGGAAATTTAAACGAATTAATCAAAATATATTTCGTTAGCAATGGCGTAATGCAAGCAAGTGGGTGCAAGCGGGGGCAAGAGGGGAAGGTCGAGATTTTTAGGCTTCCAAAAATCGGTGACTCCATCCAGGAGGCTTTAAAATTTTGAGAAATTCGTGTCGAGAAAAGCAAATATTATTCAATATATTGGCCAATAAACCTTAAGATTCGAGATATTCATTTTTCAAAGACTTTTACATTTAGAAGACTCACAAAAATTCTTTAGTAAGAATGGTGAGGGGGAGGGGAGGGGGGAGGTTGTACAAAAAAAAAGACTTTTTCAGTTTCGGATTTCTGAAGGTTAATAAAAATTATTTCTATTCAATTAAATTCATTTTCTGATATCGGATTTTCTTATAATTCAGTTTCTTGATGTTCAACATTTTTTTATTCTGTATCATTCCATGCTATTGAGTTTTCAAGAATAACGAATAATAAGAAATACCTGACTTAACGACTTCTTGCTGCGCTCGAGTGGAAAACTCAAAACGTTTCCGGTTTAAAACATAAAATTTGAGTTTAATTATTTAGAAAATATTGTTCCTATTGTATTTTACGTCCAGGGGGCATAAAAATTGCTTTCAGTACACAAAAATTTACAAAAAATATATCTGATGTGAACAGCACATGATTTTCTTATACAATATCTACGCTTTTGCACATTTTACGGGTTCACTAGAACCCGACGAATCTAATGTTAGTTTACATAAAAATATGAATTTATATTTTGCAAAATCTGAAATATCTCGATAACGGTAAAATATATCTATTTACGTAAAAGGCAAAAATGTAGAGAATTTTATGTGTTTAACCATTGAACCATTTCTGATTCATGGTTTTCTTGACCTTTTAGCATTGAATCCTATTGGAATTTCTCGGCTTATAAGGTCTGCAAAAACAACAAAATTATATTATTTTTGCGGATGTTTTCACATCCAAATTTCCCCCCAACAGGTCGGACATGTCTGCCCTGAAAACCCATCAGGAGCCTGTTTCTGGTATGGAAAGCTGGCTCACCGTCATCAGAGCCTGCTTTACCAGCTTCCACGCAGGCTTACAGGATTTTGGTGGAGTAAAACTCGATTCGAGTATTTATACTCCGATGCCACAAACCTTGTGCGAATTGTAGTATCTCCACAGAGCTTCTATAGAACAGAGGTTAAAATCACACTGAGCGACAAAAATATGGCGTGAAATATGGGATTTTATCATTAGCTCGAAAGCTTTACGAAAGCTTTTTTCTGCTTGTGCTAATGATAAAGTCCCATATTTCACGTCATATTTTTGTCGCTCAGTGTCAATTTTAACCTCTGTTCTATAGAAGCTCTGTGGTATCTCTTTTTTTTGAAAAATCGTTAGTTTGCAAGTAATTTGCAAAAATATATTTTTTAAATTTTTTAATGAAAATATTTCAATAACGGTAAAAAAATAGCGGATTAAGGTACACGACAAAATTGTGGCAAAACATTATTCTCTTCAATTCATCTCATATATTGAACTACCAAAAACCCATTATTTTCGAGATAATGGCAAAAACTTGGTATTTTTTATATAACGGCATATCTTGATAACGGCTTGGGATATGGAGTTCTAGTGAAAGACAAAAATGTAGGAAATTTTATTGTCTCCAACTTTCGTCATACAAAAGACTACTGAAAAACGCGTAGTTTCGGAATAAACAGCAAAAAACGAGGACATTTTGTAGGAACCGAAAGACTGAAAACTTAAGGACTATTTTTTAGGAACCGAACTGAGATTTTCGTTGGAGTCTCCTACTCCCCTCCACATCACGCTCTTGCTATTGGCGGGGCTATGTTTACACTGGTAATTAAGCATTTCGAATGCCAAATTAATTTTTTTTCCGAATCCCCATCCAACGTTGCTACGCTTCCATTATTTAGATTAATTCTATTTACTTAATTCTATGGTTTGTTTTTATAAGGTGAGTGCACCTGGGAATCCCATACTCATAATTACACCTTCCAATATCAACATACACAAATAACTCGAGAACTAAATTGAAATTGGCCGACTTGGTGAAACTGTGATGATTACCACCGAGTGCCAAGTTTATTTTTAAAAAACTGGGTTACCACATCAGTCAGTCCAATCTCCTCACCAAACCCATCAATGTTTTGCTTAAAAAAAACACACACACATAAAATTTATTCACCTTTTTTACTGGGTCTTCAATTTTACGACAACATCATGCGAAAATCGTAATGTTTTAATGACCCAATTTTAGGAATTTTTACATCAAATTACACGTACTTCCACTCAGCTTGACATTTTTTTTTTTGTTTTGCCTGTGCTAACACGATATGGAAAGACATTTTCATGATATCGTCGTTCTGTGGTGCTAAATGGTTATTTAGCCAATTAATTCAAATTTAATTAGTAGAAGGAAATTTAAAAAAAAACAAGAGAAACCCCCCAAAAATTACATCAAATTTAATATTTCACTGTCATTCACCGTTGACCAAAGAGTAAGTGATAAAAAAAAAATGGGTTATTATTATTGGATTTTTTTAATAAACAATTAATTTTTCGTTTGAAACTGTGTCAATTATCGCAATTAAACTTTTGAGAAATTCGTACAGAGAAATGAAAGGTAGGAAACAGTGATTTAACGATAACGCAAGTTCATGGTTTGATTTGAGTTTATTTTTGTGGGAATAAAAATCCGTAAAGGTCGAGAATTTTTGGGTGGAGACCTTTTTTTTGGGTGTGTTCACCCAAAAAAAAATCTTAAGGTTTTATTCTGTTGATGAAAAGTACAGAAAGTTATTTATTTCCAGGAAATAAATTAATCAAATTGGTCCGTTTTCAGGAAAATGTATTCTTTTTCCGGATTGCTAAACACGTTGGGGAAGAAATTTTCAAAAAAATAAATAAATCTAATAATAAAAAATTAAAGTGTACTAAAAATAAAAAATAAATCATTTTACGTAGGGATTTGGCCTCGAAAATGAAAGCAAGATCAAAGCATTGAGAGTTTTTGCATATTAAGTTTTATCTTGCTTTTATTAAATTTTTTTTGGAGCGTTTTAAAAAAGCTTGTTTTTTTTAAAATTTGAATTAATTTTAGTTTATCTTTTTTAGTCGTTATTTTGTTTTTGTTTTTTCTGGGTTACTTTTCAAAGCTCTTTCATTTAAGACCTCACACGAAGGGTACTCATTTGTTCGATTTGAACAAAATGGGTACTCGTCCATTTCTATCGTCCGCCATTTTGTTTTTCTCGTACATGCACACATATTGATTTTATTGGTATGTATTTTTTTTTATAAAATCCAGCGTAGTCCAAGTGGTAAAGTACTTGGCCCGTATTCCGGAGGTCGGTGATTCAATTCCCGACTCGCACGCTGTTGAATCACAGCAGCGCTATTGAATCACAGCAGCGCTGTTGAATCACAGCAGCGCTATTGAATCACAGCAGCGCTATTGAATCACAGCAGCGCTATTGAATCACAGTCCACTCAACTTGCTTTACGAAATGAGTAGTGATAGTTGCCGCTGGGTGGGTGTTAACGACATCATCGATCTAGATTGCTATCACGGCCTCTGCTGTTGATGGGTTGTAACATAAAAACCTTACAAATGTTGTAATTCATCCACGGTTCACAATTTATGTAAAAACTGTAGGTTCGAAGCAGGGAAGAAATTGTTATGAAACCTCAATTGAGGAGGCCCAGACTCTTCGGGAGCTGTAGCGCCGACGATGATGATGATTTGTTATACCTGATAGACAATTTTACGGGTCGTTTACACCGGAGACTTTATTCTGCAAAGTTTATTCTTTGGCACAAAATTCATGCCACGCAATGGTTTACATTACGACACAAAATTCAGAAATTTATTCCTGAAAGACGCCCAAACTCGAATTTTTTCTTACAAAAATTCAAATTTCATGAAGTGATTTTATTCTGCGACAAAAGAATAAATTCAGGCAATTTCTGAATAAAATTCGAAAAATTTATAAACATGAAATGTGTTTAGAATATGATTTTACATAACCATTCCATACATCAAAATCCATCCCCCGCAGAATAAAATCACTTCGCAAAATTTGAATTTTTTGCAAAATTTAAAAGAAGTGTCTTACCCCTCCCCCACCACGCCTCCTCCCCACCACTCCTTCCCCTTCTTCCCCTCCTACACCACTCCTTCCCCTCCTCCACCACTCCTTCCCCTAGAATACTTTTTTTTCTATTTCCTCGAAAACGGTGAGTCGTACTAAAAATTTATTAAGGTAAAATCTGTTTAGAATATGATTTTACATAACCTTTCCATACATCAAAATCCAATCGGCCACCACTTTTCCCCCTCTCCTATATAAATGCATTTTTTAAATAAACATTTTGTCTGTCAACATGCAGAGTATTTTACGATTGGCCCCTGGCAATTGTAGCTTTCCTTATATTTCTTTCTTGATATTTGTAAGAAATACTATTATAAAACCGTAACAAAAATTTGAAAAAAAAAGTCTTTTGCATTCCTCTAAAATCAAAGATTCTTTTGAAAATCACTTGCTGACGCGATTATTCCAGTTAAAAGATAATCATTTAAAATTGTTCAGCCAAGCGATTGACATGTTTGCGGCACATACGACTAATAAACTTGGCATATGCAGTCAATATCTGACTTATAAAA
Organism: Chrysopilus asiliformis; assembly: GCA_964034945.1. Taxonomy (NCBI): domain Eukaryota; kingdom Metazoa; phylum Arthropoda; class Insecta; order Diptera; family Rhagionidae; genus Chrysopilus; species Chrysopilus asiliformis. The sequence goes on from OZ035960.1 coordinate 101,227,070, forward strand.
TCATTTAACCATAATTTCTTGCGGTATCATCACTGCCGTTTATAGAGTAGGAAATATTCACGCCAAAGCAATCTTCATGGTGTCATCAACACCGTGTTGAGGTTGTTTTTCTTTCCACCTCATTTAGATTCATGTTAAATTCTTTGCTAGCGGTTAAAGATTCATGGTAGACCGCATTTACGCTCATACCTTACAAATAGTCGATGTCTAAGGAATAATAATACAAAAACAAATTATATGTCGGCCAAGATTCCACTTGATTCTAACTCACCTGGTTCCATTCATTGACATTGAAATTAGTGATTAATTCGCAATTTCTTTCGGTTACTTTAATTTCAAGGCGGATGAATTCTCCATAGAATTTTATAAAAGGAATTGTCCATCATTAGGTATTCATCAAAGACCAATTCGAAATGGTCGTTGATCTCTCAATCAATGTCGGAGATCTTCTAATGCTTCTAATTTTATGATTAGAAAAAACGTCTGAGCAAATAAACTGCTGGCAGCTCCAATAGATTAAATGGCAATCATTACCGAAATTGCTGTTCTTAGACAACAATTACAATTGATTTATGATTAGAGATTTTTTTAAGAATAAACATTATGTTTTTGTTGAATTCAAAAGATTTTTTCCGAATTTATTTGGCAAATTTTATTCATAACAAAGCCGAATTTTCTTAGAAATCTTTCTAATTCAGTGGTGGTAGCAACTGGTGATGGTGTGGCTTAGTGGTAAAGCACTGAAGCGATGAGCTCAATAACCGTAAGTTTTTACGAGAATTTGTATAATGATTCTGTAGTATAGTACAAGCTCTTTTTTTGGCGGGGAACTGCAAGGGGATGGTCAGCTGCCATCTGAAACGCAACGATTTTTCCATTGCGTCTAAGGTGGCAACTGACCATCCCCTTGCAGTGCCCCGCCAAAAAAGAGTTTATGTCAATGAAACTAGAGCAAATTACCATTCCAATGCAGGTACAACGAATGTGAAACCCAAAATCAGTCAAGGGGCGTTTTCGTGCGTTGTTCTTTCACGAAAACTGCGCTTTTATGCAAAAATGTATTTGACCAAATCCAAGAAAAATAAAATTTTCTGCAATTTTCCCTTTAACGGTTTTTACGTACCTTTGAAAGTCCTTGAGATATTTGAAAAAATAATATTTTTTACATATTTTTACCGAAACTCCAGAGGAAAGAAACTGCAGATGACAGTTTTGTGTTGGTACATAACTGATATTTTTGTATAAAAATTAGTGCCATCATTTTCTTACCGCAGGAATGGCCGATGTTCTACAATCGTTCGATGGCGACTATCGATGTATTGCTTTCGATGCTCAACCCTATTCTGCAACCCATTTAAAATTGTCGCTGTAACAGAAAGACAGAGAATTGCTAGGAACAGTGGCGAAATCTGTTGCGACCTCTTGTCCGCGTTTGAGAGGAAGATACTCAGAAGGATTTTTGGCCCCATACATCAGGGTGGACGATTCCGGATACTCTACAATGACGAGGTCTATGAGAGATATCAGGACGTGCCAGTAGTCAAGCTCATAAGACTCAACCGACTCCGGTGGGCTGGTCATGTCACTCGAATGAGTGAAAGTGATCTGGCTCGGAAAGTCTTCTGCGGTAGGTTATTAACAACAAGGCGACGAGGAAGATCCAACCTCAGATGGCAAGACGGCGTTGACCAGGACGCGAAGAGAACTGGGATGCAAAACTGGATGACATCGGCGCGTGACCGGGACTTCTGGTGAGAGACATTGCGATAGGCCAAGACCGAAACCGGTTGTAGTGCCGAGAGTAAAAGAAGGAAAAAGTGGCGAAATTAGAATACGAAACCTGTCAACCGTTTTGGACCTCCAAAAATCGGTTCGAAAAAAATGTCTTCGAATTTTCGGTCTCCCAAAAACAATTTTTGGTTCCCCAAAAAGGGTTCTTCATTTCCGATCGTGAAAAGAAGATTTAAAAATGCTTTTAATTTTTAGGAAATTCCTGTACCTAAAATTTTCGCAGGAGTCGGGAGGGCAAAATTTGGAACTACGCCATGGTTTAAATGCCTCTTAGTTGAAGTAAAGCTCTCTTCTCAATTGCAAAATTTGTCACTGCCATCTGAACCAAAAATGACGCAATTTCCGAATTCATTCCAATTCCCATAACACCCAATTTGATGACATAAAATTTTGCAACTGAATTTTTTCTCATTTATTTGCTTTAATTTATCGGCAAAGTGGCATTTTTTTTTTGTAACCACCAAAACTTAGGTCAAGATCATAGCAATATGTTGCGATATCATGTTTTATTTCTGAATTATTATCAAGCAGATGAATGGCCACCAGCGAAAAAAAAGGCTTTCAATAACGTTCCATTGAACAATTTTATACTTAAATCCCCCAAATAATTGACTCAAATCCAATCCATACACGTGTATACTACAGAGAAAAAAAACACCAGAGTTACTCATGCAAAAAAAAACGGAAATAATTTTCATTATTCACGAAAAATTAAGTACGATAGCGTGTCTCTGATGGACATTACGTTTTTTTGACACTTTTCATTGACGACTTTAATTCGATTGTCATCGACATTTACTCTGCTAATGATGCAACAATACTTGAATAAAATTCAAGTATATCACGGATATCTAAAATTGGACATCGATTATATTTTACTAATTTGATGATTAAGGGATGCTACGGTATTTGAGCATTTACTCGATGTACTGAAATGTCAGTTAATGGGTTTTAAAAATTCAGTAGAAGTTGGTTTTATGAATAGGTTTTAAAAGTTTTCACAGATCAATTCTTTTTTGATATCCAAATACCCAAGCAACAATTTATGTCAACTGCAAACGTCACGTTTGACATAAATAACCGTGACGGTTGCGGTTGACATCATATATTGTGACCGACTTGTCGTCGATTAAATTTTGCTTTCAGCCATGCCTATACAAATTCCTGATTACAGAATACGAGCGACAATACATATGTCAAACGCCAACGTGACGGTTGACTTAAATGCTTTTTGAATAATGTGTAGAATGAATTTCATATTTTTCCAAGTTCTTCCACATCCAGTACCGTACCAAGGTGGTGGTGGGAAATTGGCAAGGGGAGGGGGTGTTTGGGAACGGGAGGTGGTGGGAAAATGGCAGGGGGAGGGAGGAGTTTGGAAATGGGAGGCGGTGGGAAATTGGCGTGTTTCGAAAAATGTTGACGTATTCTAAGAAAATTTCACAAAAGTTTTGTCTGCAAATTTTCGCCGGGAAAACCTTTAAAAAATCATGCCACTGCACGAAAAATATTTATTTTTTAAATTTTAAGTCAAGATTTTTTGTTAGCTAAAATTTTAGTTTGAGGCGTTCTCTCGAAAACGCCTCATAATGCAAAAAATAGTTGTGGTGAGTTTTGTGATTGAAAGATCATAGACAAAAATTATATTCTACACTTAAAGAAAGAAAAATAGTTAAGTTCGTAAGACTCAACAGACTCCGGTGGGCTGGAATGAGTGAAAGTGACCCGGCTCGGAAAGTCTTCTGCGGTAGGTTATTAACATGATTATCTTATATTCTCGACCGTTGTTATTCTAATATCTTAAGTCTTCACGGGTTATACGGTCTGGATTAAAACTCCAATTATGTATTGAACATTATTTTATTTAATGCCTCGACAAGGCGACGAGTAAGACCCAACCTCAGATGGCAAGACGGCGTTGACCAGGACGCGAAGAGAATTGGGATGCAAAACTGGAGGACATCGGCACGCGACCGGGACCTATGGCGAGAGACATTGCGGCAGGCCAAGACCGGAAACCGATTGTAGCACCGAGAGAGATAGAGAGAGAAAAAAATAGTAAATCTAACTATTTTATATTGGAGAATCGAGAATACAACTAAAATAATTAATTTCAATTCCAAAGATAGTCCATTTAACCACAAAATAGTAAATTTTACTACTAAGCAGTTAAATCTATTTTAAAAATAGTCGATTTTGACTATCTTTGTAATTGAAATTAACTACTTTAGCAGTATTCCCGATTTCCCATTAGAAAATACTCATATTTACTATTTTTTCTCTGCGTGTGCACCGTAGCATCTTTCAAAAACTGAAATTCGGAACTTGCTTTACCGATTGAGCTGAAATTTTGATTCATGCTAGCTGAGAAAAGAGTTGCGTAGCGAAAACAGAGATAAACCTGTTGTCCCGCAGAATCCGCGGTGGAGGTAGGAGGAGGAAGAAATCGACCAGAGGCCTCAACCTGGTCGATTTCTTAAAAAAATATCTTCAAATTTTCGATTGTAGAAAAAACAAGTATTTAACACAAGTTTTAACGTTTTGGCGGCCTACAAAATCTTTGGTGGCCTGTTTTGAAAAATTGTCTAAAAAATGTACTTGTGGGCTACAATACGTCACTTAGTTTTTATAAACTCCGGACAAAAATTCTCAAAAAGTTTCGAAAAGTTTGAAGGGAAAGGAGGGGTTCTAAAATTCAAAATTTGGCGTGACGTATTTATGAACCGTTATATTCCGAAGTAATAGTTTATTTTCATCTACGAAATTTTTTTACTAATTTTAAAAAAATCCCTTTGAGCACGTCGTAAAATCTCTTTTCAATTAAATCAAAAAATCACTAAAAATTTACTTAATCTACGCAAAAATTTACAAATCATTTTCCCCTGAAATCTTGCAAATCACTGAAATTTACCAATTACATAAAATTCATTTAATTTAGATGAGAAATTTTCATCCAAGGAAATTAGTCAGGAAAACAAACTCAACACTTCCGAACAAAAACAAAGAGCTGGTCTTTTTTTTTGCTCCACTCAAGAATATTTCTTGGGTGTGAAGAAAAAGTCGAAATGAATTAAAAAAAAAAAGTACGACTAAATTCTTGAGAGCAAGGTCGAAGCCATTGACCTTTAAAATTAGGACCGAATAAAAACAGAAGAAATTAATTTTGCCGCTTTTCTTTTTGCATCTGATCAGAGTGAAGAAATATATCTGAGTGAGTTTTCGTGTTGGGAAATATTACGTAAATAGATTTGAAAAGTTTCTGAAATTTATTTCAATTTTTGTAGAGCTGTTGATTAAAATGTGAATCTACCTTATCTAGAATTACTATGGAAATTACTTAACTTTTTTTTTGTTGATTTCTAAATGGATATTTTACAGGAAAAATATCAGTTGTGATTAACATAAAATTTTCCACTGCAATATTTAGTTTCGGAAAAAATATGTAAAAAACAATGTTTTTTTCAAATATCTCAAGAACTTTTAAGGATACGTAAATACCCTTAATCGAAAAAATGCAGGAAATTTTGTTTGTCTTTGAATTTGGTTATAAGCATTTTTCTCAAAAGCGTATAGTTTTCGAGAAATTTTCAAAAAATTTGATTTTTTACAAATATTTTCAGAAAGCAAATATCTTGAGATACGTTAGAGAAACGCTTTACCAAAAAATGTGGAAAATTATATTTCCTTTAAATTTTGTTATATTTTTTTTTCTCAAAAGCGCATAGTTTTCAAGAAATTTATGAAAAACTTTATTTTTTCAAAAAAAAATTGTTTGGAAAGTACCCGTTATAGTTGACGTTACTTGTCCAAAAGTTAATAAGAACTAGGATCTATGCAAAACTCATTTACAAAAAATTCCAAATCACGTTCTCGAGTTATTTAAGATACGTACAACGGAGAGACCGAGAGACAGACGGACAGGCAGACAGACAGACGGTCAGATAGACGGACTGACATACGGACAGACAGACGGACAGACAGACGGACAGACAGACGGACAGACAGACGGTCAGATAGACGGACAGACATACGGACAGACAGACGGACAGACAGACGGACAGACAGAGGGACAGACAGACAGACAGACGGACAGACAGACGGACAGACAGACAGACAGACAGACAGACGGACAGACAGACAGACGGACAGACAGACGGACAGACAGACGGACAGACAGACGGACAGACAGACAGATGGACAGACGGACAGACGGACAGACGGACAGACAGACGGACAGACCGACGACAAACAGACCGAAAGACAGATGCACGGACATTCTCACAATTTTGCCTGAAACGGATTTCGTACCAATCAAAAAGTTTCTATTTACCCCCGGTCCCGAGTCGGTCTCCGTCATGAATACAATTCTTTCCCTCTATAGCAGAGGAAAGTAAAAATCTGTAAAAAATTCCGTAGAAAATACGAAAATGGGCTTTAAAAAAATTTTGGCACATGATTTGTGACAAGTTTTTGTATTTTCCACTGGGTCTTTTCCTTCAGAAGCAAGTAAACTACACCTTGTTTTTTGGCCAAGATTATCCACTTTGTTTTTTTTCGATTTTCTAAAACTTCAATGGAAAAGGAATATTTTCCACCTATAAGGATTTTTCCGGTAGATATTTGAAGGCATATTCTTAGCTGTTTTTGCTGAATTACCCGGCCCTTACACGCGTCTGTAGAGCTGACACAGTCGCTGACACAGACTCGTGTAAATTCACTGAATGCCAGTTCGCTAAATATATTTTAATTCGTTGTCAGTAATTTGACATTTGAAGTCTGTGCTACTGACAGACTTTACAGTCGCGTGTAAAGGCCGGGTTAATTTCACCCAATAAATTAATTTTGTGTAGTTTTTTTTTGTTATGTCAGCGGAAATTTCGAAATGTATCCCCGTTGATAAAATGCCTGCCTCTCCTCCCCTCCCCTCCTCTCTTCCTCAGAACAATTTTCTACAACATGGAAAAACTGTTACAAAGTGAACCCCAAAAAAAACGATTGCTATCATCTTGAGCCGATTTCATATTACCACCGAAAAAGACTGGAATCCCTGAAACTGTAAGCGCAGGGTGATCTTAATTTTAAGTCCATTCAACTTCATCAGTCTAGACTGCAATTAAAGCGTCTGCTGTTGATGGGTTGCGGAAACCTTGCAAATGTTTGCAATTCGTCCATGCAAAATTGTAAGCAAGCAGTAGGGACAAAAAATTGTTACGAAACCATTTTGGGAAAGCTATTTTTTTATTCACATCACCCATTGATAGATACATCTTCTTAACCCTAGACCCGTGTACTATAAAACTTCCATATATTGTGTACTTGGGCACTCAGATGTAATTCTAATAGAAAATGTATGGCTTGTTTGTTTAAAAATCATAAAAATGTGGTTTATTCGTTAAACAAGTAAGAAATACAATGGGAAAATATAACCCCAAAAAATCGTTCTGGGCACTCAGTGCCCAGTACACGGGTCTAGGGTTAATATATAAAAATGGATGTCTGTTTGAGATTACAAAACTCAAAAACGATTGGACCGATTTTTACGTGGTTTTTTGTGAAATGATCTGCGTTGCCAGGAGCTATGTTAGATTTTCAAAATTCGAAACAGAAAGTCCTGTAAGGATAACGAAAATGTCCTTTTTCCAATTTTTCTCGCAAAAACTGGCTTTGGGAGGTTTTCAGGGTTGCTTATCACGAATCTGATGTTGGAATTTCAAAATTCTGTAAGGATAACGTTTTTTCCTAAAAGTTTTTAAGTTATTTATGGTTTTTTGGCATTCTAAAATTTATACAAAAAACTTTAAGCTAGCAACGAAGGGTCTGCTAGTAGATAGATAAAGAGATAATTTCGTTGTTGAAAAACACATTTCTTTACATATTTTATAGACAGCTATAATCGAATTTTCTCACTGTCACTTAACAAATACTCGAATTCCGTTGTTAAACCTAAACCATATTAGCTTTTTTCTCCGCACTTGTGCAAATTGATTTAAAACCTACTGTTAACAACGTTTACAGTCATCGTATTGGGACGTAGTGTAGTGCAAATAAAGGTAACAACATTTTTGTGTGGCGACACAAAACTGCAATACATTTTAGTGGAAAAAAAACATCCAAAATGTTTCAAAGTTTCATCGACACAAGACTAAACCAATCTGAAAATTCCTATTTCGATTGTTGCTAAATTTAGAATTTATTTTTCAAATCAATTTCTCAATTATTCGAATTTTCCGATTTCTATTTACATTCAATAAACATCCATGCGATATGGGAAAAATCTTTTCGAGTATTTTAGCTCACTTCACATTGAAAAATTAGTAATTTCGAAACTTTCTTCCAAGAATCATCAATTGATCTTTGAAATTTTTGTCTACAATTCATTTATCACGGCATAGAATTCAAAATGTTGTCACTTTCACCCACCGAATGCCAGCCGATCGATTATGGCGAGATTTGTATAATTTGCAAAAATGATAAATCAACAAAAGGCAGACCCATATTGGATCCTATGTCGTCGCCGGTGACAACCTCCATGCCTTCCCTGCTGTGGTCATTCGGTCAATAATGGAAATTTCTCCCCACACCCCAATCAATTGTTCGTCGCCAGTTTATCGATTTTCTTGGCCACCTCTTGAATCCACTTGTGGATCCTCCTCACCACTTGATTCCAATTTTTTTTTTTTGCTTCATTCAAATGAAGACCAGACATGTCATGCTATAAAGTTTTTCCCCTGCTTTTACGTAAAAATTGGGTCAAAAGTTTATTTCGTTCTCAACACAACACCCTGAATTCAATTTTTCTATCCTTTAGACTTTAAGTCCCATCAAATTCTCGTATTACCTCAATTTCTTGAAGCGTTTGCAATGAAATTGAAACGAACTTTGGCTCAAAATTATTTTCGCAAGTCGTCAAGTTCTTAACTTTATCGACCTTTTGGTGACCCTATAAAAAAAACTTTAGAGTTTTCCACCTTTGGTCATTGAAAGCCGATTTCCTATTTTGTCGTTTGTTGGATATTTTTCTAGGTTTCGCCTAGGGCCGAGGGTCAAGTCAACTTTATTTACTCGCCGTTTAGAATTCGAGCGAAATGTTTCCCTTTCGAATGTTTTCCGGGGGGGGGGGGGGGGGGGGGGGCAGGCATTTTCCAAATATTAATTTAAGGAAATAAAGGAGGAAGTATTCAATTTGTTTGGAAAGTTTCCGGAAAATCTGTTAATCTTTTGAAAGATTAATTAAAAGTTTTTTTTTATTTTCGCTTTTTTGCCTTTCTTCAGCTTTTTTTTAATCTCACAAAAAAAATCGTGCACTTAAAGTTGTTTCCGGTTGTTAAAACGATACCATAACAAAAGTATAGAAAAAATTCGCATAAAAAATGTGTAAAATTTTAAGAGCCCACCAATACACGTTCCGCTTTTAATAAATACTACGCAGAACAGCCGGCCGCGGAATCTAAAGTTTTTTTTGCACACAAACTCCAGTTTTCTGAAGTTTTTCTAAAGTTTTTTGAAGCGGAATCTGAAGTTTTTTTTGCACACAAACTCCACTTTTTTTCAAAAAAATACTCTAAGCTCGGCAAGTAAAACGCCTAATTTGTGGCTATTTTTTTTCCTCGTTCTGCACTCTTTCCTCCCCTTTTATTACGTTTTTTTAGGTACGCATCGAGAGTTGGTGAACATCAAAATTTACTGCCCCTAGAATTTAAAGTTTCAAAGCCGTTTTACGCGAATATCTGAATTTTCCACATTAAAAAGTTTTTTTCGACAAAAAAAAATCAAAACTTTTGTGTAATTTTCCCCCTTTCCCCTCAGCCCTTTCCCAATGCTTCGCTACTGGAACAACCTGTCAAGCAGTGTAAGTTTGTAAAATTCGAGTTGTTTTTTATCAAATTTTTCTCTTTTTTTTCTCGAAAACGGTTTGGCTTTATCGAAAAAAACATCAGGTACAATAATGCCACACATTAAAAAAATTTGGTGTGAATTTAATAAATATTTGGGGTTTATACTAAATTTTTAAAAAAATATGTCTTTTTTTCTACCAATTCAGCTTAGATACAAAAAAATATAGAAATGATAAAAATTCGGCATGCAGGAAATTTACACCGAGAAATATCGAATAATTTTACACAAATTTTGCAACGTGTAGTTTAAAGCTGTCGGCAAAATCTAGCAAAATATATGATCTTTAATTCCACAAATTCTATTTGATCAGGTAGAAATGCTTAGTCAAATATGAACCCAAACCGTACACGCTTTCAAAAGCTTTATCTCAAAAACCACTCGACCGATTGAACTGAAATTTCAAATTTTTTTAGCAAATTCTATGAACTTTAATTCCGCAAAATGTTTTTGATCAGGTAGGAATCCTTAGTCAAATATGAACCCAAACCGTAAGCGATTTCTTCTCGAAAACGCTTTATCTCGAAAACGGCTCGACCGATTGAACTGAAATTTTAATTTTTTTTCCTGGGCCCGAAAAAAATTGTCAAATTAATAAAGCGTAGTTTATCAAAATCACAAAAGAATTGCCAAGTCGCTGTTAACAAAATTTAGCGTGCAGGTAGGGGGTGTGCGGGCGTGTGACGGTAGTTTTACAGACCATACGACAAACTGCGAAAATCCGGTAAAGAGAGAGGAGGAGGAAAAAGGGCCCAAAAAGACGAAAATTAGCATAACGTATTTTATGGGCCACCTCAAAAAACGCGAGTTAAAAATCGAAACATTCCCACAAAAAAATATCTGCAACTTACCCTAGTCTCCTTTATTGTGGAAAACCAGCACCACGTCAGACAATGAAAATTGTTTTCTCACTAAAAATGGAAATGGAAAACAGGGAGTAGGCCTTTTGGCACTTGATAAACTTTTCCGATTTTCCCACACCCTCGTTGTCGGTCGTGATTCAAACGGTTGAGTCGTCGGAAGTGTTTCCTATTCTGATGTTTTTTTTTACATGAAAAGTGGAAATCGTTTTCTTCCCTTGAACTCGAGAACTTTGAAATGGGGAAAAACATGTAGGCCAGCAATTGATTTATGCCTGTTAGAAGCCAGAGTCGGAGAATAGTCTTCAATGTAATCGATATAAGTGAATTAATGTGACAACCACCTAATGTTGCAATGTTGTAACAAGGAAACAATAAATGTTGTTGGCATCACATTCGATTTTTACATAAACTTTTCTCCATTTTTCAAGTTCTTCTGAACTTCGCATCTGTATTAAAATACGAAAACAAAAAAACCCATTCGAGATCAATTTTTTTATGGAACCTAAGAACAAAATACTTTTTTTTTCGGGGCAAACAAACAGCTTTCAAGCTGTCAATGTTGGAGAATTTGGAAGAAAAACTTGCAAATTCCACAATAAAAAAAAAGAAACAGTTTCGGAATGAATGATCCCGGAGTTTCGTATCGGAAAGTGAATCATTTCTTGAGATACCGTCCACAATTTGAAACATAGGCAAATGATTTTTTCGTTTCTGTATGATTCAGAGTTGGAAATTGCTTTAAATATGTTTGAATTTAATGCAATATCAACAGAGCAAAACTTAAACGCCCCCCACAATGCTGATAAGTCGAGAACCCAAACAAAAAACTAGAAAAACTTTTGAAAGAAAATCTCAAAATGATTCAGAATACCATCTGGCGATTTGAATATTGTTACTCAACCCTTGATAAAAAAAATATGTTTTTATCAATTATTTTCAAAAAAAAGTCCGAATTTTAGTCAGATTTCCATTTAAATGCGGCGCAATTTTCAAAGACTTCTATTTTTATTGTTTTAAAACGTTTCTTAATATATAAAACGAATGCCATTTCGCTTGTTGGCGGGAGGGGCATGTTGGCGGCAATAATACTGAACCTCAAACAAAAAACGGCGAAATAGCCTTTTACGCTTTTCATAATTAGATATTTAATGCGAAGTTTGAAAAGAATCGATTTTCCTAGAGTTTCCAAAAGCTCCAACTCGGAAATCACTTGGCCGATTGACCTGAAAATGTGAAACATGTCTCGTGAGGTACCGAGTAAAAAAATCAAAAGAAATGTGAAAGCTTGGTGACTTTCAATAAACTCACGTTGTAGGTGCGGGGGGGGGGGGGGGTGATTAATTTTACCTGAGTTGGAAAGGTAATTTGCTCTAGTTTCATGGACACGAGCTATTTCTTAGCGGAGAACTGCAGGAGGATGGTCATCTGCCACCTGAGACCGGGCAAATTACCTTTCAACAAGTACAACGAATGTGAAACCCCAATTGGTTCAAAAGTGAGCCCGGGGGCATAAAAAAAGTCGATTCCTGCATGGTTCTTTGCTGAAAAATGTCTCGCCCCTCTTCTTTGTTTCCACTTCTCCTTTCTTTTCCCCTTACCTTTCTTTCCGCCTCTCCCTTCTTTCCCCCTCTCCTTTCTTTCCCCCTCTCCTTCTTTTCCCAGCTTTACCCTTTCTGGTCACCGTTCTGACTTCAGATTTCTCTCTCCTTTCTTTCCCCGCTCCTTTCTTTCCCCTCACCTTTCTTTCCCCGCTCCTTACTTTCCCTCTCCTTCCTTTCCCATTTTTCTCTCCTTCCTTTCTCTCTTCTTTCCTCTCCTTCCTTTCCCATTTTTCTCTCTCCTTTCTCTCTTCTTTCCTCTCTCCTTTCTTTCCCCATCTCCTTCCTTTCCCAGCTTTACCCTTTCTGGTCACCGTTTCTCATCAACGAATTCTATTGATTTGAAATTGTCATTTCAGTAATTTTCTTGAATCATATCACATACAGTCAAACCTGGATTCATGAACTTGGCTCGTTCTTGAAAGACGTTCAAACCCCGAACAAACTGTCCAAGAACTCAAATTTTGTTCACAAACCGAACCGAAATATGGTTTGCGAACCGAGACATTTTTTTTGGATTCAAAAGTAGTTTACTAATCGAAACATTCCCAAACCGAAAAATTCACGAATCGAGGTTCCACTGTATATAAAATTTTCCTTTTCATTTCTGTATACCAATCTTATGAAAATATGTGACAAGAAAAACATGTTTATATAAATTTTTTATGCGTGTTTGTTACTCCGAAAAAGTAAAACTCTTCAACAAAGAAAAGCGGAAAATGCTTTTACATTAATTGTGAGGTAACCATTTGTTTACGGAAGTTTATTACACAATAGTCGGATTGTTGAATTTTAGATTTAATCCGATTTCATATTTTAAGTGAAACAATTGTGAGAACCATGAGAATGTTTTGTGGTTTCCCTTTCACTGTGCGAGTTTTCTTTCATATTGTTATCAAAATCATCAAATATTGAAGGGAAAATATGTAGAAAAGCAATTAGTATATGTTTGGATTATTTAATCAAGTTAATTCCTAGAATTTATTGGACCTAATTTTGGCGACGTAATTTTCATTTGATCGAGCAGCGGTTTTGTCGGCTTTCCTGATAGTAGGTTTGTACGGCCAAAGTTATCAGCCCTGCGCCAACCTTATTTCGAAGGGACTAGCTTCTTATTCGTGTTTTTACGCTGCACACCCTGTTGGGTCCCGAAGGAACTTGGTAAGTCCAGCAGTTACAATCCTGGTCTACAGTCTCGACATAAAACCTATCCAGCAAAACGGTCACGGTCTACCCTGAACTGGCGCGAAGAGAATTGGGATGCAAGACTGGAGCACATCGGCACGCGACCGGGACTTCTGGCGAGAGACATTGCGGCAGGTCAAGACCGGAAACCGGTTGTAGTGCCGAGAGAGAGAGAACAGCGGTTTTTCCACTTTTGAGTAAGAACATAAGAAAAGCTACAATTGCGAGGGATCAATCGTCAAATACTCTATATGATGACAGAGAAAATGTTTATTTTAAAAAAATCCATTTGTATAGGAGAGGGCGAAAGGATTTTGATGTATTGAATAGTTATATAAAATCATATTCCAAACTTATTTCACGTTTATAAATTTTTCGATACGATGTACAGTTTTCGAGAAAACAAAAAAAAGTATTCCATTTGTATGGAGAGGGGGGGGGTCAGATTTGGTTCTGATGAATGGATGAGTTATGTAAAAATTTTCAATACGACTCACCGTTTTCGAGAAAATTGCAAAAAACTGTTTCGTTTGTATTGAGGAGGGGGGAAGGAATGATCCAATTTTGCCCGTTCAAAAACTTAGCCTAGCCATTTACGAGAAACGTAACTATAAAAAATTTCAAGTCTCTAGCTCAATTATGGTGTTCAGAGACAGACAGATGGAAAGGCGAAAATTAAAATCTTTTGTCATCTTAAGGTTCCGCTCCACATGAGAGTAAATGCCGGCGAGAACCTCTCGATAGCAGCTACTCGCAAATAGACACGTCTCTGAGAGTCGCTTGCAGAAACTCGCAAAAACTCGCGAGCTAGTTTCTGCGAACTGTCAAAAGTGATTCTACTCTCTAGTCGACACGCACCCACTGAACTCTCGGGGAGTTGCTCGCCAGATACGAACGGCGTTTGAATTTCGCTAGTAGCTCTCGAGAATTCGCCAAAGCAAGATGTCAAAAAAATCAAAATATTGGTCTTGAAAAGAGAAAAATCGCCGAAATTAACTCTCAAATGGACAACCTCCTGCGAGTAACTCTCGAGAGTTTTTGAGAGTTACTCGCGTATTTACTCTCATGTGGAGCGGCACCTCAACGAGAACAAATAATCTAGAGAATAAACTCTTAGAACAAATTTTTAAAGAAAATTTTTCCACTGTGAGATGAAGAAAGAGGATCCGATGTAACACGGAAAAAATTATCCATTCGATTCCTCCATCTCATTGAATAGATACGACGAAAATTATTAGAACATGTTCTCTCTGCTTCGTGCTCCCTAGTCTAAAAGTAATTAACTTTTAAGCCGTAGCTAGTGAATGATAGGGACATTTTTCCCCCTTCGAAGGGGAAATTTGTCAAAAATTTGTTCGGCAGAGTTTTTTCTATATATTCCTTATTCTATGCCTCAACACCCTGATGTAGTTCATTTTTGTGTCCGATAATTGGTTCGAAGCGTTACAAACGGTCTGTGGCCGAATGTAAGAAAGTGGTTGAGTAATTTTTGGAACTCTTAAGACTGCTTTTAAATTTGCACATTTGATGTATGGCAAGTATCTGCTCTTTCCTGGCAGCAGATACGTTCCATACACCAAAAATACTACTAGGAATGTAATTAAATTTTACATTTGAAGTTCAAAAATAAAGTATGATCCCAGCTTTTTATCTAAAATGAACTTTCAACATACTTTTAAATAATATTTGATAAACTTATTTAATTTTAATGACTTTTCCCAACACTGAAAGTTCTCGCATTAAAATCGAAAACAAAAATTAAGAGCAACTTTCATTCCATTAAAATAATACAAAATCCATTGTTGAAGTGCTTATGTTCAGCCTTAAGCACTTTTCTAGTTTATCACTTATTTCGACAGTGACGGATATGACATAACTATGAATAGACATGCAAGAAAGTAGAATAGAACCGAGATTTAATTGGATTCGCAGTTAAAACCACTTCGGGATAATTATATATAGACACCATTATCACTTGAACCGTTGCTGCTATATATACTCGTATGATGACTAATGTGGAATTAGTTTTACTACTAGTAATGTTATTTACAGGGTGGCTGTTTAATTAACTAAAACTTCAATTAGTATAAAATAGTGCAATGAACGCTAATTTTATTATCAGGATGGGAATTCTGAAAAGTACTTTTCAACCCCATCATCAGCTTTTATAGGCGAATTTCCATTAGACGAAATGTTGACCCAGTCAAAGTAATGCATTTGAAATTTCACTCGATTAAAATTAGCTTAGCTTAATTTTATTCGTAGTTCATATTCGGGGTCTGTAAATACACCTAGAAAAGCCCATTGACCGGTGGTTGGTTCGGTTTGGCGGCATTTTATTTGCAGAGACATACCATCCCGTCTGCACTCTTTGTTCCCACATTGAGCGAAAAATTTCATATGTGCGTCAAACCGTTTATAAATGTTTTCTTCTCAACCAAATACTACTCTCTGTGTGTAATATGCGAGGTAATCAATTCACTTGAAATGCTAGTACACATAATTTGGGTCAAACATGTCTCATACACGATGATGTTTTCTTTTTATAATTTTTAGATAAAAACAAATTACATCTGACCGTGACTTTATTAGTTTCTTTTACGCTGACTTGACAAATGTCTGTTTGCAATTTAAGACTATTTAAAAGTTATTCTAGCATTAGTACATCAGTTTTGTAATAAAAAATAGAGTGCTTCGAACTTTGAACTTCAAAATGGGTCAACGGATTCGTTCGAAAGTTTCAAAAATGATAAGCAGTTTGCTGATGACGCATTTTAATTTTTAATATCTATCGTCTTTTATGATTTCTTTTTTACTTTCTTATCCGTATTATAATAAAGTATTGAATTCATGAAAAATTTCGACCTCTTAATTTCGCCTAAAAAATATTTCCTGAGAACTCTAGAGCCGATTGGAGAATTATTACAAAAACGTCTTTTTGTCTGTCAGTCGTGTCTGTGAGTATGTCAGTCTTTTTTTCCATTGGGAGGTGGTAATCTTGTGAGGTTCTTACCCACTAAAACGTACTTATAAGGTTCAATAAATAAAAATAAAACCACCCCCACTCATTCTGCTCCTTGCGGAACCACCGCTAGGCATTATGAGTATGTCAGTCTGTCTGACTGTCTATCTGTCTCTCTATCCGCCTGTTTGTCTGTCTGCCTGTCTATCTGTCTGTCTGTCTGTCTATCTGTCTGCCTCTCTGTCTGTCTGTCTATCTTTCTGCCTGTCTATCTGTCTGCCTGTCTATATGTCTGTCTGTCTATCTATCTGTCTGTCTGTCTATCTGTCTGTCTCTCTGTCTGTCTGTCTATCTGTCTGCCTGTCTAACTGTCTGCCTGTCTATATGTCTGTTTGTCTGTCTGTTTATCTGTATGTATGTCTGTTTGTCTGTTTGTTTGTCTGTCTGTCTGTCTGTCTCTGTCAGTCTGTGTACAAGATTTCTCAAAAACTTCTTGAACTAGAGCATGCAGGGATCCTTTTTACAGGGATGTTTGATCCTGGAATGGGACGATCCTATCAACTTTTGGTGAAAGTAACGAAAATAGCGGCTTTTGAAAAATCGCAGTTTCGCTTCTACGATGTACGTCGAAACGACGCGTTTTTCACTAGTCTTATGTATGGCAAAACTTGGAGACAAGATAATTTCCTACATTTTTATCTTGTACTAGAACTGCATATCTCAAGCCGTTATCGAGATATGCCGTTATTTCCGAAAAAAATTAGTTTTTTGCTATTATATCGAAAAACCACGAGTTTTTGGTGGTTCATTATATGAGATAAATTGAAAAGAATAATATTTGCCACAATTTTGTCTTGTACCTTTATCCGCTATCTTTTACCGTTATTAAGATATTTTCATAAAAGGGTATAAAAAAAGTTTTTTTTTGGGAATTGCTTGCAAACTAACGGGTATTCGAAAAAAATAGGTAAAAGAAAAATTAAAGATACTAAAATTCTCTACATTTTTGCCTTTTACCATAAATAGATATCTTTTACCGTTATCGAGATAACGTCAGATTTGGTAAAATAAAAATTCATGTTTTTATGTAATTTAATATTTTATTCGTCGGGCTAGAGTGTAATTTATGTAGAAACGTGGATTTTGTATAAAAAAGTCATGTGCTGTTCACATCAGATATTTTCCTACATGCTTAGATTCCATGCACATGAGACAAAATAATTCTCAACGGATGATATTTATTCTCAAGAATTTTTTCAAAGACTTTTATTGAAAAACATTTAAAACTGGCTTTTTCTTCAAATCTCTTAATTTAATTACAGTGTATTGAATTTTTCCTTCAAATCATCCGCATTTCATTTTCGCGTTTATAAAACTTCCGCGAGTTAACTTCAAATTGACAGCATTTGTAATTAGCAAAGATTAGATATTTATGTTATCAATTGAAATTATGCCCGCAAAACGATGCTCAAAGTAATTTGAATTGGCATTCATCATCATTCTGGAAAATGTGTTGTGATATCAGGAAGTTATTTCCGTTTGACTTTAACATTTATGCGAATCAAAAAATCTGTGATGCCAGAATAATTACAACTCGTCGATGAAATTTTTTAAGATATGCTAAGATTTTTTTTTAAAGGTCGATTGGTTATGATTTTTGTTTCTTCTAAGATATTGTTTCTTATGCCGAATTCGAATCACAAAGTTAGAGCGTGCTCTACTATGGAGTCGAAGAATATTGTTAGAATTTGACTACAATTTTGTTAGAATTAGACAAAATTTTCTATTCGATTTATAATCTAGATCGGGTAATTTTCGAGCAAAAAGGGCAGGCCATTCGGACACGCCATTAGTTTCAAAGAAAATATTCTTAATACAAGTAAAATTGTCTATGGCGCTAAACCATTATCAATTTTCTATGAACGGGAGCCTGTTTTTCTTCAAATTAGAGATTTTTTGAGTGTTTATCTAATAGTGAAAACCGGATTAAAACAGATTCAACGGTTCTAACACATGGATCAATAAGTCCCGAGACTAACAATGAAAACAACATTTTTTTTGCAAAATTTTTTTTTATTCATCAATATAATCACCTTTTAGGGTGATACAATCGTCACGCCATGCGTATCCCAAAAAACTGACGCCATGACTTTGCCAGCTGACTGCTGCGTTTTCGGACGCTTCGGACGGCTTTCGCCAGCTGTGCGCCACTCAGATGACTGCCGCTTCGACTCTGGAGTGTAGTGATGTATCCATGTTTCGTCCATGGTCACGTAACGACGCAAGAAATCTTTTTTATTGCGAGTAAATAGCGATAAACAGCTTTCTGAATCATCGACTCGTTGCTGTTTTTGTTTCATCGAAAGCAATCGCGGCACCCACTTGGAAAAAACCTTTTTCATGCTCAATTTTTCATGAAGGATAGTAAATGCACTTCCATATGATATCTGTGTTATCTCAGCAATCTCACGGAGCTTCACTTTACGATCTTTCATTATAATTTTTGTCACTTCACTCACATTTTCCGGTGTAACGGCCTCCACAGGTCTACCCGAGCGTTCCGCGTCATTTGTGTCGGTACGACCACGTTTAAACTCGGCAAACCACCGACAAATCGTTGCTTTTGATGGACAAGAGTCCGGGTAACATTTTTCAATCCATTGTTTCGCTTGCACGGTGTTTTTATCCATTAAAAAACAATGTTTTATCAGAACACGAAACTCGGTTTTTTCCATTTTTTAAACAAACTACAAAACGACTTTACTCCAACCTCGATAACTCAGCTGTTTCTGGTCCGATCGACTTAAAATTTTGACACGTTTCAAGCAAAGGTTAGTACTCTAGAAAGACGTGGTTACTGGTTTACTACGAGCGTCATCTCTGGGTTAGTCTCGGGACTTATTGATCCATGTGTTAGAGTTGCCATAAGAAAATTTAGAAAACTATGGCTCACGAGCGAAAAACTGTGCACATAGCGATCAAAACCCCGCACCGTCTGTCTGTCTGCCCGTGAACACCATAACTTTCGAAAAGATTGAGCTAGAGATTTGAAATTTTTTGTAGCGGCGTTTCTCGTAAATGGCAGGGCTAAATTTTTGTAGGGGCAAAATTGGACCATTATTTTCCCCTCTGCAATACAAATAAAAATATTCTTTACATTTTTTTTCGAAAACCGTGAGTTTTATAGAAAAATTTATAAAGGTAAAATGTGTTTAGAATAAAATTCTACGTAACTTATTCATACATCAAAATCGAATCGGACCAATCCTTTCCTTATTTTCTATTTCTATACAAATAATGTTTTTTAAATGAACATTTTATCTGTCATCATTTAGAGTATTTGACGATTGGCCCCTGGTAATTGTACCTTTACTTCTGCCAATAACTGTTTTTTTTCTTCTAAAAACCGTTAGTTTGCAAGCAATTCGCTTTTTTTAAATTTTTTATAATAATATCTCGATAACGGTAAACGATACCGGATAACGGTAAAAGACAAAATCATGGCAAACAAAATTCCCTTCAATTCATTTCATATCTTGAACCACCAAAGATCCGTTTTTTCGAGATAATCGCAAAAAACTTATTTTTGTTAAATAACGGCATATTTCTATAACGGCTTGAGATACAAAGTTCTAGTAAAATACAAAAATGTAGAAAATTTTATTGTCTCCAACTTCTGTTAAACATAAGACCACTGAATAACGCATAGTATCGGAATAAATGACAAAAAACGAAATTGCGATTTTTAATAAGCCGTCATTTTGGATACTTCCAGTTAATAGATTTCCACCAAAAGTTGATAGGATCGTTCCATTCCAGGGCCAAACATGCCTGTAAAATTTCATGACTCTAGCTCTATTAATTTTTCAGAAATCTTACACGCGGACTAATAGACAGACAGATGACAGAGAGTCAGACAGACAAACAGACTGACTGACTGACAGACAGACAGATTCACAGACAGATTCACAGACAGACAGATTCACAGACAGATAGACAGATTCACAGACAGACAGATTCACAGACAGATAGACAGATTCACAGACAGACAGACAGACAGACAGATTCACAGACAGACAGACAGACAGATTCACAGACAGATTCACACACAGACAGATTCACACACAGACAGATTCACAGACAGACTGACAGACAGACAGGCGGACTGACAGACAGACAGACTGACTGACAGACAGAAAGACATTTTTGTAATAATGGTCCAATCGACTCAGGAGTGCTCGAGAAATGTTTTTTAGGCATAATTAAGATGTCGAAGTTTTTCATGAATACAATACTTTATTGTATAAGAAAGTAAAAATTGGAAATTTTGCGTTGCATATCAAATTATTGTTGTCTTATATCGAGGTCGGGAACAAACCACTGAGCGTTTTTGTTTAGTCACCATGCAGAGAGGCGCCATGCAAATTTTGTATCGGCCATCAAAGGGTTAAATATTGAACAACAAAAATCCACTTCATAAACGTGAAAGTCAAATCTTACAGTGATGTCAGTTTCCTGCAAAACATAAACATTTCTAAACGCATAATTTCTTCGCATCGTCTTTCAATGCCAACTGGATAAAAGAACTGCCGCCAATCCACTGAAATATCTACAAAAGAAAAGAAAATACACGAAAACCGGCATTCTCCATCCCTGAAACATCATCTAAAAAGCAACACATAGTCTGTTGACCTTAACAAAATTGTTTATAACAGTACAGCAAAAAAAAAAAAAAATGTGGTAGAACATCTTTAATGAGCTTTCGGTTCTCTTTTTTTTTATCTCATGTGCAAAATCGCACATCACCAACGGCAAATCAAGAATACAAACCTAAGAACGCTAAGAATAAAACACCTGAGCACACGTAAACGGCAAAAGTCCGTGACATCATTTTTATATACAATTCTTTTTTTTTCTCCTGTCGATTTTGATTGTTATTTGGCCACAAATCGCCTTATCTCGACACTTTTTTGTTTAGCCACAACCGAAATATTGGCAATCAGACTTTCAAATATTTACGACTAACACCAGAAGAGATACGAAAAATACGGAGCACGTACACACATAAATAATCACTTATCTCCGATCGAATGAAGAGCGAGAATCTTATCACAAAATTAGACCTCCTTAACGTTTAAGACACCACCATAAAAACCGAATGCACACGTCACCGTCGTGTGTCAAGCACTCGCCCCACAAATTGAAAATCTTGGCCAAGAACGTTGAAAGGAAAACGTGAAAAGCGCACAAATGGGATATCCTTGAAAGTGTACCAAAGCTGTTATCACTCTGTCGGTCGGTCGGTCGGTGGGTCACCCCTCCCCCTTTGATCTCGTGTTCAGATCTTTGTGTGGTTCTAGGAGCAGACAGCACTTTGCACTTCAGAAGATTCTATCGAAATTTCGCCAATGACTCATTGAGAATTCGGGATAACCGGCTATGCCGCACTCTTGGGATGCACCCCGAACAACAGATGTTAGCTTGCCCGTCGGCCTTCGCAATGCACCACTAGAAGAGCACAAGAACAACGGATTCGGTTTCTTGAAAACTCGTCCGTCGTCGCCAGGAACAAAAAAAAATTGATGGGGAAAAACGCTTTAATCCTTTCCGGTCATTCAAACAAACACACTTGGATTAAGAAGTCACTCCGGAGGAATCGAATCGCACGTGATTTTAATTATTTTTTCTTGCCAAAATCGAAGAACGAAACTCACGGATGCGATGACCAAATAATTTCGCCAACTTTTCGCATAACCATCACACGACCGGACAACTTGCCTAACCTAACGTGACTGAATGTGGCGAGTGAATTCGCTTCTGAATTGAATCTCGTATGGTAGTCGCTATCGCTTCGATATATTCACAGTCGCCCAGCTATTTGGGAGAAGCCTCTCTACAGCCAAGCAAACTTACAACAAAATTCACTGTTTTGCCGTATCGTTTATTCACTTTTGCTGTGAGGGGTGAGGGAGGATTTGCGAGTACACTTGCCGTCTGACTTCTGATTGTGCTCCACACTGGACTTGGACGCAAACGCGCGCAATTCTTGGAGCTCCTCTGACGATAATGATGATTTCTCTGCCACCAAAACTAAACGCCAACAATCAAGAGTCTCGTATATTTTATGGAAATTGTTTCTTACATATGACACTCCACTTGAGTTCTTTCTTTAATATTGCTTTTCATTCCCGTTGCGATGATGGGGGGTCAATATTTATTACCCATCGACATTTTTTCCAACATGCCATATTCAGTTTTTGGCGCGATCTTCCCGTTTTTCAGGCTGCTCAAGTTGGAATTGAGAAGCACAACAACATGTTTTGTAACAATTGAGAGGGAAACAATAACAAATAGTCGTTGTTAATGTGAAATTTTCATTTGTTATTGGTTTTGTTTTGATTCAAAAGTGCAGAGCTTTTGTTTTTGATAAGGAGCGGTCTATAAAGTAAAGGGTCTTTCAGTAAGGACGCTCGATTTTTAAATGTAAAAAACAAGTTGTGTCTGAGATAGCCACTCAATTTTTTTCTTGTTTGAAAGAATATTTTATGGCATTAAGTACGGAATATAACGTCGTTCAAATGTCCGCCGCGGGTTTGCTTGGTGGCACGTCCAATTGGGAGGTCCAATTTTTGATGACTTTGTCACATAAATCTGGCTGAATTTGCTGAATCTCGTTCGTTATGTTGGCTTTGAGGGCATCAACTGTTTGCGGTTTATTCGCATAGACCTGCGATTTAAGATAACCCCAAAGGAAGAAGTCTAAAGGCGTTAAATCACACGATCTCAATGGCCAGTTCACTTCTCTGCCGCGCGAGATAACCATGCCCTCAAATCGCTCGTGCAAAATGTCCATCGTTGCATGCGCTGTATGGCATGTAGCGCCGTCCTGTTGGAACCACATGTTGTCGGTATCCATATCATCCAGTTTAGGCCACTAGAAGTTACTTATCATCGATCTGTAGCGCTCGCCGTTGACGGTTATGGCAATGCCAGTTTCGTTTTGGAAGAAGTACTGACGCATGATTCCCAAAGGCGATTTTAGGACTCCAAAGAACGTAGCGTTGTTCGATTGGAGACCAAAATCCGCACCAAACAGTGACTTTCTCGGGATGCATTTGGTGCTGGTGTATCTCGTGTGGATTGGTATCGCCCCAAATCCGACAATTTTGCTTGTTCACATATCCATTCATCCAAAAATAAGCCCCGTCGCTAAAGATGATTTTTTGGCGACATTTAGATCAAGAGCCCAATTAGCGAACACACGGCGTGGTCTATGGTCGTCTACCTTAAGCTGCAGGATCAGTTGGATTTTGTCCGGGTGCAGACCAAAGTCCGGATGCAAAATTCGCCAAGTTGAAGTCGCAGACAGGCCAAGTTCTTGTGAACGACAAGAAATTGACTGGCTCGGGTTTTTCCGTACACTCTCACAAACAGCAGCAAAAATACTGAAAACAATTTTCAAACTGCTTGATTCGTTCATGAGTTATCGACAGAGATGCTCTTGAAAGACTTTGCGTCCGGTTTGCATCTCTGTCGATAACTCATGAACGAATCAAGCAGTTTGAAAATTGTTTTCAGTGAGGGTATTCACAATCCTCTTCGGTATTCGGTATTCGGTATTTTCGGTAATATTAAAAGACTGAAAATATTCTGCTGTGAACATCCCACAGCACAGATTTGAGAACAGCGCTTTTATTTGATACGTGACCAAATCATGAACTGCGAATTTGATTGTAAAATATGTCACATACCTTTAAATCCATGTTTGATGTATTCTTTTGAATTTCTATTGTGGCAACGGCTATCAAAATTGAAAAAAATTGCAGTCCGATGAGATAACCAGCGAAAAAATTTGACAACTAAAAACATTACTAGCGCCACTCGCGGTTGATTCTTGATACCGAATACCGAGGCTGAAAAACACGACTCGAGGCATGTATACAATTACCGAATCCGGTAATTCATTTTTAAATGAACCAAGTTACCGTCTCGGTAAAAATCTGTTAAATTTGACTGAATTACCGAGCGGTAAATTTACCCGCATTTTAAAAGAGGACTGTGAATTCCCTCAGTATTTTTTAGTAACCATTAGCGGTGGTGAAGACTAAACCAAATATGACACGGTGATTCTAGAATTTTTGATCCCCCTCCTCTCCTGTACATAAAATGTCACGCTGATTCTAGGATTTCTCGACCCCTCCCCCTCGTCACCCTTTTTTCAATTTTCTGTGTATGACTTATATGTACCGCCGATCCCTCTAGACTTGAGGCAAATTTTTAAAGACAGCCCCCTAAGATGTTAAAAAAATGTATCAAAAAACGTTAAGAACTATGCAATAATTGGCTGAACCAGTGCAGTTTCACTTTGGTTGAGGGCTGTTTGGAAAGGGTCTCTAGTTTTATCGGTATATAGCCTCAAAACACACACAATTGCAGGGAGACGGTGAGGGTCAGTGAAGTTCATTGTGATTTTTCCCAAAAATCACAAGGAACTTCATTGATCCCTCACTATTCACCTGCAATTCGGTGGCTGGTGGGGCTATATATGGATGAAACTATAGACAAAAAGCCCTCAACCAAAATCAAAATTTCAATGGTTTAAAAGTTAGTCTATGCTAGGGGCAAAATCTTGCATCGCTCTTTTATACCATGAACTCTTTATTTCCTAGAATTTAGAATTTTTTTCTGAAAGAATAAAAGCCATCTTTCGTGATCTATATTTAAGTCAATTTTTTAAGCACGCACGTTTACTTACTTGTAATTCCCTTTAAAATATCTTCCATTCAAGTATATGTAGTCGCAATTCCCCTCCTTCAATAAACTTTTAGCACGCATTTGAAATGTCTTGACTTTCGCATCGTCGGAATTTTCAAATGAGATTCCCGCGCCATCAAGTAAATAACCATCGGAATTCAGTTTTGATGGCATCGCTTGTGTTTCGTCGTGAATATCTTGTGGCCATTCATATTAATCTTATCTTGTCCCTTCGGGGCTTTGGTTTCCAACAATCAAACAAGTTCAACATGTGTTTTGAGCTGCTGGCTGTAAAGAACCAACATAGAAGCATCGCCCAGAAGCGGAAAAGCAACCAGCCTTAAGTCATAAGAAGACACCATAAATGATTATCTTTAAGAGCCTCTTTCTATCTATCATATCACATTGTAAATATTCATATTTGTGTAACAACCATTTTTCAATTGTTCTACGATCGTCTATCAGAGAATTATAAATTTTTTAGTATGTCTTTGTTGTTTTTTGAAAGTTTTATTCGTCATTTAAATGATGGAAAACGCATTCAATTATTATTATTTAAAGTTCAAGGGAGTTGGAATCCACTTCGATTCTATCGATTATAAATTTTCGAACCGGTTTTTGGCCACAACTGGACAGCAAGTATTTCTCATTTATGTTTCTTTTCACATTTTTTTCCCAAAGGCGAATTTAGGACTCCAAAGAACGTAGCAGCGTTGTTTGATTCGTTCTTTGCGTAAGGTCAACGTGTAAGTAAAGGTGGTTTTATTGAAATGGCAAATCTATATGGTTCGGAGGTTTTCCAAGAATTCGATTGACTTGTTCTTTGGGCTGTGCCAAACACATCAAAATGAATAAATCAACGTTGTGGAGTCGGAGGTATTAGTTTTCGACCGGAGTCGGAATCGGAGTGGGAGTCGTTAAAAAAGAAGCTAAAACTCCAACTCCGACTCCGATAAAAGAAATGACACAAAAAAAAATTTAAAATTTCTTATGCAAACAACGGAAAATTTGGGTTGATTTTTTTCAACTTCACTCAAATATTTAGTTTAAACATTTTCAACCGATTTATTTTAGAAAATGAATGTTCTGAAAATGTTCCACCGAAATTTCCCAACTTATTCCTCCACGGTATGTTTTCCCTAGACCCTCTCGTGCACGCGCGCACGAATTCTTCCTTGAGCCTCCCCGTATTCGTACAGTAAAGTTTAGGAGTTTCTTCATTTCCCGAACAACAAGACTTTGGAACGATTTACCACCCGATGTGTTCCCCCGGACTTTAACCTGCAGAAGTTCAAGGAGAACATAAACCGACATCTCCTTTCGTTTTTCCGACCATCCTGAGCTGTGCTTCGGCCTTAAAGGGTCTTCCCCTAAGCTTTGGCTGAAACTATAAAAAAAATCGATTTTTTTATACCCGTATGGTGAAACCAAAGGGTATATTAAATTTGCCTTACCGTTTGTAACGCCAAGATCCCGTCATTACACACAAAAATGAATTACACCAGTGTGTTTAGAATGATAAAAAAAATTGAATTTTGCATGCCTGTCCGTCTGTCTGTCTGTCCGTCCGTCTCTGGCGCGCATTACGGGCGCACGGATTGAGCTAGAGACTTGAAATTTTGCGTAGGTCCGTTTTTCGTAAAATGCGTGGCTAAGTTCGTTAATGGGCAAAAATGGACCATTAGGGGGGTGCCCCCCATATGAACAAAAACGTTTTTGCAAATATCTCAAAAACGGTGCATCTTATCAAAAAAGTGCAAGAACATGATTCTACATAAAACTCTCATACATCAAAATCCGATTGGAATAAATTTTAAAAAATCTTATTGGAAAGTTTGACTTCAAAGTGGAATTTTGATAAAACTGTTCGCCATTCACTTAAATCACCATACGGGTTTTCAATAATTGCCAGATTGGCAATTATAGCTTTTGTTATGTTTAGAGTTTAAACGTACCTTTTTAAACCAACTTAGTTGAAAATGTAAACCTCAAAAGCTACATTTTAAACTTTAGGTGTAATTTCTATTAAATTAAAAAGTTGAAATT
Source organism: Chrysopilus asiliformis (assembly GCA_964034945.1). NCBI lineage: Eukaryota > Metazoa > Arthropoda > Insecta > Diptera > Rhagionidae > Chrysopilus > Chrysopilus asiliformis. The sequence continues at coordinate 101,254,162 of OZ035960.1, forward strand.
TTCTAAAATGAAATTTTGTAAACAAATAGTTTAGTTTTTGATCTGAAAAGTTTACAAACTAAACCGAAAAGACGAAAAAGTGAAATTTCCAACTTTAAATAGTTTAGTTTTTAAACTAAAAAGTTTAAAAATTTGATTACAAAAAGAATTACAAAAAATTACTAAAATACACTGAAATGTTACAAAGATTTGCTAAAATACTCTGAAAATGTTCGAAATGTTGCCTTAATTGCCACGGCGTTGCCACCAACTCAAGTGTCTGTAAAGCATGCACGTAGCCAGGGAGGCGCTTGGGATTGAAGTCCTCCCCCCCCCCTCCAAAAGGTCCTTTACCCAAAAAAAATTGGTTCTGCACTCAGAAAAATGTTCAGGTCAACTTTTTGTCAGGTTAACTCTGACCTTACAGAGGTGTCTGTAAGCCAGCTAACGGTCAGAGTTAACCTATCTAAGGTCGACTCGTGCAGCTCCCAATGCCCTACTTCACCTGCTGGTGGCTTAATTTCAGAATTTCTCCGACCACAGGTCAACTCAGTTTTACTTGCCCACATGCAGGCGAACGCGCGCCTGCCCGAGGCCAATTACGCCGTATGTAGGTCGTCGAGTTAGCCTCCATTTTTCTGAGTGTGAGAGTTCTAGAACCAAGCGCCCCACCCGCCTCCCCCCGAAACGAAATCCTGGCTACGGGCCTGCTGTAAAGGGGTTATCTTTAGCCCTCGAAATGGTAAGATTGGCAAGGAATGAAACCGACCGGAAATATTCCCGATATATCGCTTTTCAAAGCTTTTTTTTAATATAATTAATATTCTATTTTAATCTATTATCTTCCACAAAAATTAAGCTTTTATTTATGGCCTCCTTGAAAAATGGAGATTTTCCTTACTTTTCTTAAAATAAACAAAATATATTGCGAGCTATTGGTGAAAAACGTCCGGAATGGGCCGAACTGCAGGTTTTCCGATAGAAAATACTTTTAAAAAAATTACATTCAGCGGAAATTAGTTTTAATTTAAACATTAAAAATGCCTGTAAATGTGTTCGATTGAACACCTAAGGTCAATAAAAAACATTCGAAGAATCGCATTTTCCACCAAATTTAACGATAAGGAAATCGCCGATTTGGTGGAAATCGTGAATTGATCACCGTAATTAATTTTCGTGTGCTGCTGCTTGCACACATAAATCCGGAAATCAATTGAAACTTGTTGGAATTCTTTGAGACTTTCACCAAAAATCGTTTATCAATTAAATACCAACAAATCGAAAAAAAAATTACAAGCATTTTATTTTGTCTTTTTTCTGGTTTGTATTTTGTTTTGTTGGATTTTTAATGTTTATGCCAGAAACTTGTTTTTATCAGCGCCCTGGGAGCTATGCTGCATTGCGATAATAAATGGATTTACGTCGCTAACCAATGATGATCACCGCGCCAGTTGATATTAAGTTGCAAAACCAGAATACTTTTTAATTTGCCGAAGATTTCCTGATTTACAAATCGAGAATATTCTGAAATGATGGCAATTTTATTAAAATAACATTTTTTTTATATTTCTCGTTGCAGCTGTCCGAGATCGTGAATAGCCTTTCGCCGCAAGGACAACTTCCACTGGGTTTGGCTTTACTCGGGAAGAATGCCGCCATTGCTCAAACATTGGTCCAGACTGGATCCGCTGATGTGAATGCTTATGACGCTCAGGTAGACTATTTTGTTCTATTATGTTTCAAACATAACCTTTTTCTACTCGTATTTCAAATTCGCCTTTTTCTAGGGCTGCACTTTGCTTATCGATGCTGTAAAACGTGGCGACGGATTCTCTGCGAAATTTCTTTTGGAGAAGAACTGCAATGTGAATCTATCTTCAAGGTAAGAATGGAAAAAAAATGCCCATTAGATTTGTGAAAAACGGTTTCGTTTGTATGGGAGAGGGGGGAACGAAACGGTCCAATTTTGCCCGTTCAAGAACTTAGCCTTGCCATCCACAAAAAACGAAACTATACAAAATTTCAAGTCTCTAGCTCAATCCTTTCGAAAGTTGTGGTGTTAATGGACACACACGGACGGATAGGAGCAGGTTTTTCTGTTAGATTTTCAAAATTCGAAACGGAAGGTCCTGTAAGGATAACGAAAATATTCTTTTTACCATTTTTTCCCCGAAAAATTGGCATTATGGGGTTTTTGGGGTCGCTGATCACGGCTCTGGTGTTGGAATTTCAAAATTCGAAACGGAAAGTCCTGTAAGAATAACGCAAATGTCCTTTTTTCATTTTTCCCGGGAAAAATCGGCATAATGCGATTTCCGGGGTCGCTGATCGCGAATCCGGTGTTAGATTTTTAAAATTCTAAACGGAAGGTTCTGTAAGGATAACGCAAATGTCCTTTTTCGAATTTTTCTCGCAAAAACTGGCTTTGGGAGGTTTTCAGAGTTGTTTATCACGAATCTGGTGTTGGAATTTCAAAATTCGAAACGGAAGGTCCTGTAGAGATAACGTTTTTTCCCAAAAGTTTTTAAGTTATTTATGGTTTTTTGGCATTCTAAAATTTATACAAAAAACTTCCATAACTATCAAAGAGTGGAGCTAGGGCTTGAAATTTGATGCAGTTACGTTTCTCGTAAATGGCTAGGCTAAGTTCTTGAACGAGCAAAATTGGACCATTCCTTACCCCTCTCCCATATAAACAAAACAGTTTTTTGCAATTTCCTCGAAAACGGTGAGTCATATTGAAAAATTCAATAAGGGAAAATGTGTTAAGAATATGATTTTACATAACTTATCTATGCATCAAAATCCAGTTTGTCCACTTCTTCCCCTCTCCCCCATATAAAATGTTTTTTTTCTATTTTCTCGAAAACGGTGAGTCGTATTGAAAAATTTATAAAGGCGAAATCTGTTTAGAATATGATTTTACATAGCCGTTCCATACATCAAAATCTAATCGAACCCCTCCTTTCCCCTCTCCTATACAAATGGATTTTTTAAAATAAACATTTTGTCTATCTTCATATAGAGTATTTGACGATTGGCCCCTGGCAATTGTAGTTTTTTTTCTAATTCTTATACAAATTTAATTCCAGAAACACAAACGACACAGCGCTTCACTTGGTCTGCACGTACTCGGGAAGCGATCACGATCCAGACACCTACAAGGACATGCTCGCGATCGGTAAGCAATTGTTAGACGTTGGTGCTGATATCAATATGCAAAATTTGCGTGGTTACACGCCACTTCACATGGCAATAATATCGAAACACAAGGAAATGACTGAACAACTCCTGCTAAAGGCCGACATCGATCTAAATGTTCGAACGGCAGAGGAGAAATGTGCCTTACAGCTATCGCTGATGCCGCCACAAACAGATGGCCCTCCATTCGAATTGGCTGGGAAGCTAATCGCCAAGGGCGCCCGTCCAAATCAAATCAATTCGGAAACGCGTGACAGTCTGTTGCAGATTTTAACGCTGAACAAATTGGAGGATGCGGCCGTCTTTCTGGTCGATCACGCCAATCTCAACCACGTCAATTCAAAGGGTTTGACCGCCTTGCACATGGCCTGCGAGTCCAATTTGCCAAAGTTAGTTAAGAAATTGCTGGAGAAGGGCGCCTCACCGAATCTGCAGTCGAGCGTGGCGGAATTGAAGTCTGCACTTCATTTTGCTGTCGAGAGCAATAGCCTGGACGTACTGGAGGAGTTTGTCGAGTTCAAGAATAGTGCGACTGAATCGGAGAAGCCAGACTTCAACACGAAAAGCGTCAGCGGAGATTCACCCCTGAGTCTGGCGCTGTCGCTAAATCGCAATGAATTGGTACCGGTTTTGATTAAGGGTGGCGCTGATGTTAACGCACGCAACGGACAGGATATGACGCTTCTGCATCAAGCGATCCTAAACGAAGACTCCGAAACTGCGGTATTTCTACTGAATCAGGGCGCCGACATGAACGCATTGACCGCGGACCAGGAATCCCCGTTGCAACTCGCTATCCACTGCCATCTTCCGAAGACTGTGGATGCGTTGTGCACGCGGGGAGTCGCTTTGAGTGCACCAAACAACAAGGGCGACCCCCCGCTGTGGGCAGCCCTGGACTCCGAGCAGGAGGACATTGCACATGTTCTTGTACGGCATGGCGTGGATACGGATTGCTGGGGTCCTGGTCCGGATGGGTGTCTGCAAACGCTTCTACATCGTTCAATCGATGAAAATAAGGAAAGCGCCGCGGTGTTCCTTATTAGAAGTGGATGCGATTTGGACACGCCCCGACAACCAGGCCCAAATGGCGAGGGGGGCGATGAATCCAGAGACAAGGCATCGCCGCTGCATTTGTGTTGTCAATGGGGCTTGACCAAAGTTCTGCAGACACTCATCGATCACGGGGCGAATGTGAATGCAACGGATTGTGAGAATAAAACTCCTCTTCACGTCGCAATTGAGAACCAGCACGGCGAGATTATATCGATTTTGCTCTGTCATCCGGGAATAGATTTGAAAATTCGCGACAAGACTGGCAATACGCCGTTCGCAGCCGCGCTAACGGTTCGTAATCATAAGGCGGCGCAGAATATTTTGGAACGTCTACCGAATGCCGCCGAGCAAATGGATCAGAGAGGAAGGAACTTCCTGCACACTGCCATCATGAAGGATGATCTGGAGAGTGTGTTCTTCCTGCTGGCGATTCAGGTGGATGTCAATTCGAGGGTTCACGACGTCAATCAAACTCCACCACTTCATTTAGCTGCTGCTTCCAAAAACGACATGATAATTCGCAATTTGATTTTGGCTGGTGCGAGAATAAATGAAAAGGATGCCACACAGAAGACCGCCTTGCACATAGCAGCTGAGCGTGGCAATTTGCCGGTAGTCTCCGCTCTCATTCAGAACAGCGCGGATTTCGATTGCATGGATGGAGATGGTAACAATGCTCTGCATATTGCAGTTCGCGAGGGTCATCTATCAATCGTACGCGAATTACTAACCGAATCCAGCATTAACGCGGAAGCGGTGAATCTGAAGGGCCGAAATCCACTGCACGAGCTCTGCCGAAGCGGCAAGGATAACACAGCGGCTACGATATGCGAACTCTTCATCGAATGCATGCCAAAGTATCCAATCAATGAGCCCGACATGGACGGCAACACACCACTACTGTTGGCGTTCATGCGTGGTCAATCGCCACTATGCAAGGTTTTAGTCAAGATTGGTGCGTGCCTAGGAGCCGAGAACAAGGACGGCGTGACGATTTTCAATTTTAAATTAGCGACCGATCAACTTTTGCACAAATTACTCGATCAGCTGCCACAGGAGTCGCCGTGGGCGATATCGGAGATGTGTCAGGAGTGTGGCACGAAATTTACAATTACGATGAGGAAGCATCATTGGTAAGGATTGTAGAAGTATTTCGTTTTGTACATCTGGGGAGGCGTCGTGTGACAGAAATATATAGTTTCTGCTGGAGGCTTTAAAATTGAAACAAAATCATTTGACGAAGCGACAAGCGGTTTTAAAAAAAGCTTGTTTTAAGCTATGTGGTAATTCAATTCTTCTTTACCCCCTTGTCTGCTATCTGCTGAACCGTTCAAGCAAATTTGAATCACTTTTCACCATTGATCAGGTTGTCTCTAAAGGAACATTTTCGATTTCTAAAACACTTCTTCTCACCCCCCCCCCCTCTCTTTTTTTTTCTTTCGAACCCCTCTCCTACTATATCCCGAACTTCTGAAGAGATTTCAATTCGATTTTCACCGTTGAAGAACCTTCCCTCAAGGAAAATTTTCGCCCATCTAAAATCTAAACCCCTCTTGTTCCCGCTTAACCCCGTTCCCTGATAATTCCGAAACCTCTGAAGAGATTCTTATCCAATTTTTAGCAAAAGATGAGTAGCATCCAATAAAAACTTTCGCCGTTTCGAAATCCCCCCTCTCCTCTAATTCCTGACTCACTATTGAGTTGGTGATTTGAAATGGCGGACTTCTCATGGTTTGAAAGGGCTCCCCCTCCATATAAAGGATTTTTTTTCACTTTACCTGTAAAACAATTTTACTCTATGCATTTTTTTTAAAACTAAACTTTTGATATGTGCTTTAAAACACTTCTTCTTGTAAATCCTATAATATAATAAGAGGAATGTCTGTCTGTCTGTCTCAGAGTTGCCAGACAGCCAGCAAATTTTCCCCCCGTCGTAGCCTGAAAAACCCCCTGAAACGAGCTATTTTGGAATAAAAACCCCCAAATTTTTTATTCGTATTGCAACAATTAGTTATAACCAAAATTTAGGCAATTGTCGTCTATAAAACAGTCAACCAGCAACTTTTTTTTTATTTTTAGGTTTTAGGGCATAAATTTGGACAGAATCTCAAAAAAATAGCACCAAGTTTGACTTTAAAGAGGAATTTGAAAATCATATCAGAAAAGTTTGACTTAAAAGTGGGTTTTTGATTTCATATCACCATGCGGATTTTCAATAATTGACAAATGGGCAATTATAGCTTCTGTTATGTTTCTATGATAAAGTTGAAATTTGCTAATCATTGAGAATTTTTCTTATAAAGAACCTCCTGGATTATTTTATTTTTTCTAAACCTACGTCAATCTGGTGGAAGAAAGAAAATATTTTCAGTATCAAAAAACAATATTAAACAAAACAAAAATTTATTTCAATTTTTCATAAATAAAAACATAACAAAAGCCAATCTGGCAATTATTGAAAACCCGTATGGTGATTTAAGTGAATGGCGAACAGTTTTATCAAAATTCCAATTTGAAGTCAAACTTTCCAATAAGATTTTTTAAAATTTGTTCCAATCGGATTTTGATGTATTGGAGTTTTATGTAGAATAATATCCTGAATAACTTTTGTTCTTGGACTTTTTTGATAAGATGCACCGTTTTTGAGATATTCGCAAAAATCGTTTTCGTTCGTATGGGGGGTACCCCCCTAATGGTCCATTTTTGTCCATGAAGGAACTCAGCCTCGCATTTTACGAAAAACGAATCTGCGCAAAATTTCAAGTCTCTAGCTCAATCCGTGCCCCCGCAATCCGCGCCACAGACGGACAGACGGACGGACATGCAAAAATTAATTATTTTTATACCCGTATGGTGAAACCAAAGGGTATATTAACTTTGCCTTACCGTTTGTAACGCCAAGATCCCGTCATCGCACAAAAAAATGAATTACACCAGTGTGTTTAGAATGATAAAAATATTTAATTTTTGCATGTCCGTCCGTCTGTCTGTCTGTCTGTCTGTCTGTCCGTCTGTCTGTCTGTCTGTCCGTCTGTCTGTCTGTGGCGCGGATTGCGGGCGCACGGATTGAGCTAGAGACTTGAAATTTTGCGTGGATCCGTTTTTCGTAAAATTCGAGGCTAAGTTCGTTAATGGGCAAAAATGGACCATTAGGGGGGGTACCCCCCATACGAACGAAATCGTTTTTTGTGAATATATCAAAAACGGTGCATCTTATCAAAAAAGTCCAAGAACAAAAGTTATTTAGGATATGATTCTACATAAAACTCCCATACATCAAAATCCGATTGGAATAAATTTTAAAAAATCTTTTTGGAAAGTTTGAGTTCAAATTGGAATTTTGGTATAACTGTTCGAATTTTGATACGAATATCACCATACGGGTCTCCAATGATTGCCAGATTGGCAATTATAGCTTTTGTTATGTTTATCGTTCTAAAGACACTGGTGTAATTCATTTTTGTGTGTGATGACGGGATCTTGGCGTTACAAACGGTAAAGCAAATTTAATATACTCTTTGGTTTCACCATACGGGTATAAAAACACAAACTTAACAAGTAAACTAAATTCAAAACATACTATGTAGGTGTATGAAAATCAGGACTTATTGATAATCTGGATTTTTTTACTTCCTTCGAAACCGTTTCAATTGAAATGCCGGATTGCTCTCGGTAGAATATTGAATATTATAATTCAGAAAAAATTTTATTTCAACTATCACGATTTCCCCCTGAAAAAACCCCTGAATTTCAAAAAATAAAAAGCACCCCCAAAACACCCCCCGTGAGCTAAAAAAACCCCCAAAACGGGGGCTAAAACCCCCGATCTGGCAACGGTGGTCTGTCTGCACAAAGGATCTCGAAAACCAGCCTAACGATTTTAACGAAACTTGAGTGTTAGGGATTTTCGGGGACAAGGAATCGATCTAGATAGGTCTCCACTCTGAGAAAGTTCCCCTCGATACCCCTCGCCTGGTATCTTCGAATTGGGTGGTCCGATCTTAATGAAACTTTACAGTATTACTAAGGGGGCTAAGGGTTTTCGATTTTTGCACTACAAACCTGACTTTTCCCTCCCCTCGATACCCCTCGCATGGTATTTTCTAAAATAAGTGAATTTTCAATAACATTTTATAGTATTTTTTTTGATGCGCCGTAGGCGAAAGAAGAAGTTGCGCCGCAGGTGATTTTTTTGGAAAAAATTAAGGAAAACACAATAAAGGTAGAAACTTATGGAAAAACTCCGTCACAGATAAAAATTTTTGGTTTCAAGACTAAATCGAATAATGCCTAAATCCGGGACTGTTCCGGCGAATGTAAGGATAACGTGAATATCCTTTTTCCCATTTTTTCTCGGGAAAAATTGGCATTAGGGGGTTTTTAAGGGATTAAAGGTCCTATAAGGATGACTCGAATATCCTGTTTCCGAGTAAATTAATATCAAAGGGATTTTCTATGTCGCTAATCCTGTATCTGATAATAAAATTTGAAAATTCGAAACGGAAGGTCCTGTAGTGATAACAAAGTATCCTTTCTTTCATCTTTTTTCTAGAGGGAATTAGCAGAGGGGGTTTTCGGATCGGGAATTTCCAATCTCAGCAAATTAACTATAAAGATAACGTGAATCTACTTTTTTCTCCAAAAAAAAATCAGCAAAAGGAGGATTTTGAGGTCTCCGAGCTCGGTCTTCCTGGTACTAATCAAATCGTCGAATGATTTGAAAAGATCTATAAATTCTGTTATTCATAAATCTCCCTCAGATGTACAAAACTTCGTTTAATTTTTACAACAAATTCCATGTTTATTTATATAATTTTAACATTTTTTCTCATCTTCCCAAACAAGTCGACATTGTGGCAGAATTTTATGCTCCCGCTGCTCCAATAACGATGTCCCAATTATCAAATTCAGTGTGAATAAACCAGTTCGGGTTTGCTCCGTTTGTTTTGAAGTCCTGCAAGTCGGAAGTGCATAATTTTGCTAACAATAAGTAAATACTAATAATAATAATTTTATTCGAACCAAGATTGTTTTTTAAAAAAAATATTTTCATGTGTTAAAAATTAAAAATTTATTAAAAAGTATTTTCAAATAATTTCTCTTCCTAGCTTCATTTTACGCGCATCCTTCAGTCATTTAATGCATTTCAAAACGAAAACAAATAGAATTTGTCATCGAATTTTGGTGATTTTTTAGTATATTTCAATTAATTCTTATTTCTGTCGTACGGAATTGTTAATTGTGTGTGTTTTTTATTACAAACGCTGTGAATGGCTTTACAGAAATCGATGTTCAGTATCTGGTGATCATTAAATGAAATTAACTAAAACGCAAAACGAGCATTCATTCATTCCTTTCTAAAAGTTATTGTTTTCTGCTTCTAATTTTCTACTACTTCAGATATTTTTTATATAAATGAATATATAGATATATGAAAAGTAATTATTTAGATCGATAATTATATATTATTATTAAGATAATGACATGTCATTTATGCATTTTTTGTGTAATACACTATAAAGAAATTTATTAATAAAAAATTCAATTGTTATATAAATATTGTATTTAATAAACGAAAGGAAAAATTTAATATTTTTATTTTAAAAGGTTAATTTTACTAGTCCCGTTGGTTTTTATGAAATATTTACTTAAATGTTTGAAATTTTAATTCAACTATCATAGAAAAAATATACTAGGTAGCTGTAGTTAAGCGTGGCACAGTCAAAAGTCGTAGCAAATAAAATACGTTACGCCAGGCATAAAGGATATGACCTCCCCTCTCTATAATAGGGACAGTATAGAAGCTAGCTCACCGTTATTGGAGCCTGCTTCCCTAGCTTCAGGCTTACAGGTTTTGATGTAATAGTGAGAACTTAGGTACTTTATCCTGATTGCCCCTTCGTTTGAAAAAATATTTTAGAAATCCAAGAGGTCTATTTATGGAAAAAGATCGTAATCGTAACGACATGGGATTGCCTGTTGTTAGTAGAAAAAACTATCACAAAAGTTCCGATCGTTACGATTACGACCGTTATACATAATGGGCCCTCAGTCTTTCATGCCACTTTTACACCCTCTATGTTTGTGACATATTTTTTGGGCAACTTTTTAATGCCGACTCCACACTCTTGACGAATCATTTCTGTTTGAATTCATTCGGATTTTCAAACTTCTTTTGGACTCAAATTATGTTTTTGAATCTTTCAGTAATTTTTGTTAAAAAAATGCAAAGTATCTTCTATAATGACAAACAAAGTTCCTACTTTCTATCAGTTTTATTGAAACAATTCAAATATTATTTAACAGACATTTTGTATTTTCTGCTGAATTTTCAGTGAATAAATTTTCATCCCTTGCTAGTTGACAAGCATTATATTTTGGTTGAATCCTTCTTGCACTGCACTTTTAAATTTAATTTACTTAAGTCGGGACCACAAAGTTTTGGCTACACAGTGATCCAATTCGTGCATGTAATCGAAGAGCTCCTCAATACAAGTCTCCGTTGTTTTGGAGCGGCTGTTGACACGATCATTGCACTCCTGGTATTTGCCGTACAAAGCCTCGATATGATGGTCAGTGTTACATTTCTCCTACAATTAAAAATTTAAAGAGTTGTAATTTACGTTCATTTGAATCACAGCAAAAATCAATTGATATGAAGAGATCAACCCAACCTAGAGTGGTCACGTAACCTCACTTTCTTACTTTCTTGAATTTTAGCTAACTTAATCAGGAAGTAATTTCACTAAACTACAACAAATGATTTCAATAAAATACATAAAACACTCACCCGCAGTTCCGTTTGCGGATCAACGAGTTCCGCTTCTTCTTCCTGTGCCTTAACACTTGGGATGATGGAAACTGATGATGAATCCTTTTGGGCCATCTCTTTTCTAGTAGATTTAAATGTACAAAAGTTAAACACGATATTTTCAACAAAAATGTATCGAAATACCTGGTCTTTTTGCCTTCTAAAAGCGACTCTTCCGTGAAAATCTTTCGAAAAACCGAGAACTGTGATGTAACAACCAACTATTCAACGAAACGGGTTACATGGGTTAGAAATATCATCTATCAAAAAATACCCTCTTTTGTGATAGTTTGCTGGCCGCAACGCTTTGAATGCACCCATTTTTGCAATTTTGTTGGATTTTTTAAAACTTTTATTGAATTTAAGTGAAATTATCTACTCAGTAAAGTGATTTTGGATTGTTTTATGGCATTAAATTAAGTTCTAAATCAGAAATTGTCTTTTGATTAGTAGATATTCAAATTACAATTTGATGGAAAATACATAATTCAACATTTTAAAAAAAATCTTCGAAAACCCTTTGAAATCAAACAAAGTTAAAATTCAATAAAAGAAAATACTTTTGCAATTTTAGCGGGCATAAAATAATAAAAAAAAACCTTTTAGACTCGCTAAAAAAAAATTCAAAAGAAAACCGATGTGACTGGAACACCTGCTTCAACGCAAACTTCAATCTATCCACAATTTCTTTGAATTCGTCAAAAAAAAAGTAATGGGGAGACAGAATCTTCTATAGATTTAAATTCTTTTAGACGCGGAAGTTAAACTCTACCAAAAAAAACTATAAAAAGCAAAAAGTTCCATAAAAAATAATTTATTTCATTTTTAAAAATTGGTGAGTTGCAGTTGCTCTCGAGCCCAGCTAATTTGACTTCAACTTGTTGACCTCGAGTACAGCTAGAAACTTTCAGGAATTTTATTCAATTGCACGCCGTAAAGTGGGAGAAAATGACGTCATCGAAGCAGAATAAAATTCTTTTTCATCAAGACTTTAGTGGGATTGAAAAGAAATGTCGGTAAATCTCGATAAACACCGGAGAAAAGTAGTTAATGCTAAAGACCGGAGAAAAGTAGTTAATCACAAAGGAAATACTGGGAAATTGGCACGAGATACTTTCTTGAAATTACAAAAAAGAATGGAATTTGACATGAAATCGCTGAAAAGTCTATCGAAATGGTAGAAATTTACATAAAAATCCGATATTAAGGAGATGATGACGTTCTAAATTAGTGTTGAAATATGTTCCTGGGGGAGGTTGGGGAGCTAAAGAAATTCCGTTTCACTTCCTCTCGTGGTCCTTGGCGCAATAGAGCAGGACGAAATGTGAAGCAAAATGCGATATTCCGAACGCCAGATGGCGTCGGCTTCGGATTTGTAATTGTGTTTGTTTGGTCGAATCGGCCGAATCAACCATTTCTCAGGGGGCAAGCGATTCTGCTGAACTTTATTTAATTTTCGCAATTTTCCATTAAATTCGGGATCTCGTCCGAGATTTTGTGGCGACAGTCAATCGCTCTTTAAACGGTAAATCAATTGCAAAAGACGAAAATCGTAGCGAAGGCACATATTTAATCATTTTTAGTTTTCTTTGCAGAAGGTCGGAGGCAGAATGAAGTTTCCCTAGGAACTGACCAAATTTTACAAAAAACATTGAGCATTTTCCGAAATTTCTACCAGCAGCATTAAAAGGTAATGGAAAATCAAGCGACCGGCTTCTGGCATCGATTTAACAGCAATTTCGATTGTTTTCCCAGTTTGGCTGGGAGAAAATTGAAATTGTAGAATGTTAGATGTCAAAAGATTGAGGTTACGTCCGACTAGCACCACACAATCTTACGGAAAATCTGCAATTTTTCAGATGAATGGCGCAATGGAGCCGCGAGGGGCCCCAAATCACAAGGCGCCGAGAAATTTTAAGCTTCTACTCGATCCGGCACTGGTCAAGGGGGCTACCAAACTGTATCGTTACGATGGAGTCGTGCCGACGGATCCCACTTATCCGAATGTGAATCCCAGGGACCCCCGGAATCCGCTTGCTAGGATCAGAGCACGAATGGAGCCGCACGATATTCCCGTGCCGAGGTAAACTTCCCTTGTTTTCCCAGAAATTCTCCAACTCGGGCGAAAACTCGCCCAATTTGGATCTTCCGGGATTGGAAATGGTGGGAAGTGCAATGCAAGAAGTTTTTGGGGCTTTGCTGGTTCAACTTATGATTTTTGGGCATCAAAAATTTGCACTGCTTAAAAATATTATAATGGTTTGCAAAAAACCGACTTTTTTTTTCAAATTTTACAAAAATTTCCATTTTTTAATTGTCTTAATTGCCATTTTTTAATTGCCAAAAAAGCCCCCATTAACGCTAAAATTGTTTTAAAACATCTTCATTGATATTATCTAAAAACTCCCGCTTAATTTTAGGTTCAAAATCGATCAAAACTACGTCGGAGAGCCACCATCTATTGAGATAACTATAACAAATCTAAATGACAACATTGATAAGCAGTTCCTGGCCGGAATGATACAAAAATGTGGTGCCTATGACGAGATGTACATCTATTATCATCCAGTATCAAATAAACATCTTGGCTTAGCGAGGATAGTCTTTGAAAGTATTAAAGCGGCTAAGCTATGCGTAGACAAATTCAATCAGAAGTCTGTCATGGGAAAGGTGAGGATAATTTTTGAGAAAATTTTATTATTTTTGTGGATAATCGAAAGTATTGCCTCAACGAAGACGAATTTGTTGAACCGAAGGTTAAGTGCAAGATTTTTTTACCGACTATTCGAAATTGCGAGCACCTTGCGCTACAAATTTATCAAAAGTCTTATGAAATGAAATGAAAATGAATTTTTTTTCGTAATTTTAGATCCTGAATGTATTCCGAGATCCGTTTGGCGAGAAGTGTAAACAAATTCTTGAGGATTCAACCAAAGAGAAGAAACCTCTGCCTCCAGCTACGTCGACAGCGTCGAGCCATTCGCACAGCTACTCATCGGGTGGCCACGGCAGCTCGTATCACGAAGACGGAACGAAAGCCGATCACCACACGGAATATTCGGGCGACAGTCAGGACACAACGTCCCTGTCCGCTTCTACCGCTACAACGACTTACTTTCGGGATCGCGATCGAGAGTACGAGCGGTACTCCTCGCACAGTCGCGACAGATACGAGGAGGAGAGGGATAGGGACCGCGATCGGACGGGTAATCGTGATCGATACCATGACAAAAAGGACAGCAGGCGGTGGGAAAAGGAGCGAAAGCACCATCACTACCATCACAAGAGCGAGAGGGAGAGAGATCGCAAAGATCACGGGCGGATGGAGCGTGAACGGAAGGACAGCGACCGGGAGAGGCACAGAGAACGCAAGGACAGGGATCGGGATCGCGATAGGGATAGGAAAGATCGCGATCGAGACAGGGAACGCGATCGAGAGCGGGACGGCAAATATCGAATGCCCCCCTCATATTCACGGGGCGATTATCCGTCGGCGATGTCTGACAAAACTTATCAATCAATGGGTGGCAGTGATCACCATGCATTTGCGGCATCATTTTCAAGCGCCGCTCATCCGCCCCCTCAGCCGTCGTACGTTTATCCGGCGCCGCCCCCTTTACCTCCATCGCACGCGTCTAGCTATAGCGCATATCCCCCGCCACCCGGCCAGTCTATGTGGCCGGCAATGAGTTGGGGAGCACCCGCGCCAGCCCCAGTTCCCCCGCCTCCGCCGCCACCGGCAAAGGAAACGAACTGGGACGATTGTCCGACTTGGGACGACTCTCCGCCCAAACCGATCGTGAAACCACTGAAAGAGGAGGTCAACTGGGATGACGCTCAACCGTCGTGGGAGGACACAAAGCCGGCGGGACAGAAGACACCCATTTGGGATGATGACTTTGACGATATCCCGCCACTTCCCCCCATTAAACTCGAAACGACGCCTCCAATGCCACCCAGCAAGCCGGCGGCGACGAAAACGGAAAAGGAAACGGATTCGAAGCCAAAAAACGAGGAGGACGATCACTCGAATGTCGATTTGGACACGCGAATCGCAATGATGTTCAAAGAGAAGTCATTTGGAACGGCGCCGCCATTCCTGCAGTTGGAGAGCAGCGACTCAGATGGTGAAGGAGGCAAGAGGCAACATTGCGAGGAGGGCGAGATCTCTGAAAAGGAAGACAACAAAGTCAAGATCAAAAAGGAGCTCCTCAGCATCAATTCGAATTCGGGATCAACGCCGCCAAGTCCTTTCAGCTCGCGGAGGTCCTACAAGTCAGCCAAACAAGTTGAACCGCGTCTGAAGCGGAAACTGCAACGAGCTGTGAAAAAAGAGTTGAAACTCAAGTCCGATGACGGAGCTAGTGATATTTCCTCCAGTGAGGATGAGATTCTGTTGGCACAGGGCTCGTACAGTCCGATGCTGCCCAACATGGTTAAGAAGGAGGACGACAAAATGTCTCTGTCCAGCCTATCTTCGACCGATAATAAAATCGAAGAGGAACCACCGCCTCTGCCGCCAGAGCCCCCGAAACCTTTGATGCCCCCGACCTACTTGTATCCGCCAGGCACGCAGCCATACTACTATCCCGGCTACGATCCCTACCAGCCCTCGCCGCACTATATGCCACACACCGGCTATATGCAAACGTACATGCCGCCAGGCTTTCAACATTTGATGCCCACAGCCACAGGCATGTACCCGACGACGACGACGACGGACAGCAATTACGGGTATTCGAGGGCCCAACCAAACGAGTATAGCGGTGAGAAACAAATAAAAGGCGATCCGTATGGAGAGACCATAAAGCTGGTCATTGAGAGGGTGACGGAGGAGCTGAAGCAGATTTTGAAACGGGATTTCAACAAAAAAATGATCGAGAACACGGCATACAAGAAGTTTGAGGCGTGGTGGGACGAGCAAGAGCGGAACAAAAACAACAAGGAGAACATAAACAACGACATTGTGCCGCTGGCGACTGTTGTCAAAACGGACAAAGCGCCCGACATCAATCAGCTGATCAACAGCAATCGCGATAATCTCGATTTCAGTGGGTATTCATCGCTTGGTCTGCGCGCGTCCATCCCGAAGCTTCCGTCGTTTCGCCGGATTCGCAAGCAACCCAGCCCAGTCCCGCAGGACGAGGATTCACGGAAGCACCTGAGCGATCAGGAAGAAATGGTGCAGGCTTCGGATTCGGAGAAGGAGGACGAGAATATGAAGAGCAAAATTAGTTATAGTCGCCCAACAGCAGTGGAACAGGCGACAGCACCGCGAAAGCGAAAGGGCAGCACTTCCAGCTTCTTTACGACTTCCAGTGAGGACGAGGAGGAGTCCAGCGACTCCGAAGTAGCGTCCGACTCGAGCACGATTTCCGATGAGGAGCTCGACATTAGCAGGAAAGTCCAAAGAAAGGAGAAGGACAAGCGAATCTATTCGGATTCGGATAGCGAGACTGCAGGCGGTGGTGGTGGGTCCAAGAAGCAGAGATCTTCGAAAGTTGGCATTTATTCGGACTCCGAATCGGAGGAAAAGAAGGCCGCTAAGGCGAAATCCCGCGATTTGTTGGCTAGATCGCCGGAATTTGACGAGATTAGCAAGGATAGCTCGTTTAGTCCGGTTGCCAAGGCGCCGCCGACTCCTGGACGCGAATCTCCCGAACAACGGAATGAGAAACAGGCAGAGGGAGCGGCAACAAGTGCGAAGAAGTCCATCTTTGACTACGATCGGATTTACAGTGATTCGGAAGAGGAGCGCGAATATCAGGAGAAGCGGCGACGAAATACGGAATATATGGAACAAATCGAGCGGGAGTTCCAGGAAGAGCAGGCGCGTCGTCAACGGGAATTGCTCGAAGAATCTAAGATAGCTGCCGAAACGACTCTCACAAAACCGGCAGAGACTATCACAAGACCGCCCAGTCCCGACATTCCATCAACGCCTGAGATTACAAAACTTCCTCCGACACCTGGCGCTAGACTGTCCCTGCATCTGACGAGTCCGTTCGATATGCTGCCAACAGCAGACAAGCAAACCAAGTCCAAGAAGCTGACGAAGAAGGCCGAATCGAAGGCAAACAAGAAGCAAATATCATCTCACGTTGCCGCCGAGAAGCTGAAAGACAAAGAGCTCATGGATAAGGAAGTCAACGGCGTCGTACGGAAGCCCCCAATCGATCTGTTCCTGCTGGACGATCACGAATCGAAAGCTTCACCCGCATCTTCCGATGGCAGCTCCAGTCAAGCGAGTCAAGTCGCCTTGGATCATTGCTACTCGCTGCCGCCCAGTGCGTCGCCGTCTGCCAACTCCCCTCTAGTCTCTGAAGTTCCCTCGACACCCACAATTCGGTTTCCACCGACGCCAGCAATACAGGTCCTCGCAGCGCCACCGTATCACATCCTGGCTCACGACCACGGCTATACCAGTTCGACGCCTCCAATTTCGGATGTTGTCGGCGGTGTGGAAATGGTGGCGACGGAAGTCGAAATTCCTACTACTCCTGATGTCGTTCCCAGTCCTCCTATTGCTGCTACTGTTACGCCTGTGGCGGTGTCAGCTCCTGCGGCCGTGAAGGCTCCACGGGCTAAGAAAGAACCGGCGCCGAGGACCAAGAAGAAGGCGGAGGAGAAGAAAGCGGAGAAACGGAAGGCTCAAGAAGTTGTCCCTGCCAGGCAAACTCCTGCCGTTGCTCCATTCTATCCGAAGGAGATCTATCGGCCGCGTGACGTTCGCGAGGAGATGATGATGCTGTACGAGTTCCTAACGCGGGGAATCGACTTTGAGGACGTCGAATATCTACGCCGGAGCTACGAGATTCTTCTGCAGGACGATGCCAACAGGTTTGATGCGATTTTTACCCCCCAATTGTCTTTTTTATACGAAATTCTTGATCATTTCTGCAAGAAGAAATCGTATAAGAAAGCAATGGGTAAATTTTTCTATGACGAATTCTAATTTTTTTTTCTCTCTCTCTCTTAACAGTTACTGGCTGAATGCCACCCATTGGGTCGATCACTGTGTTACCGATCGGGCTTACGTCCCGCCGCCGCCCACAAAGAAACGAAAGAAGGACGACGATGTGAAACGGCATTTGAGCGGCGCCGCGAGAACCGAAGGCTTCTACAAAGTCGACGTTAAAGAAAAAGCCAAACACAAGTACCACCACACGAAGAGCAATTCGGCGGATGGATCACGGCAAGAGAACGACGATGCGGCATTGATTAAGTCTGTGACGAAAATGCAGGGAATATCGAGGGAGGCACGCTCGAATCAAAGACGTCTACTGACGGCATTCGGTGCTATCGGTGAATCGGAGTTGCTTAAATTCAATCAATTGAAATTCAGGAAGAAACAACTGAAATTCGCCAAGTCAGCAATCCACGATTGGGGTCTGTTCGCAATGGAACCGATCGCTGCCGATGAAATGGTGATCGAATATGTTGGACAAATGATCCGACCGGTCGTTGCTGATTTGCGGGAGACGAAATACGAGGCGATCGGTATTGGAAGTTCGTATCTGTTCCGAATTGATCTGGAGACGATTATTGATGCTACCAAATGTGGGAATTTAGCGAGATTTATTAATCATAGCTGCAATGTAAGTAAAAGAATTGAAATTTACAGTGAATTTTTTTGTGAATTCCCACCAGGGGAGAGGGAAAACATTCTGAGCATGGAAAACATGTGACATTTGGCCATTTTTTTGTCTTTACAATCGGTGGAATATTTTTTAATAGGTCGAATAGTTAGTAAAAGTAAACAAGACCTATATTCGACGTTGAGACTTGAGTACAATTCGCACATTTGGGCTGGAGCACCAAAAACTATCCTGCAACTGCTGGACCGAATCCAAAAACGTGCGATCCGACTGATTGGAGACAAATCTTTCACAGATTCATTACCGTCTCTTGAGCATCGTCGTCATGAGAAATGTTCCACCGAAAGTTCCCAACTTATTCCTCCACGGTATATTTTCCCTAGACCCTTTCGTGCAGCTGCACCCGCGAGTTACATTCTAAACATTAAATCTAGAATTTGTTTTGTTTTATTTCAAATAAGTTGGTTATATTTATTTCTCATCAAGGAATCAACTCGCGCACGACTTCTTTTCGTACAGTTTTCGTACAGTAAAGTTTAGGAATTGTTTCATTCCGCGAACAACAAGACTGGAACGATTTACCATCCGATGTGTTCCCCCCCGGACTACTATATAACCCGCAGAAGTTCAAGGAGAACATAAACCGACATCTCCTTTCGTTCTTCCGACCATCCTGAGCTGTGCTTCGGCATTAAAGGGTCTTCCCCTAAGCTCTAACTGGAACTATAAAAAAGGGCTAGGTTTTTTTTTCAATTTCTTGAAGACGGCTTCAAATTTTTTAAAAAAAAAGTGCAATGGCTGGTCATGTCACTCGAATTAGTGAAAGTCATTCGAGTGACATGACCAGCCATTGCACTTTTTTTCTAATTTGAAGCCGTCTTCAAGAAATTGAAAAAATAAATTGAACCCAACCTCAAATGGCAAGACGGCGTTGACCAGGACGCGAAGAGAATTGGGATGCAAAACTGGAGGACATCGGCACATGACCGGGACCTCTGGCAAGAGACATTGCGGCAGGCCAAGACCGGAAACCGGTTGTAGTGCCGAGAGACAGAGCAAGTGCAATTAGCAAAGACGTGGGCGGTGAACAAGCCACCCTGAATAAATTTTCGTCCTTTGACAGCAAAAATATGGAAAAATTTCAAACGAAATTTCCAAATTTTCACCGGAGAAACCCCCAGATTTTTGCCGGAAACATCCTCAAATTTTTGCTATAATAACCTTCAAATTTTCGCCGGGAAAACCTCAAATTTTTCGCTAGAAAACCCCCCAGATTCTCGCAGAAAAAAACTAAATTTTTGCTGCAAACATTTCCAAATTTTCTCTGGAAAAACCCCCCAATTTTCGCCGAAAAAAAACTCGAAATTTTTGCTGCAAACACCTCCAAATTTTCGCCGGAAAAATGTCCGGATTTGTATCGGAAATGACCCAAGTATCACAACAAATTTTAATAGCACCGATTGGGGTATGTTTTTGCTTCTAAATTTTGTACAGTTATGTTTCTCGTAAATTGCTAGGCTAAGTTCTTGAACGGGCAAAATTGGAACATTCCTTTCACTCTCCTCCATATAAATGAGACTTTTTTTGCAATTTCCTCGAAAACGGTGAGTCATATCGAAAAATTTATAAAGGTAAAATGTGTTTAGAATAAAATTCTACATAACTTATCCATACATCAAAATCCACTCTGACCAATGCTTCCCCCCTCTGCCATGCAAATGGAATACTTTTTCCGGTTTTCTTGAAAACTGTGCATCGTATCGTAAAATTTATAAATATCAAATGTGTTTAGAATATGATTTTACATAACTTATCTATACATCAAAATTCAGTTGGACAACTACTTCCCCCCCCCCCCTCCCCCCAAAAATTGAATATTTTTTTCATTTTCTCGAAAACGGTGAGTCATATTGAAAAATTTATAAATATCAAATGTGTTTAGAATATGATTTTACATAACCGTTCCATACATCGAAATCCAATCGCACCACTCCTTTCCCCCTCTCCTACAGAAATGGATTTTTTTAAGTAAACATTTTGTCTGTTCTCATATAAAGTATTTGACGATTGGCGCCTGGCAGTTGTAGCGTTTCTTATGTTTCTGGTGGTTTTAAGCGTTTCTGGTGGTTGTAAGCGTTTCTGGTGGTTTTAAGTGGTTTTATTATATTTTTGCCGAAAATTTCATAAAATTCTGACTTAAATAGTTTCGGGTCTAGATGAGTTAAAGAATCTTTCGGTGGCATGGGAAAAACTTTTTAAGAACTTTTTGAGTTTGAGTTCGAAATCGTAGAATTCAATTTGAACAAACTTTTTTATGTAAGTGGCACGAAATGAAAAACTAATTTTCTTTTTATTCTCTCTCTCTCTTTTAGCCAAATTGCTACGCCAAAGTAATCACGATTGAATCGGAGAAGAAAATTGTTATATATTCGAAGCAACCGATTGGCGTCAACGAGGAAATCACCTACGATTATAAATTTCCGTTGGAGGATGAGAAAATTCCATGTTTATGCGGTGCCCAAGGATGTCGTGGAACTCTTAATTAAGTCTTTTTTACTTTCATCATTTTTCTATCTCTTATTCATTGCATTATTCCAGTTATTATTTTTTATTTCTATTGAATTTTGCTTCATCGTTAAAAAAAAACTTTAATTTCATATTAATTCCTGTAAGATTATGGAAACTGTTTAAATGTTTCAAACTAAGATATAAATAGCCATAAAAATACAGAGACTTTTTTATTTTTTACTTTCCCTCGTGTGTTATTTTTTTGCTATATTTTCTGTTCATTGTAAATTTGTGCCGGTTCTTTATGTCATGAAATTTCTTAATCGCGGAACAAATTTACGCTACCGACAGATGGGTTTTGGGAGTTTACGAACAACTCGACTGACCGCTAGCGACAGAAGGGTGCTTTTCAATAATGAGGGACATTTTTTTGAAAGGATATGAATGTAAATTTCACTTTATCGGACATAGTTTTTGTAAAAAAAATGCTTTAACTTTCCGATATTCCATAAAGACTCCTTAATAAGTCTGTAATTATTAATTACCAAGCGTAGCTTAAAAACAAGAAGAGAACAAATTAGTTGTTAAACATCTTAAGGCAAAAAATAAAAGTGAAACAGAAGAAGAAAAATGAACGAAGAAAAGACTATTTTAATGGATTTTCAGGTGTGAATGTTGAAGAAATGAGATTTAAATATAAAATTAAATCGAAACAATAAATTAATACACAAAAAATTACTTACTTTTCTCATAAATACCAGCCCTTAGTCGTTATTCAGCCATAAGAAAACAAAAACCGATAAATTTTTCCTCAGTAGTTAAATATATCAATATTTTACAGTACAGAAATCCATTTATATAATAGGAACATCAGTCAAAGAATGAGTTTTATTTTAATGAAATTTGTTGCTTTATTTTTGAATTAAAAAAAGTTGAATTTTTCAAATAAGTAAAGCAGTGAAGCTTCTTATAATTATCAAAGTTGAATGAAGAAGAAAAAATGTAAAATATTAACCCATTTGCGTGACACAAAAAAAAAATTGGGAAAAATGTCTCGTGTGTCACTTATTCAAACAGGCTTGTTGTAATGCAAATGCGATAAAGATATAAGAAAATGAATATTCTAGCTATTAAACTATTGAATAAAGTAAAAATAATAATAGAATTTATGTAAATTTTCTTTTGTAATAATTGGAATAAGAACTTGTAAATCCATTTGAATGGTGAATTGATTGAACGTAAAATAATTCCAAATTGTAATATATTCATAAATAGGGTATTTCATTTAATTGATAAATCCAGCAATTAGTAAATATTATTATAAAGAAAAATAAAATCTTAATCATTAAGTATTAATGGAAGTTTTAATTTTCTCACGTAACACAGAAGGTCGTGATGTGGGCGTTGCGACCAAAATTCACATCAATTTCCTGACTTCATAGTCGTGTCCCTTCGCGCTATCTTCTGTTACCTTTTTTATAGTTTCAGCCAGAGCTTAGGGAAAGACCCTTTAATGCCGAAGGCCAGCTCAGGATGGTCGGAAGAACGAAAGGAAATGTCGGCTTATATTATCCTTGATCTTCTGCTTGGGTTTCTTTCGCGCCCTCCTTTCTTGCTTGAGTTTAACTTGAGAAATCCTTGAAAGACCTTCAACTAAAGGGTCTCAATAAGGACGCTCAAAGTTTGTTAGGTTATAGCGGCCATGTTGTTAACACAACATCTGTCAAATGTGTTGTGAATTGTTCAGTAGTGTATGGCAAATCACCATGGAGGGTTATAGCGTCGAACAACGCGTGCAAATCAACAAATTTTATTTTCAAAATCAGTGATCCGTTCGAGAAACGTTCCGTGATTTTTATCCTCGAGTCCTGCCGATTCGACTATTCGACGTTTGGTGGCCAAACTCTAGTCAACTGGTTCGATAAATAATCAGCCAAAACTCTGACGTCACCGAAACGCAAAGTCTCTTGAAAGACTGCGTCCGGTTTGCATCTTTGTCGATAATTCATGAACGAATCAAGCAGTTTGAAAATTGTTTTCAGTATTTTTGCTGCTGTGCGTGAGAGTGTACGGGAAAACTCGAGGCAGTCAATTTCTCGTCGTTCACAAGAACTTGGCCTGTCTGCGACTTCAACTTGGCGAATTTTGCGTCTGGACTTGGGTCTGCACCCGTATAAAATCCAACTGACCCAGGAACTTAAGGTAGACGACCATAGACAACGCCGTGTGTTCGCTGATTGGGCTCTGGAGCAGTTGGAAGTTGATCCAAATGACGCCAAAAAAAATATCTTTTGCGACGAGGCTCATTTTTGGCTGAATGGATATGTGAACAAGCAATATTGTCGGATTTGAGGGATGCAAATCCACACGAGATACCAAATGCATCCCGTGAAAGTCACTGTTTGGTGCGGATTTTGGTCTCCAATCGGCCAACGCTACGTTCTTTGGAGTCCTAAATTCGCCTTTGGGAATCATCGATACGTACTTTTTCCACAACGAAACTGGCATTGCCATAACCGTCAACGGCGAGCGCTACATATCGATAATAAGTAACTTCTTGTGACCTAAACTGGATCATATGGACACCGACAAGATGTGGTTCCAACAGGACGTCGCTACATGCCACACAGCGCATGCCACGATGGACATTCTGCAGGAACGATTTGAGAACATGGTTATCTCGCACGGGGGCGACGTGAACTGGCCACCGAGATCGTGCCTTTAGACATCTTTCTTTGAGGTAATCTTAAATCGCAGATCTAGGCGAATAAACCGCAATCAATTGATGGCCTCAAAGTCAACATAACGAACGAAATGTTGACCAGATTTATGCGGCAAAATCTTCGAAAATTGGACCTCTCAATTGGACGTGCCACCAAGCAAAGCCGCGGTGGACATTTGAACGACGTTATATTCCATACTTAATGCCATAAAATATTCTTTCAAACAAAAAAAAAATTGAGTGGATATCTCACACACAACTTGTTTTATTTATATTTAAAAATGTCCTTATTGAAAGACCCTTTAAAAGCGAATTCAGCGATCAATCTGAATTTTTCCAGTAATGAATATTATTTCTGTGCGAAAACCGAAAAGATTTAAAGTTGATTTTTGGGAGAAGCCGAAGTAATCTGCATTTCCATTTCCAGACAGATAGAAAGCCAATTTCACTTTGGCTTCGCCTGAAAATCGGCCTAAGATGTTTTGAGTTTTCGCCAGGGATTTGTATTGTGATCATGAAAAATATCAACCTCTTAATTTAGCCTAAAACCAGGGTCCGATCTAGAAAGCGGACAATTTCCTAGAGGTGGCTTCAGATAACTTATTTTTCATCGACTAGCTATTCGAAGGAAATGTTTAGTCGACCAAAACTAATTAAACTGGCCGACATTCATGAATTCCAACCGGAAGGGGTGAGTGAATTACTGTAGTTTTTCCTTTGTTTCCCTTCTCCTCTTACGCAGCAGATTTCACATAACGAAACTTTTATAAAATCTACCCTGAGATTGTTCGTGGCATTGAATCCGGTTAAATCACGTGTCAAGAAGGGTGATTGAACTGCGAGAAGGTCAATAGAAATACTTATTTATGTACAATAAACAAACAAAATTCTACGAGATCGTGAAATACTCTATTTAATTACATTAAAAAATCTTAATTTACTTATCGATTATACACACTACTGAACAAGTTGGAGGTACTCCGTGAAACAATTCTCAAAATTCATTGTGAAAAACGCTTTAGCTGAAATTTTTTTATTTCTTGGACGATATCTGCATATCCAACTGGGCCTGAGCGATGTCTTCAAGTGCGGCTTGAATCTTTTCCAATAAATGTTCCCCTTTCACGACGATTTCCTCTAATCTATCTGCAGCTTCTTGATTTTCTTCCTGCAGCATTTTCAGGCTCTGTATCTGTAGTTCCTGCGAGCTGTCCTCGTTCGGTAGTGATTCGATTAATGTGTCGATGTCTTTGGCACAGCGGGAAATCAACTGTGAGAAAAGCTGGGCATAGTCTTCCTGCGGTGTTTGTTGAGGTGTGGCGGAGGCGCCGAACTCTTTGGGTGTTTGAGAACCCCGTTCGAAGCCAGCGAATTTGCTCGGGACGGAACATTGCTGTAGGACTCCAATGCTATTGCAGAAGTGCTCCGCTTGCTAAAGAACATGTTTGATTATTTAGTTTTATGCGTTTATTATTTAGTTTTATAAAATGTCAATAAATACCAAATTCACGGTGTCTTGAAGTTGTGTCAATCTATCGGCCATTGTTGTGATTTCTTCAATTTTCGCTTTATCTTCAGCAATGTTTGAAATGAATTGAAGATTTCTTAAAGTTGAGCAGTTAAGGAGGACAAAACGCCTTGTTTTTTATCCTCAAATTAACAATTTTACCGTGAAATCCCTAAAAAGCGTCCGCACGACTTCCCAAAACAATTTCACTTGAGCTGTCAAAATTTGTTGCTTTGGAAACTCCCCACAAGATTTCTCAACATAACCTATAAATTTTCAAAGTTTGATTTTTTTTATTCTAAATTTCTTTTTTTTTTAAACTTTAAATGCAAAGGCATGAAATTTTTCACATAAAAATTCCAAAAGCAATAGAATTTACATTCAAAATTATAAACAAACCAATTCAGTTTAAAATAATATAAACCGAATTTCACCACAAAATGTATCTTCTTCTTTCCTAATAGCATGGTTTCTCCTCTTTAGACACGGTTGAGGGATTGCGACTTCCGGTTGTCGTAAATTTTATTTTATCGTTATATTCAAACAAAATTTAATCATTACACTGTAATTTTAAAGATTTTGTAAAAATTGTTCAGTTTTCCAGCGATCTGCATGAACTTATTATTATTCATGCATAAATTCATGCATAATTTAGTGGAATTATTCTACTAAACAAAAAATCTTCTAAACAGCAAAAATTTAATTTTTCTTGTAGTTAACAAAATATTTGAATTTTTTTAAAGATCATTTCGCTTTTCGCTACATTTTTAAATTTAGAAGTTGAATAGTTGGTCGATAATTTTTTTTGCCTTTTTCAGCAAATTAGCAACCAACCAAACAACTCAAAAGATAGAATCGAGTTGAATAAACTGCGTAGGGGCTAAAAAGCTGTATATTGACTTCATTTACCAGCGACTATTCATTTCTTTTCACAATATTTTCGAGTTCCGATCTATAGAATTTTCTCAACCGTACCACATTGCGTGTAAAGTCGATAATTTCCTTTCCTGAAAATTCTATTTTCAATTTTTCCTGTTGTTTTTTTTTTCAATTTGAAAAAACACCTTATCTCTTGTTGTTTTATCCAATTTTGTCACAGTAGAGTTGTCACCATGCGAATGAATCTTTCGCTAACTGTTGTCCACCCCATTCGTATATAGGCAGAAAGACCTGATACCAAATGATACGTTTCTTCGCTTTTATGGCTGCAGTAGGTGAATGCATTTTCTCTATAATTTTTTTTTTAAATATTGTGTACTGAAAAATTGACTTTTTACTTAGCAGAAAGTGATGTCGTTTGTCACAATTTTTGGAATTTTATTTATTTTAAAAGTCTGTCTGGTAAATTTAAGTTTTGTAATTAAATTTGAAACCTGGCCACAGACTTTAGTTTTGGAAACAGACAAAACTCATCTTAAAAATCAATGCAATTCTTTGATTACTCGAAGTTTTTTCTATTCCCTAAAGGTTTGATTGTCGAAGTTTGACTGTACAAAAAATCCTGGATGATTAAAAATGGTTTTTGGTGATTCTTCAATCTTCATACATGCTTGATTTGAATCATTTTGATCTTACTTTTATCTGATTTTCTATTGTGGACATAGAAAGACCATTTAGAAGCGTCGCCTAAATAAAGGTCCTTAAATTTTCAAGCGCCAAAAAAGTCCCTGAATTTTGAAAAAGATTTGACTAAATATTTAACTTTTGCGAAGCGCTCAAGAACGATCCCCGGTGGGCAGATGGTGACGCGTAACCCAAATTTTAAATTGCATCACTAGTTTTTGTATATTTTTTAAATTTAATTCTCAATAATCGAATTTTAATTTTATTTTAAAAACAATAAATGATAAACAGACAACACCAATTATAACGCGGCAAAAACGAGAAGATCCAAACATATGGAAACTGTAGCGTTTGCGTGCATGAAATAAGATAAAAAAAAATACTATGACGAAGAGATAAGACCCAGAAAACAACCGACAAGACCCACACTTCTTTGCCACACTCAACAGTAACAGATACGACCATTCATCGTCGAAAAAGATATTTTGAACAAAAAGGCAGATCGGAGTTTCAGTTTACTTTTAGTTCCAAAACGTCGGCGGTTGGATTAAGTTCAGTTAACCACGAAGCGGCATTCGAAATTTTCTTTAATCGTCCATCGATTCGTTATATTTGCTATCATAAAAAAGACGTTGACTTTTAAGGTTTCGAGGTGAAAGGCATCGAAACGAATAAAACGAGAATTTTTCAACGAAATTCAATTCATCTGAAAGAAATTAAGCCGATCGATATTTTAATTACGAGATTTTTTAATTGTACGTGGTAACAATTTCATTTTCATTTAACACATAACCGATAAATAGACATTTTGGTTACTTTTCGTACGTGATTGGATTTTTTAATTAAAGATTTTCGCTTACGTTTGCAATAAAAGTGTCCAAAACTATTGTAAGCATCGGTTTGTGTGCCACAATTTGCACTGAAAAAAAGTTAAATTCATACGTGAGGGTTCTGTCGGTGGCACAGTTCCATATACGTGAAATATCTTTTTTGGTTGTTGTTGGAATTTTGGTGTAATTTAGGACAACATTATTTTGTCTGTTGTACGCTCGACTAGCAGATATTTGTGTTCAACCAGGTGTAAAGATCTTGCTGATATTTTTTGAAATTGCAACTAAGATACCCAGGAAGTGGACATTTCGTTGTGGATGGAGCGAAACGAGGATTAAATTCATTTGTTTATAAGGAGAAATGGATTAAAAGTACACCCCAGCGACGTAGCGAACAAGAAACCAGACTTTCAAGCCAGTTTTTTATGCTGTTTTCATTTTGCTACTTAATATATAGTAAGTATAGAAATAACGTAGGGACGTAGAAAAGTTCACTGAATGGGAAATAAAACAGTTTTCTATGGCAGTTTGGTCGCTTATGACTAAACCAGTGGAAATTTGTCGAAATTTGATAACCGCATTTTAAAATATTTCAGAGGTGCAATATTAAAATTCGCAGAAAAACCTGACTTGGTAAAATTTTTTTTGGTTGTTATTTTAAACGTTTTTTAAAATGCTTTTTTAAGCTTTTAACTGACGAAAAAAAGGAAAAATTTAGCATGTCACATTTTTTTTGAGATTTTAAAACTGCGCTGCTGAAATGACTAAAGAAAAAATTTTTCTGTGCGCACGGCAAAAAATCCTGGAGTATTTTTTCAATCCAAAAATTATATTGACGAAATCTCAATACAATTTTGGATTGGAATTTAATACATGCGAATTATTGAAAATATTTTAATCCGTACGATTATCCAGTTTTGGCGAATTTCCACTGAAATAATCACTAACCCGCAAGCGGGATTTTAGGCTATTCCGCAATTTAATTAAATGTGTGCAAGTCACAAATAAGGATGATGTGGGGGCGAGGCTCCTTAAAAGGATCTTCAAGTGTTTTATCTTCTAAAACAGATTCTTGAATTTTTGGTCTTTAAAATAAGATTTTACTGTTGAATACGCTTAAATTCCACACGGATAATTGTATTACATGCATCCATTTTAAAGTTCACAAATGTTACAATTACATTAAACTTTACACAATAAATATTCGCCCGAGAATTTATTTGTCGTATGTTGTTCTTTACGTCGAAGAACATACGGCAATTAAATTATCCGTCGACGAAATGCATAACCCGGATAAATGCAAGTAAATTGCGACAAAAATCGTTGTGCATTAAAGCGTGTTCCACTGTAAATGGATATGAATTTTTAGGGGCTTTTAAGGCTATGTGCTAACACCTTCCTTCTGCTATTTCCTGAACAGAGGGAAGGGGTTAGCCTGCTGTCTCCTGAACCCTTAAAGCAATTTTGGTCCAGTTTTCACTATAAGACATATAGTCCAGGGGAAATTTAGGATAGCTAAAAATCATTAAAAAGATTTTTTTAAACCCCTGATTTTCACCTTTAAAACGGGTGTCAATGACAATTAAAAACCACTAAACAAATTTTTTTAAACTCCTGTTTTTCACCTTTAAAACGGGTTTCAATGTGGGGTCGAAAATCGGTCAACGCGAGATGTCGCTGATCGTCAAAGAATGAAATGATGTCGCAAGGTCGTGTGCCATCTCTGTATGTCCACATCTTGAGCCGTTTTCGAGAAAAATAAAATGCGAACATTTTGCCGAAAATTAATAATGCTTCCAAAAGTTTTAAAGCTTCATTTTCACTGAAGGAAACTCGCAAAAGTTTTGCATTCAAGCCTAAAATTCGAAAAGCTTATTATTTTAACTTCCCAAAAATGGATGTTTTTCTGGATCGATGCTTATTATTTTAACTTCCCAAAAATGGATGTTTTAACTTCCCAAAAATGGATGTTTCAACTTCCCAAAAATGGATGTTTCAACTTCCCAAAAATGGATGTTTTTTCCAGTAAAATACTTTTTCGAGGCGAGTGTTTCTTGTTCTAAAATGAGTTGCCGCGAAAAAAAAATTTCTGCGGGTTTTTCGAAGCATAACTCGCAAACGAGTCGTCCAATTGAGCTGAAATTTCGGCTTCCCATATTGTGGGGAGATAAGTGTAAATATTTTGTTTTCTTCATCAAACCGAAAACTTTTCTACCTCCCTTTTCTACACGTAAATGATACGAGTATCAGTGAAGTGAAGATTCATAAGAAGTTAAACCCAGGCTAATGTGCCACAATCTATACGGATTCCATTAGAGAAACACCTGAAGTAGTAGCGGGTATCATTCGTATTCGAATACTTGTGAAACAAGATCTCCGACCATGGCTGCGATACTCAACTTGACCATCTAAAAGTATCGTTTTCCCTTTTTTGCTGAATATTTCCGTTTTTGTGGGACAACTTGAGAATAATTCAGTTAAAACGCAGAAAACATACTTGCGACTCCACCACCAAGGATAGGTCAGGTTCTTAACAAAGAAACTGGTCTTCAGTCTTGGTCAACTTGAATTGCCCGATTCTGTTGATACTGGAGACAATCTTTGATTTTGGTTTTCATCATAAAAAGGTTAAAGGTTTCTTTGTCTCTTGTAAAACCGGATGTAAAACTGATTTTGTTTAACACGAAGTAAATAAAAATTAATCTCTTGTGGTTTGGATATTTTTGTATATTCTATCGTTACGTTATTTTTGAAATTTTGTTTAAATTTCACAGTCGCTTAGAAATCGATTTGTAATTTAATATCAATTTAATGGTTAAAATGTTGTTCTTTAATTCGTTTCGGATTTTTTTTTTTACTTTCACTTTGTTTGACCTGTTTTTCGATAGTTTTTTTTCGAATGGTAAATGTTTTTCGTACATGTCTTTTATGGTAAACTTCTTCAATCTCGAAACCCTAATTAATGGTTTTTCTCTTTTTCTCATAAACATAAAGATCTCGCGAGAATTTGAATATTTCGCTTGTCATGTTCAGATACCGTCGTGGTTATAACTTGATGCAATATTTAATATTTAATGAGTTTTCTACGGTGTGTTGAATACTGATGATGGCGAAGGTTAAGTTTGTAGACGAGACTTATGGCTTCCATAGTGGACAAATATAGGTCAGTTGAATACGGAAATGCACATTTTCATTGTTAGAGTTTTATTTGTATGCCTAAGTTTAGTTTATAAAAAATAAATATGGAAAGTGTAATTTTTCAATCGTTTATCTGTTTTTTTTGTTGAAACTTGAAGAATTCAAAATGATTAGTCCGTTTTTTTTTTGGTCATGCGAGGTAGACCTTGGGAAAAAAAGCAATCATATTTTCAAATGCAGTTTTATTTCTCTTACATAGCATACACTCGCAAAAAAATTGTTAAACCTTTTTCATTAGGTCCGAAATTAACAAAACTATCATATTGGAAAATAGGGTTTTACGTCCCGGATTCGCCGCAATACTATCCAGATCTAGACGAGCTGTCCAAACGTTCCGTGAAGTAAAGAACGATGCACGAAATTTCCCCTTGACTAACTTTTGAGTTTCACTTCCGTTGTACCTGGATTGGAAAGGTAATTTGCTCTAGTTTCATTGACATAAGCTCTTTTTTGGCGGGGAACTGCAAGGGGGATGGTCAGCTGCCATCTTATATGCAACGGAAAAATCATTGCGTCTATAAGATGGCAGCTGACCACCCCCCTGCAGTTCGCCACCAAAAAAGAGCTTATATCAATGAAACTAGAACTGCAGGGGGGTGGTCAGCTGCCATCTTAGACGCAATGATTTTTCCGTTGCATATAAGATGGCAGCTGACCACCCCCCTGCAGTTCGCCACCAAAAAAGAGCTTATATCAATGAAACTAGAGCAAATTACCAGGTACAACGAAAGTGAAACCCCAAGTGGTTCAAAAGTTAGTCCGGGGGCATAAAAAACGTCGAATCCTGCATGGGTCTTTTCGCCCCAGATTTTTCAATCTAATGTTGTGATTTATTGTTGTAGGACTTTGTCACGCTTAGATTCAAAACTTCAAATGTAAGGATTTCAATTTAGGGGTATGTTTGA
Organism: Chrysopilus asiliformis; assembly: GCA_964034945.1. Taxonomy (NCBI): domain Eukaryota; kingdom Metazoa; phylum Arthropoda; class Insecta; order Diptera; family Rhagionidae; genus Chrysopilus; species Chrysopilus asiliformis. The sequence goes on from OZ035960.1 coordinate 101,286,040, forward strand.
CTTTTAAACCCAAAAATTTTCGTCTGCGGCGCAATTCCCTGAACGATTTTTACCTGTAACCCATTTTCTTTTTTTTTTTAAATGACGCCTGCGGCTCAGTTTTTTTAGAGAAAGTGTCGATTGTGAGACATTTCTTTCCAAAACTTTTGCCTACCGCGCAAGTTTTTTTGTATTCTAACGAAATTAGACAAACTTTGTACCCTTAGATCGATTTTTCAAAATTTTTAGGCACACGAAAGTTCAGGTACAAGTTTTGCCTCCAACGCTTTGCCTTTATTTGGCCCTCCTATTAGGACCAATTATTGAGCACTTTTCTATTAATCTCCACCCCCCCCCCCCCCCCCCCCTCCACCCTTCCACCCAACACTCGTAATCTATCCTAGATTCTCGGAAAAAATGGCCACCTTATTGTAAAACCTTCTTTCGACGACCGCAATCTTAAAATCTGTTTTAGAAGACTAAAAAATTAAATTGAGCACTGTTTTAGAGAACCGCCCTTAGTGACTCTAACTTCTTACAACGCGGGGTCTGCGGAATCCTAGTAACGGCGTTGATTCAATGTAACTTTCGATAAGGATCTTGAATAAAATACGTCACGATGATTTTCACTTTTTCAAACCTCTCCCCTCTTTTCGTGAAGCCTTTTTATTTCTTTTTTTGTATTTTTTGGCGAGGGACATACAGTGCTGAGAGTATACAGCATCGAGGTTTCAGTGTATATGAATTTGAAACAACAAAAATAATAATCGGACCTTTCTTATACCCAATTAAGTTCTGTAAAAACAATACTTCGACAATACAAAGAAAAAAACATGCGAATGAAATTATTTTAAGGTTAAAAAGCAAATAATATCTCAAATGATTGACAAAAATTATAGTCTTTACATCAAAATTCCATTCTCTGCACGATAGTTTCGCTACTGATGTAAAAAGCATATCCGGTATGCGTTACACTGACCTTAACTACTGAAAACAATCTTATGTGTATATAGAGGAAAAAAGATACTTTCATGATGATGTCCGTATTTTGCTACACATAATTACAGTTAATGTCAAAAAATCATTAATTGACAACAATTTCACATCAGATTAACGACGAATGAAACGAAAAAAAAATTGAAGATCAACTTAATATCACTGTGAAGATTTTCTTATCTGGCCCGATGACCCCCTACGAATATCAAACAAATTATCCACATCGACCTCCTTCTAACTACATAAGAAGGCACAAAAAAAACGATTTTTCTAAAAGGCCACCAGCTAGGATTTGAAAAAGAAACCACATAACATCCGCGGTTCGTCCAAGATTTACTGATGCAGCATCCATCCGCTCATAATTTACTCTAAGTATACTGGAATTTCATTTAAAAAGCATGAAAACATAAAATGCAAGTAAGTAGAAATACTCGACCGATTTACGAGTACTTGATGTGGAAATTGTTGTCACTTTGAAAAGTACTTTAGATGAGATGTTAAAAAAAAAGACAAAAAATTACCACTCATTCAGACTTCGGTAATGTTTTTAATTGAAGGCTTTTACAAAAGTCTAGTGATGAACAATTTTTCACTCGATCTCAAACGCTTAGAAATTTATCTTAGCGGGCATAAGAAGTTGGCTAGCACCGACACCTGTCCATTGTATGCAAATTAGCTTACTTGGTCTGCTTCTGTTTTCTATTACTTATGAGACCCCTTTTCAGCCGCGGTTGAGTTAGTTTTTTTGCAAAATTATGCAAATTTTCGTATTTCTGATGCGAATCGCTTTTCAGTTTATTGACATGCGTGAAACTAATGGCAAATCTTACACTACGACGTATTCTGCAAAACTTCCATTTTTCGGCAATTTCCCATAAAACTTCATTCGACCGGCAACAGGGCCCCTAAAATTAATTTCAAACGCACCTTGACCGCAGACAAATTGCCTTTATGTCATGTCATATAACTCGATCTTACAATTTTACCACATTTCAGATTTCAGGTAAAAAAAAAAACATTTTTTTCGAGTAATTCCACGTCTATCAGCTGAACAATCTTTTACAGTTTCGTAATACGAAGATGGTCTACATAATTTTTATCTGTTTTCGGTTATTTAAATCTTCAACAGTGCGACAAATTGAGAAATAAGCTAAATAACTATTTGTTAAACGAAAGATTCAAGCGACAAACCTGCAATTTCTTATGCCTTGAGACCGCGTAACTTTTTATTCGCGGTAAGTGAGTTTCAATTAAATCGAAAATAAAATAACTCTATTAAAGTAGATATTATTTAGTTGAGAATTATAGTTTTTAACTTTTTTTTTGGATGGTTTGCTTTTGAAGTGAAATCCGATTCATGTCGTTGAACTTGATTGGTTTAAGAGTTTAACGCAAAAACGTGAACGGCCAAAAGTTTTAGCAGAAAATTAACATTTTTTGATACGTGATAAGATTTTGAGGAGCATAAATAGTTTGCCTATAGTTTACTAATATTTTTCAATATCAAATGGATAGCAAAATTTAAAGATTTATTGCGATTTTTGAACTTTGGTGGCTAAAAAATGGTGGCGGGATACAAAAAAAAATCTCCGCCAGAAAAAATATGACTTACGACGGGATGACGAAATTAAAATTCAGCACGTTTAGGATCTTTTTTATGCAAACCAGGATTTTGAGGATACTTTTTTAGGAAAATTTTTTATTGCAGCTATTGTTATTCAATTTTATCAAAAAATTCAACCCTATCGCTGGTTATCATTTTTTTATCACACTAGAAATAGAGTTGCATTTTGAATTCTAAATAGATTATGTCGTGAATTCTGAATTGATTATAATGGAAGTTTTCAAGTCAATGACTTAAAGAAATTTTAAATCATTGACTTAAAAACTTACAGCCTTATTAATAAACGTTAGTTAACTTTTATCAATGGTTTACGCAGTGGATAACTCGAAATTCTTATTAATAAAAAATTTTAAGAGTTAACTGACGTTAGTTAACTTTGTGTTAGCTAACATACCGATTTCCTCGAGTTAAGGAGTTGATAACTCTTGACGGCGCATAACTCTTGCAAAAAAGACTGGAAGAAGCAATGATCCATTAAAAAATGCAATTTATGTTGTTTTATTATATTACCTTATCACTTGAACACCAATTTTCTGATCGCTTTCCTTCAATTTTTAAATTTTCCACTTTTAATTACTTTGCAGTGAATCACAATTAAAATAAAAACATTAATTTCACTCCTATTTTAATATTGTCTCCAAGGAAACGGATTTAAAAAACCAAAATATGACTTATTTTAATATCGTCTCCAAGGAAACGGATTTAAAAAACCAAAATATGACTTAAATGTAAAAGATTTTCGTATTTTTTGGTACAATTCGGCACAAGGGTTGCCGTATTCCAGCGAAATTTTTAAATAAAATACGAGTTAGCTATTATATGGAGGAAATTTTTTTATTAATAAGAATAGTTATCTAATGGATAAGTTTGCTATCTCGGAGTTAGTTAGCACATGAGTTATCTCCGTGTTAGGGATTTTTTATTAATAAGGCTGTTACATTATAATCAATTCGGATTTCACGACATAACCTATTTAAAATTCAAAAATTTTCTTTGATAATAAATTTGGTTCCCTTAGGCAACACTGTTTTTCAAATCTTCAGAAAAAATTGCTGTAATCGAGTCTAAAGTTGGTAAAATCAATTTGAAGTCCAAAGCATTTTTCCTTGATTTTCTCGAAAACGGTTTCTTTTATCAGAAAATTTGTGAATAAAATAGTGGATAGATATACAGTGGCTAGTAATATTTTTCTAGAAAATGAATTTCTTTCGAGACTAAAGCCTTGATTACTCAACAACCATTAATGATCTGCAGTTTAATACCGGCCCCACACTCTCGCCGAATTTAAGCAAATTACAGTCAAGGACGTAGTGCAATATTGGACGTATTTTTTTACAAACTTTATTACGTTTCACCTTTTTTACATATAAGAAACGTATTAAAATCACTGCAAAAACCAAAATAATAACGGAGCCCCGCATGTCCCCGGGATATATACCCATCGACTCAATTCGGCGAGTCTACAACATGTCTGTATATATGTATGTGCTTCTGTTCGTGTATTCGTTTGTATATTGTATGTATCGAAATTTGTACGGCCGACATTTACCAGTAAACTTTAACCGATTTTGTCGCGGTTTTTTGCATTCGAAAGCTGATATCGTCCCCTTATTTTGGAAAAAACGAACCGTTTACGAGAAAATCGCAAAAATATTTTCGATTTGTGTGGGATAGGGAGAAAGGGGTGATTATATTCATAATATAAAGTTTGAGTATGCAAGAAAGGTATATCCTTACAGTTAGATAGATTAAGCTGTCGATTTATCCGGCTTAAAATTCCAGTTTAAAATATTATACATATTTTATATTTTTTAATATATTTTTCCTTCGGGCTGATTGGTCAAATAATACAAAAAACTATGTGTGAATTATAGCGACGTTTCGTCCCTTTATTGGCGACATTCTCAAGCTGAATACTATTGAAAAACATACCTTAGTTTCTATGTAGATATAAAACACAAAAAAACTTACTGCAAGTATAACAGTTGTCACGATTAATTAAAAAAAAACCAAATAAAAAATAAAAAATAAAAAACTAATATTAAATAAATAAAACAAGCTAATTCCGTGCAAAGGAAACCTGGAATCCAGCTGCGACAAATCATATGTTGGGACAACAAAACAACTACTGAAAAACAGGGTGTCAGGACATAAGTCAGATCTCAGAAATAACAATCTGGAGAAAACCGCCCTCGCAACTCATGCGATCGAAAATAAACATTCACTTGATTTCGATCATATACAGATTCTAGCGAGGGAAACAAACTATAGAAAGCGGATGATATTAGAGGCACTACATATATATTCAACACCCAACACCATCAACAAAAAAACTGACACAGATGACATAAATCTGACTTACTGTGCTTTGCTAGAAAGGGGAAAGTTATCTGAGGGGTAAAATAAGCTTTAGTTCCGCAGAGAATTTCGTTTCTAATTTCTGTTTGTACGCTTGTTTTATTTATTTAATATTAGTTTTTTATTTTTTATTTTTTATTTGGTTTTTTTTAATTAATCGTGACAACTGTTATACTTGCAGTAAGTTTTTTTGTGTTTTATATCTACATAGAAACTAAGGTATGTTTTTCAATAGTATTCAGCTTGAGAATGTCGCCAATAAAGGGACGAAACGTCGCTATAATTCACACATAGTTTTTTGTATTATTTGACCAATCAGCCCGAAGGAAAAATATATTAAAATATAAAAACACTTGGTCGAGAAAAATTAAATACAGTATTTTATATTTTGCATACTTTATGTCAAAAGTGATGAAAAAACGTAACTTAATTTACAAAAAATTGGCAACCTGGCAACCGTCACTGTGACTTGCCTGCATTCATCAAAAGTGTGGATTCCGCATTAGAAACGCATGAAATTTGTGCAGTCGTATGACTTTCGAGAACTATTTCCCAGCCCCGGTGTGTCGTGATAAGCACTACGAAATGTTTTTTTTTATATAAAATCAATTTTTTTTGCGAAATTGATGCGGATTTTCCAGAAAAAAAAATCTGATATGATCAGCGCATGACTTTCTGATACAATATTTCACACTTTTTAGTTGTGTTTTTCATAATAGGACTCAAGAAGTATATAAATTTTTGAGAATCATTAAAAATATATAAATCAGTTAATTTTTTTCTTTCCTAAACACCAAAAGCCTTCCTAAAAAAATTTCGGCTCACATTTAGATATTTTCTGATTCACAATCAAAATATGTGATAATCCCGCTTAATGTCACTCGCAATTTCTTCAAGTACGCGATTTGCTAAACGCCGAAAATTAAGAACCGAAAATCAAAACTCCAAAACAATTTCAAGGAAATATTAGCAATGAAGCAACATTACAGCGGGCTGCAAATGCAAATTTCGGAATAATTTAACATTAAAATTCAATTAATCACATTCGACGTTAACAGTTCATAATTCATAAATCGAGAATCCATAATCCAAACATACACACACGTACAACGAATATGAATTTCTTTTTAATCTCGATTGCAACATTTTTTAATTGACATTGGATTCATATTTCAAACGCAATGAATTTGTTTTAGATTGCAAACAATTTAACACCACACTGTCTGCTAGCAGTCTAACCAATCGTGGTGAATTGCCGAGTTTAACACGTTTTAAGACATAATTAGAATTATTAAATAAATTCATTGTTAAACAATTAGCCGTACATTATTTCCTATTAAATATTCAATGCTTAAATTATGATGTAAAAATTGATTTCAGTATTTTTTTTTTGTGATTTCAATCTGGTTCCAGTCATTTACACTTGATCGTAAAAAAATCCAAACCGTCAACGGTTATTTGAACTTCTGCTTTACTACAAAAATACCATTTTGCAGTTTAAATTTTTCAGCATTTTGTCCAATCGAAAATTACGCTAATTTAATATTTTAATATTAGTAGGTTTAGTCAATTACGACCAGTTGACTGAACTTTCTGTTCACGCTTTCAAATCGATCACGTTTATTATTTTATTCTTTTGTTGGCAGTCGATAGAAAAAATTGCATGTCAACCTTTAATTTGCTGAATATTTAATTATTGATTCAATGAATTTTCCATACCATTTAGCAATTTATTCAAATACTCGCTAATTATGCTGGCTGTGCGCCAATTGGCAAATATACGCAATTCTTCATGTAATAATAATAATATATACTCGAATATTTAAATAAATCGTGAAGTAATTTTTTCGTGTTAAACGCCAACCGTTAAATAAATAGCCATAAACAATTTTTATTATTTACCAAAATAGTGTGGTTTAAATGAATTCTTTTTTTTCGCTAAAGGTTAAACTAGTTTAAAATTAAAAAGAAAATAAAAATGAATGAACTTTTGATCGAATGTTATTGAAACTTTTCGAAATTTCTGTCAAGATGATTTTGCGTTGGAATATTAAGCCTCGTAAATGATGAAATAAAGTTCTGTAGAATTTCCTTATACGAAATTTTAAACATTAAATGAAATTTATGGTTCAGTTTTTTTTTTTATTTCCCAATGGCGGATCATTTTAATACCCAAAAAGGGAGTTACGGAGGACATGCGAAAGATTTCTGGATATCATTTCTTGATATTTACTACTGTCTAAAAATAATTTCTTACTATATTGATGGGTTTATGTCACCTAAAACTTTACCTTAAAATTTTATTAGGTAAAATATAATTTAAACTGATGGTAAAAAACGCAAATTTTGGAAAATTTTGGGCGTTTGGAGTGTTTTTTGTTATTAAAGATATTAACCTTTTCGACCGGAAAATTTGCACTCTTGACGCTAAACCTTTTTGCTTTCCTCTGCAGAGAGAAAGTTTTGTATTCATGACGGAGACGGACTCGAGAACGGGGCAGATGAGAATTTCTGATCAGTACGAAATCCGTTTCAGGCAAAATCATGAGGATGTCCGTGCATCTGTCTGTCGGTATGCCGGCCTGTCGGTCTGTCCGACGTACGTATCTTAAATAACTCGAGAACACATTGACGTGAAATTTTTTGAAATTTGAATTTTTTTAGCGACTTGAAATTTTTGGTAAATTTTTTTTACGAAAATCGTAGTTTTTTTTATCAACTTTTGGAAAAGTAACGGTAGCTATAATGGGTACTCCCCATACATTTTTTTTTTTTTGAAAAAATATCGTTTCTTGAAAATTTTTCGAAATCTATGCGCTTTTGGGACAAAAATAAATGTGACAAGATTTAAAGAATGTAAAGTTTTCTACATTTTTTCCTTGAACAATTTTTACGTTTCTTCAACGGTTCTTAACATACATATTTAAAAAAATATTATTTTTGATATATATTTGTTCCGAAACTAAATATTGCAGAGGAAAGTTTTATGTTGATCACAACTGATATTTTTAATTTTTTTTTTGTTCTTTAAACCCAATTCAGACTAGCGAGTAGCGATTACGATTACGATTACGATTACGATTGCGATTGCGATTACGATTACGATTACGATTGCGATTGCGATTACGATTGCGATTACGATTGCGATTACGATTGCGATTACGATTACGATAACTGTGATATTGGCAACACTGTTGATTGTTTTACAGACATACTTTTAGTATTCATATACAAATTATAAATGTCATTTAGGTTAAGTGTTAAATAAAATGAAATATATCTTTCTTCTTTACCGAACCTTCGAGCTGTACACATCATTTAGTTTGATTTCTCCAACATCATTACAATAACGATAACGATAACGATAACGATTGCGATTACGATTACGATTACGATTACGATTACGATTACGATTACGATTACGATTACGATTACGATTACGATTACGATTACGATTACGATTACGATTACGATTACGATTGCGATTACGATTGCGATTGAGCCTTCTCGCCAAATGAGATCACATCTTTCAACGATAGAGATATGAAAGCGGTGATCGCATTGGTCGAGTAAGCTCAATCGTAATCGTAATCGCAATCGTTTTTTGGGCTTTATGCCAGTAAATTTATTGCCAATATTTTTCAAAACGCTTTTCATGCGATTAGGCTACCAGTATTTCCTTTTCAACAGTTGTTTCATCTGCTAGCCAGTCAGGAAACTCTTAGAGTCCGACCGATTAATCGGCTTCGGCCAGCTACGGCCAAACTTCGGCTTCGGCTTCAACGTTTTTTTTTGAAACACGAATTTTCTAAAAAAATGAATTTGTTGAAAGGCGGCTTATCATAAGAAATGATTTAATTGCCAGTAAAATTTCCTCGTCAATTCAAAATATTTGGCCACAAAATTTTTCATGGTGAGATTTCGTCTCTCTGACAATCGATTTTTTTCGTTCGATTTTTTTCGAACATTTTTTCCAAGAAATTAGAAATATATTGGAAAATGCTGTCTCCACGAGACCTTTTTTGGTAGGACATGAAAATCGCCAAAAAATTATGTTTAATCGAAACCTAAAATAAAGAAGAATTGCAGAAAATTAGAGGAAATTTCTTTTTTCCTAATGAGTATTACAATTTTTTTTTTAATATTGAAAGTTGTTTTTGCGGAAAATGGGATTTAAAAATACAATTTCGTGATTACGAATCTCGAATGGAATCTAAATGACATGTTTAACTAGAAAATTAGTCTAAAGGAGCCGCTCCATTGCCATGACTTTTTCCCATGACAAAAAAAATGAAACACATTTATGTGAAGATGCCTTGGCGAGAAAGGGAGATAAGAATCAACTGCAAAAATTTGTCGGCAAATGCAAAAATAATTTCCCCTCTTTTGTTATGGCGATGTTATGGCGATTTCTACTACAATCACATTTGTCCCTGTAAGTGAATAGTAAGCACGGACACATTCAAACTGTTATTATAGCGTAATGTCATTTTAAAAGCTTTTTCCCCTTCGCATGCATAGTCAAAAGCTTTGTTACCATGCCAATTTGAACATTATATTCATAGCATAAGGTTTGATATGATTGCTATAAAGTTGTTAAACTGGAAGGGAAAACGTTTACCTTGTATTCAGTCATTCCTTTTTAGATCTACATAAGTCTATCTTGCTCTAGTTTCCTGCATTTTTTTGTCATGGGAAAAAGTCATGGCAATGGAGCGGCTCCTTTAAATTCAAAGAACTTAAGAGTTTTATGGTCGCATCAAATAAAAAAAAAACTGCAAACTTTCATCGCCCAAACTTGTTCTCAAATTTAAATAAAATAAATAAAAAATCTTTCTCGTTTTTTAAAGTTTATTTAGCAAAAATCAAATAAAAAAACAACAACTTTTATTAACAAAGTTCAACTTCTTATTAACGAAAGTTTAATGTGAATTCATTTTAGGTGAAAATTACTAATAAAACAATGCTATATTTCATTCCTTTCACTTTTAGTTTGTAGCCTTCTAATTAAATGTTGTCAAAAGTTTTAATTGTTATTCATCGCGCAAGCAAAAAAAATCAGAAACCACAAAATCTGATCAAATGGAACCAAATCACGCGTGATTCATGGATTTCTGTGAATATTTAAAGAAATTCTTGTGGAAAATATTTAAAAAAAATTCACTGAAAACAAAATTTATGATTCCAAGACGCTGTTGGCCAAAGATTAGCAACACACCTAAAAGACCGGCAAAATGACGTCCCATGATCGTTTTTTATAAATAAAAGAAACTCACTGACTCACTTTCCAATCAATTTCCGGATAAACATCTTTTTTACAAGGCCTTGAACTTACAAGAAGTCATTCGCGATAATGCGGGATTTGTAACTGCCGACTCTATTTTTATACCGCATTTAATCGGCAAAATAAATATCAGTTTAAAATTTTAACGCTTTTCTCGCAAGACCAGTTTTAAGATCTTTTATAGAAAATTATTGCCATCAACTCTCAGGTTATGTCGAAAGAAACGATCGAATGGATGGTGGCTGTTCAAACTACACCTTCGGGAAATGTTTTTCTCCGCTTCACCTGTAAAATTCAATTGAAGCCTAAGAGACGCGTTTCAATAGTTCGACAGTAATTTTAAATTATTATCTCAAACAACGGCATTTGCGTGTTTCGCTAAAGGGTCTTGCGAGTCTCTCATGGAAAACACATAAATCTGATGTGAAACGGTGGCCAAAAACAATAGATTTCAGACAAGCGGGTTTTAATTTCGAAATTTTCTCTTTAAGAATTAATCAAGTCGGTTATTAGTCGAGCACGCAAATGCTGTAAAACGAAACTGGTGGTAATTTTCGGGTATATTGTGAATGGCGAGGTAACCTTCAAGTCTGAAAAATTCTGAAAATACCTCCAAGAGTATATTTTTTGGTGCTTGATTTTGCGCTGCACGAATTAAGTCGCGATTTTATCGTCAATTTTACGGTCGTTTTTTGCTAAAAGACGGTATAGTAGATACCAAAAGCAAATATGACGTAAATTGTACACGCTTGAATGAATTTGGCACACTAAAAAAAAATTTGGGACCCAGACTGGAGTTGGACAGCGAAATGGCTTACGGCATGGGAAAATATTAGAGATATCGATGGAAAATTTTTATATTATGATATTGGAAGCTGGTTAAGTTTGCTAATCGATTAAATTATTGAAAACTGAGAAATATTTCCTGGAGGTTTTTTAGGTTATTTTTTTCACCTTTGTTGCCTACAGAGTTTTTTAACGCAATTTGTCAATAAAATACGTCACGGATTTAAAGTGTAGAAACATTATGAAACATAAGAAAGGGTACAATTTCCAGAGGCCAATTGTAAAATACGCTATATGATGACAGAGAAAATGTTTATTTAAATAAATCCATTTGTATGGGAAAGGGGGAAAGTGGGGTCCGATTGGATTTTGATGTATGGAATGGTTATTTAAAATCATATTCTAAAAACATTTCATCTTTATAAACTTTTCGATACGATGCACAGTTGTCGAGAAAACTGGAAAAAAGTGTTCCATTAGCATAGGAGAGGAAAGAAGCAGTGGTCCGATTGGATTTTGATGTATGGATGAGTTATGTAAAATCCTATTTCAAATACATTTCACCCTAAAAAATTTTGCAGTATGACTCACCGTATGTAGAGTACTAGCTTGCATACTCGTCGTTGCCGGGTTAAGTTTTTTGTATAAGTTTTAGAATACGAAGAAAACCGGAAAGAAGTTAAAAACTTTTGAGAAAAATCTTATCCTTGCAGGACTCCGTTGCGAATTAGTCTAACACCAGATTCGTGATCAGCGACCCCGAAAACCCCCAAATGCCACTTTTCTCCGGGGAAAAATGGGGAAAAGGATATTTGCGTTATCCTTACAGGATCTTCCGTTTCTAATTTTGAAAATCTAACACCAAATTCGTGATCAGCGACCCCGAAAACCCCCGAGTGAAACTTTTCAGCCTCCTATTGAGCAGGATTCATGGCGAAAATCACGGTTTAAAAACACCCAAACCCCCTTTACCCCCCGTTTACCACCTTAGCGGTAAACTTTCGAAAAACCCCGCCTTAGTGAGCGCCTACGTGATGGTTGGGACATACTGTGAAAGTTTCAAGTTTAGCTTCAGGGGTTTGAGCTGGGCGTTGATGAGTCAGTCAGTCAGTCAATCAGGTTAAACGATTTTATAATATAGATAAAAAGCGTAACACAGAGGAAACAGGGGACGATAAGGCTTTAAAAACATGACGTGTTTATGAATAGCCCCCATAATAGCCGTTTCATGACCGACTTTATCCTTGCAGTTGGAACTACTGAATACAGGAGTGGTTTAAGATGTTATGTTGTAAATTTTTCAAATTTATTTTCTTCCTGGTAGAATATAGTAAAAATTGCTGCAGTTCGGGAACGATATTCAGGAATGAATTAATTTCACGTACCGAGGTTCTACTGTAATTTCAACGAAAACATCATCCATTAAGGGGTTAAGAGCTTCTAGTATAAGAAAAATTTTATTTTGAACGACACTACAATTTCAACGAAAAGTACTCAATAAATACATTTAACTCTGATTTCGTAAAAAATCTACTCTCAACTTCGTAAAAAAATCGTGACTTCTACTTCTTGTAAGATAGTTCAATAATTTTAAGGGTCAACTACAGTCGATTAAATAAAATTTCGCTGCAACTTTAAAAATCTATTTTCTGTTCCATGCCTGTTACACTAAACTTAATACCGCTTATTATTTGAACTCTTAAGATTAAAGTCGTGACAATTGGGTGAAATGGAGAAAAAACACATAAGAATAGATTCGTTGCAAATGAAAGCAATTTCTGCTTGTGTTTCAGTTGATGAAGACGCAGATTATGCGACTGAAATTCGAAAAATGCATTTCCATTGTTGTTATTGTTGGTAATGGATTGCAGTAATTTAGCAGAATATTAGGTGAATGTGGGCATACAATTTAGTTTCATTTTCCCAGAATTGTTTGAAATGCAGATAAAGATTGCAACTTTCTATCAAGTATTAGATATCTTTTTTTTTACAAAAAACTATGGTGGCATGATACACTTTTACGCACAAATGAGTTGAAATAAATCATTTCTAAAAGTGCTAAATTGAATTTTATTTATTAAACCCAATGGTGATTTACAGCAGAGAACCCGGATCCGGAAAATGTGCGCAATTTGAGAATTATTTTAACAATTGCAATTGTTTTTGCTGCACATCGATGAAAATTGGAACGCAGTTGCTCTAGAGTTTAAACAGAGACCAATGGACAGAAGATTTAAACTCGGACCAAAAATAATATTTTGTGGTGCTGGTTACACTTAAAATGGCCACAAAAGTTGATTTTCCCCAATAGTTATCAAATAACACAGGCCGACAAAAACAGCAAATTTTCTGTGCACTCAAAATTAGAGTTTTTTTAAAAAATAACTTGATGTCGCGAATTTTAAATCTGGAAGTGGTTTGGCTGGATCAGCTATAGTTTTTGTGATACTGTGAGAAATACCCCGAAATACCATCAGAAAAATGGAAGCTAACTCGACGACCTACATACGGCGTAATTGGCCTCGGGCAGGCGCGCGTTCGCCTGCATGTGGGCAAGTAAAACTGAGTTGACCTGTGGTCGGAGAAATTCTGAAATTAAGCCACCAGCAGGTGAAGTAGGGCATTGGGAGCTGCACGAGTTGACCTTAGATAGGTTAACTCTGACCGCTAGCTGGCTTACAGAAACCTCTGTAAGGTCAGAGTTAACCTGACAAAAAGTTGACCTGGACATTTTTCTGAGTATACAAAGATTAATGTCCCCCTCTCGCCCTCTCGTTACTGCGCGTTGAAGTACTTAGGGGCTATCCAATAAGTACGACACATTTGAGGGTTCGGGAAGAGCGGGTCTAAAGTAGGTAGACGGCGATACTAAACTACATACAAAATATCTCGAAAAATTGTGTCGAAAGGGGAGGTCCAAAAAGCCTATAATTAGTCTGAAATGACAAAAATTTGGCTTAATTTTCATGTATTTTTTTAAATCTGAATATTTTTCATGTTTTCCGAGGTCTCGTGGGAACATAAATTTTGTATACTTCTATGTCATACTTAATGGATAAAGAACGCTTTTTTTCAAACATTTTTGTGCAAGCCTTTGAAAAATGTCTTAAAAATTCTTTCTCGGGAGTATATTTTAATAATAGGACACGAACTCGGGCGAAATTTATGTCTAATCGAAACGCAACAGAAAGCGTATACCGTTTACACGCATCGAACCAATGGTCGTACACAAAAATGAACTACACCAGGGTGTTCCGCATGTCCACCCGTCTGTATGTCTGCCCGTCTGTCTATCCGTCTGTCTGTCCGTCTGTCTGTCCGTCTGTCTGTCCGTCTGTCTGTCCGTCTGTCTGTCCGTCTGTCTGTCCGTCTGTCTGTCCGTCTGTCTGTCCGTCTGTCTGTCCGTCTGTCTGTCCGTCTGTCTGTCCGTCTGTCTGTCCGTCTGTCTGTCCGTCTGTCTGTCCGTCTGTCTGTCTGTCTGTCTGTCCGTCTGTCTGTCCGTCTGTCTGTCCGTCTGTCTGTCCGTCTGTCTGTCCGTCTGTCTGTCGTCTGTCTGTCGTCTGTCTGTCCGTCTGTCTGTCCGTCTGTCCGTCTGTCCGTCTGTCTGTCTGTCCATCTGTCTGTCCATCTGTCCGTCTGTATGTCTGTCCATCTGTTCGTTTGTCTGTCTATCCGTCTATGTATGTAGCCGTCTGTCTTTCCGTCCGTGAACACCAAAACTTCCAAAAGAATTGAGTTAAGACTTGAAATTTTGTACAACTGCGTTTCTCGTAAATGGCAAGGCTAAGTTCTTCAACGGGCAAAATCGAACCATTCCTCCCCTACCCCAAATAACTGAACCAATTTTATAAAATTTTTCTCGAAAACAGTGAGTCTCATTGAAAAATTTATAAAGACGAAATGTGTTTAGAATTAGATTTTACACAACCGTTTCACACATCAAAATCCAATCTGTCCAATCCTTCCCCTCTCCCCCATACAAATAAATTTTTTTCATAAAAATTTTGTCTACCCTCATATAGAGTATTTGAAAATTGGCCCCTGGCAATTATAGCTTTTCTTATGTTTTTCATCGGGGGGGTTTTTTTGCACTCATTTAGGAAATAAAAATTCTAGAAGTAAAATTTTTATTCATCTATTTTTGGGACATGTTTTTCCTGTTTCCAATAAAAAAATCATTAAAAAAACCTAATTTAAAATTAAATAATAAAAAAGAGTGGCATTTGACTTTGATGAATTTGACCTTAACTTTGAAATACTTACATTATTTATCAGCAATTTAAAAAGTAGGTAAAATAAACTGTGATTTTTATTATTTGTTTTGAATTAACACAAAATAGAAATTATTTGTATTTTGTTGGTTAAAGTAGATCAGCGATGCTTAAATGCCTAACAATTCAGTGCCTACTTATGCCCACCTCGTTTTCAGGTCCCTCACGAACTTCAAATAACCGAAGAAAATTCGAAAACATTCTATAAGTCGCAGTCGATCAATGACCCAAAATTTATGTAGGTGTTTTGGCGACTTCTTGATGATCACATGGGCTAAAAATCTTATTTACGTTTATTAATGCGAATTTTATTTATTTCTAAGAGATATGCGAAGTCTCAAATGGCGGTTTTTTTTAAAAAGTTTTTTGTGTTTGCAGACGAAAAGCTAAATTTGGGTGAAAGGTGGAACCTCCACAAAATCTAACAAAAATCTTCTTAAATGGTATTTGATACAAAATTGTATGAAGAATTATTATTCAAAGAAAAGACTTTAGAAAACAAGTTTCCACATTTGGAATTTGATTGGGCTGAGCTAAAGCTCGGGGCGGTGCACTTTAAAAATCGTTAATCTTAGCTTAATTTTCCGCTCGTTTAGGGAATACACATACGAACACGTGTGAAGTGTTCAATTAGCGGAACCAAGTCACCTGCAGGGGGGCCAACCGATAAAACTAACGAGAAAAATTTCTCACCTTTTAAATCGAATTCGAAATCGGAAATTTCGTAAACGCCTGCGTCTGATTGAAGGAGAAATATTTAAATAATAATTATAAGAAAATTGAATTTATTCTCATATATCGATATCAATCGCACATATGAAATTCGTTAGTTTTCTTGACTTTCTCTGTGATTGATCCATGATGAAAATTCCATTTATCCAAAAAGAGTGAAATTGGTTCGATTGCATCCATGGAAAAAAAAATGAATTGCGGAGAATTAAACATGAGATGAATATAAAAACTTTCATTTGCAAACACCGACCGCATCAATAATGGCCGTATGTGTAAAATCTAAACAAACAGAAGTATTAAGTAAAGATTTTCGGTAGAGAGAAAAAAAAACATACGAAAAATGTGGAAAAAAGCGAATAAATCTGAGGTTGATTTTATTGATTTCGGATTAGACTTCGTCTTGATTGTTTTGTTTCCTGCGGACTTGAATAAAAGTGAAAATACCAAATGGAAATACGGATATTGTTTATAATAAATACTTAAAGATTAAATAAATCGAAAATGAAAAGAAATGCACTAACATTCAAATGATTACGAAATTTCTTTTTAAACATTTTCGGAAATCGTAACCAACTTCTTACGGGCTGAATATTAATTTAATTTGGGGTTTTCGGAAGAGAATGTTTGATCGTCATGTAATAAATTTCTATCAAAATGAATAAAAAACTTTTGAAATTTTCAGAGATTAATCGAATAAAAGGCTTCTTTGAAAGGACTTTGGTTACGACACTTTTAATTGTCGTGTCAAGAAACTTTTTTTAATAATTTAAACAAATGCTTGAAATTTCAAATTAAAAATCAGACATTTTTACATTCAGAGCGCCAACACTGGTCTTAAGGCGAGAACTACACGCTCAACACCATTTGTTGATCTAAATTTTTGTTAAAGGAATAGTAATTCAAATCTTTTAAGTAACTGAACTAAATCTAGTTGAGAATTGTAAATAAAAAACATAACAAAAGCTATAATTGCCAATAAGGCAATTATTGAAAACCCGTATGGTGATATTCCTATCACAATTCGAACAGTTTTTTTTTTTTTTTTTTTTTTTATAGATCGAGCCAGAGCTTAGGGGAAGACCCTTTAATGCCGAAGCACAGCTCGGGATGGTTGGAAGGACAGTTGTGCCAAAATTCCACTTTGAAGTCAAACTTTTCAATAAGATTTTTTAAAATTTATTCCAATTGGATTTTGATGTAAGGGAGCTTTATGTAAAGGGTGTTTTTTTTAGACGTGTGGTTTTCAATCTGGCACTACTTTTTTCGGAGTTGGTCTTTTTGACAGTTGTCACTTGATTTATGCTCAGTTTGGTTTGCCATTTCGTCAAACGACCATCAAGCGCGTTGCACGTTCGGTGAATGGGCCCAAAACGAGATGGCCACCGATCCCGATTTTTACAAGAAAATTTTGTTCAGCGATGAAGCTCACTTTTGGTTGAATGGGTACGTCAATAAGCAAAATTGTCGCATTTGGAGGGATGGTAATCCACAAGCCATTCTTCAGACGCCGTTACATCCTCAAAAAGTCACTGTTTGGTGTGCTCTATGGGCAGAGGGAATCATTGGTCCATATTTCTTCAAAAATGAAGCCGGCCATAATGTTACAGTCAATGGAGAACGCTATAGAGCCATGATTAATGACTTTTTCGTGCCTGAATTGGAGGATGTTGATGTGGACGACCTTTGGTTCCAACAAGACGGCGCTACATGCCATACAGCCAACGAAACAATCAATTTATTGAAGGAAACTTTTGGTGAGCGCATTATCTCGCGTCGTGGGCCTGTGGCGTGGCCTCCAAGATCGTGCGATTTAACACCGCTGGACTATTGTGGGGTTATGTGAAGCCGCTTGTCTACGCAGATAAGCCCGAGACGATTGACGCCTTGGAAGAGAATATTCGGCGCGTTATTGCTGACATACGACCCCAATTGCTGCAAAAAGTGGTCGAAAATTGGGCCTCTCGGCTGGAATTTATCTTAGTGCCTTTCTCTTAGTGCCTTTTTGACTGACAACTAAATATTCGAAAAAGGGTTAAAACTATCGTGGCAGTTAGAGTGTTAACGAACTTAGCATTGAATTTTACGAAAAACGAATCTGCTTAAAATTTGAAGTCTCTAGCTCAATCCGTGCGCCACGGACAGACGGACGGACAGACGGACGGACAGACGGACGGACAGACGGACGGACAGACGGACGGACGGACAGACGGACGGGCATGCATAATTCAATTTTTTTATCATTCTAAACACACTGGTGTAATTCATTTTTGTGTGTTATGACGGGATCTTGGCGTTACAAACGGTAAGGCAAAGTTAATATACCCTTTGGTTTCACCATACGGGTATAACTCGATTTCCTCCAAGAAATGGGGCAGTGTTGTCGTTTCAATCAAAACCCATTTCAATGTAAAAATGTTACTTTCTCGAAAAACGGTTATATATTTATTGCCCCTTCCGTGAAAGCACAGAATTTATTATGAGTCTTACCCCAATTTCTTCTGTCCTCAAACTTAATATTCGTCTGCGCTTAAATTCGTTGACCTAAAACCATACAAACAAAGCAAAAAAAGGGTTCCAATTTAGCTTTACTACTCCATTTCACAAAGAAAACGCCTTGAGAAGTTTTACTACTTTTTCATGTCACATAAACCCACTATCAACAATTCTTATCGATGGTGGACGACCTTTTCTTCGCCACCCCTTACACAAAAAAGGGCTGTTACGTACAGCCACAATATATTCCACGTTAAAATCGATTTTTTTCGCATAAAAGTTTGCTCAAAAGTCGAATAGTCGGGCAGTCGAACAGAAGTAAGAAATTTTTGTGCTTTCCCTTCGTAATTATCACAAAGTTGTAATTTATAAAGTGGGTACTTTCACGCACAACAGGTAAACAATTGTTTTGTTTGAATTTTCTAAAAAAAAACTCATAAACAAATTTGTTAAAAAAGATGATTATGTCGGTTAGTACAGTAATTGGAAATTGTGCTCCCACATTTTCTATTTATTGTTACAAAGTGATTAAGACGAACTGAAGATCTTGAGGTTACAATGGAGTTCCTTGTAATTACGTGCCATAATTCCACCTTAATTATATTTTACTATACAAAATTATTATGAGGCCCGCTTTCCTGAGATTCGAATTTGAAAATTCCCAACTAATTAGAATCTATGAAAAAAATAAATAAATCAAAAAATTTAATAAATGTGTAACTTTTGTTTGGTTATTTTAGCTTTTGCGCTTCCAGCAGCATTACAAACGAAAATAGACGATAATGAGAAGAAACGTTGACCATCAGCATTTAATAACCATCGGATCTTTGGTTTGGCTGACCACATTAATAACAACGTGTACCGGCCACGGGCGATTAATTGAGCCGCCGAGCAGAGCTTCTGCATGGCGATATGGATTCCAAACACCACCAAATTATAACGACCATGAGTTGTATTGCGGGGGATTCGCCAGACAGTGGAACAAAAACGAAGGAAAATGTGGCGAATGTGGCGATGCCTGGGATACTCCGCAACCTAGAGCCCACGAATATGGGGGGAAGTGGGGCCAGGGGGTGATCGTGCGGAAATATTATCCAGGAAATGATATCACAATAAGGGTTGAACTTACAGCTAGTCACATGGGGTAAACATCTATTCTATTTACCACAAAAGAGTGAGTTCATCTAATTTTCGTGACTTTCTTTTTAGATACTTTGAGTTCAGAGTCTGTCCCGATGTGCGAGCGAAACAAGACTGTTTAGATAAAAATGTCCTTAAAATAGCCGGTGGGTCTCCAATGTTGCCAGGACCGTCCGATCTTGATACTAGATTTTATCCAAGGAATGGAAGTCGAATCTACGAAATTAAAGCTAAATTGCCATCAGGTAAGTGCGGTTAAGAGTTTTGTAAAGAGCTCTGATTAAAAAAAAATACATATATTTAGGGAGGTAAGGGTACTGTGGCAGTATGGCACCGGTATCTCATATAAAAACTCGAGAAAAAACGCGACGAGAGGGGAATGGGAGTTCGAAATTAGCCTGACATTTTTAATGGACAGTGTATAGGCCGCTATTGCTCAGATTTGGAAAATTTTTCCAGCTTTGTTCAATTCTACTGAAAGTTCAGTGGTTGTGCAAACAATACACCACGCCAATTACTTTCTTATACGAAGTATAGTAAAGTATTGTATTAATAAAAAGTTTAGACTTCTCAATTTTGCCTAAAAATCATTTTCCGAGCATTCCTCAGTCGATTGGAGCATTATTACAACAATGTCCTTCTGTCTGTTAGACTATGTCCAAGATTTCTCAAAAACTCGAAAAAAAGAGAGAGCTAGAGGCATGAAATTTTACAGGCATGTCTGGTCCTGGAATGGGACGATCATAGATATACTAGATCGCTCGATTTGCTGTCTCAAATGGTCCCATTTCAATACAGTTCAGTGAATAAAAACGAGTCAAGTAAGAGCGAGATAACCGTATGAAAATAAATATAGTCCTCTCGTTTAAACCGTGAGCTGTCAAAGGAAAATAGACTTTCGGAATGGTGTTGGCACCTAAAGTTATTTGTTTGCGCCTAAAGTTAGTCTCAAACTTGTGAAATTTGAATTTCGCGGCAAACTAAATTTGAATTTCGCGACCTTATACAGTTCAGTGGATGCGTTCAAGTACGATAAAGAGGGAAATACTTTTGGGACCATTTTTCAGCAGAGCTTTGTATGGTGACAGTTGTTCTATGTTATATAGTTCTGTGGGGACGATCCTATCACCTTTTGGTGAATTACGGAAAATAATTGAAATGACGGCTTTTTTAAAATCGCAATTTCGTATTTCGCAATTTAATTTTCGGTAGACAAAAGTTGGAGACAATGAAATTGTCTAGACTTTTGTCTTTCACTAGAACTCCGTATCTCGAACAGTTATCGAGATATACCGTTATTTCCAAAAAATTTAGGTTTTTCCACCTTCGCCAAAATTACCGGTTTTTTGGTAGTTCAATTAATGGGATGAATTAAAGAGAATAACGATTCCCACAATTTCGTCTTTCCCGCTATCCGCTATCTTTTACAGTTACTGAGACTTTTTCATTAGAAGATAAAAAATTAGATTTTTGCGAATTGCTTTTCAACTAACGGTCTCCCGAACAAATATGTAAAAGACGAATTAAAGACATTAAAATTCTTTACATGCTGCTTTTTACCGTTATCGAGATATTTCAGATTTTCTAAAAAAATCATATTTTTATACAAGCCACTTTTTTATTTTGTTGGACTATAGTGTAAATTGCGCAAAAACGTAGATTTTTTTTACGTTTTTTAAGCTCCCGTACCTCACAACGTGGTTTTTCGCAATTTTTATACGGGATTTTACCTTTGTCGCACTACCCTTGACTCCCTTACGACCCCAAATTAGTATTTTTATAAAAAAAAACTCCAGACCAAAATTTTAATAGAAATTCTAATTTGCATCACGAAATTTTATTGATTTTTAATGATACAGTAGAGTACGCTTAAATGCAACCCGGATAATTGCATTAAATGCATCCATTTTCAAGTTCACAAATGTCAAAATTACTTTAAATTTTACACCCTTAACCCTAATTTATTCACTAGGAGTTAAGCCGAGTTAGTGAGTTAAGGGAGTTAGCTAACGTTATTTTCCATGTTAAAGGTGAGTTAAGGGAGTTAAGGCGATTTAACTCCTAGTGAATAAATTGGCCGTTAGATGCATAACACGGATAAATTCTGGTAAAAACTGCGTTTTGTATTTTACTGTGTTCTAATTGTATACAAAATGGAATTCTAGGTATGAAAAAGTTGCGTACCTGTACAGTCTGGATGTGAATTTTGAATATTTATACTAATAGAAAGCAATAAAATCAGCGGAGTAACTAGAAATTCTGCTTTCCTCTTCCCCCTTTAATGAAAAATTTACTTATATTAAATTTTAAAAATTAATTATAGGTTTAAAATGCGATCATTGTGTTCTTCAGTGGCGCTACATTGCTGGAAATAATTGGGGAACGTGCGCAGGTTTGTGAAAAAAAAATCTGAAAACGACTTTTACTACTTTTTCCCTTATTTTCAGATGGCACGGGATCAGTGGGTTGTGGACCCCAGGAAGAATTCCGGGCATGTTCGGACATTTCCATTGGTGAAACTGGCCGGACAACAATGCGACCCTTCCGTCCAGCAGTCAAAACCACTCCAGCAAGTGGTGTCACACCACCCCAGGAAACAGAATATCCCGATTCCGGAACAGGAGAAGAAGGAATTCGAACCTACACGGGAGTTCTTATTGCTCTGTTGGCTCTGCTTGTGGTACTTTGCGTGTTGGCCTCCATTTATTTGTATCACTACCATGGTCAACGTGTCAAGCAACTGTTGCGCTGGAGCCGCGACAAGGATTCGTCGACGGCCGCTGGAAACACGACAGCCCCGAATGCCGCAACCGAAAACGAATCCACAATTACAACAGTTACAACTGACTCCCCCGTGCCACCCCCAGTGCCTCCGCCAAGAAACAAAAGACTGTCAAATGTTAAGGATATCGATCCGGAGGATTCCAGTGTTGTGATAGGGCAAACGCCATCCCCAACTAAAACTTCATAGTCTGAAAAGAAAATCCTTTTTTTTTATGTAGCAACGTGAAACAAATATTGCCCATAAAAAGTTTTTTTTATATTTATATTCGCGTCGAAAAAATTTAATTTTATTGTAATTTTTTTCATAATATTATGGAATTTGTTAATAAGTGTTTCATCAATCATTTTTCACATTTCGTTTTTATTCATTTTTCTCATTTCTGTACATATCTGTCGAAAAATATACACAAAATTTTGAAAAAAATCGTTTCTTCATTGAATTTTTGCTTTGTCACTAATAGATATACTCTGAGGATCATAGATGTCGATCATAGATATCGGTTTCCTGAAAATCGGTTCCCTGAAAAAGAATTTTAAATTTTCGATCGTCAAAAGATTTATTAAGGGTTGCAATTTTGTGGAAAAAAACATAAATGATAACTTTCTTACTAATTAAACCTCATATGATGAAAATTCGTCAACTAATTGCGGTAGAAAGTTAAAATTTGGCACAGAACAAGCTTTTACCAAAAGTTAAACCCTGCGAAATTTCTCCAATTAGTTTAAATATTTAATATGCCATCGTATTTGAGAATACTGAATTACATGGAAATAAATAGATTTAATGAAAAACCTAATTCAAGATGTAAAGAAAAATTCGTTAAAAATTTCTTTAAAAGATACGAAATTTTTTTAAATATGAAAAAATAATTTTTTATGCCGAGATAAATTTTTATTTTATTTTCTTTTTTATGCCTTTTTGTCGGTTTAATTTTTGATACACAGGGCCCAAAAAATTGTTTTTCTTTTTAGTACATTTGTTTTAAAAACCATTTTTTTAAATTTTTTTTGTTTTGATTTTTTTCATTTCATTTTTTTTTAGTAATTTGATTAGTATGACTAAAAACCCAAACTGATGTCTGTCTGCCGCCACGCTGTTTATACTTTTTATATTCTAAATGAATATACCTAATAGGAGTATATTAGAATTAGTACTACGTTTGTAACGCATCGAACCAATCATTTACACAAAAATGAAAAATATTTTGATTTCCGTATGTGCGTCCGTCTGTCTGTCTGTCTGTCCGTCTGTTTGTCCATCTGTCTGTCCGTCTGTCTGTTAGTCTGTCCGTTTGTCTGTCCGTCTATCTGTCCGTCTGTTTGTCGATCTGTCTGTTCGTCTGTCTGTCTTTTTGACATACATCAAAATGCAATCGGACCACTGTTTCCCCCCTCTCCAATACAAATAATATACTTTTTTCCTGTGCATCGTATCGCAAAACTTATGAAGACAAAATCTATTCAGAATATAATTTTATATAACTTATCTATACATCAAAATCCAATCGGACCACTGCTACTTCCATACAAATGGAATACATTTTTTCCTGTTTTCTCGAAAACTGTATTTGACGATTGGCCCCTGGCAATTGAGGCTTTTCTTACGTTTAGTTTTGGAATATATATCCTTGGCTTTAAGATGTCCTTACAGACCTCTTAACGGCCGAATCGGACTCAGCGACCCCGAAAATCCCAGATGAGTATTTTCTCCGGAAAATTTGATCCTCCCCTATCCTTACAAATACGAAGTAATCAAAATATGGTATTATCATCGCACTTCCGTATATGTGCGAAATTTCAAGTCAATCGGCTGGATGGAAGTGGGTCAAAATTGGATTGTAAAGGCCGGTGTCCACATGGAAGTTTATTTGCGGAAGTCGCTTCTAGCAGAGACTTCTGGAAGTTTTTCCCGTAGAAACACTAACTGCAAGTGAACTTCCAGAAGTTGTGACACCAGAAATCTCTTCTGGAAGCGACTTCTGCAAATAAACTTCCATGTGGACACAGGCCTATAGATTTGACATTGTGGAAAAGACCGACAGATACAAAAGCAAGCTAAATAAAACTTTTAAAATGATCCTTTATTTGGTATGTAAAAAAATCACTCACAAATCAACATTAAAAGCTTCAAAAACTATATTTGTATATTTTTGTAAAGCAACTCCTGTGAGTAAAAAATCTATTCCAAAGAATAAAAAATCTATGTTGCCATAGGGCAAAAAACTTACCAGACTTGTTTGCTCAATGAATTTTCTGTGATATTTTGATCATTCTTCTAAATTTAAACATTTTTGCATACATATTCCTTTGACATTAAAACTTTCATCAAAACAGCAAAAGTGTGGTATAAATAAACTAATAAAATAAATAAAAATATGAAAAGCGTGTGAAGCAATTTATCAATATTTTTTTTGTTGACTAAATTTTTTATCGAAGTCAAACTTTTAGAATTTAACAAAAAATGAATTAATATAAAAGAATAAATATCATACCTGTGGCGTGTTTCACGAAACTTTTAGCAGCCACTAAAACGCCGGGGTTTCAGTTTTACAGGAGGTTCCTCTATTGCCAGTTCATTATGAAGTTTTGCTTCCATAAATTCAATTTTTTAGGCACTTCGTGTCAATATTTTTAACCCTTTGCGGACGGAGGGAATTTTTTGTTAAGGAATTCAAATTGGATATAATTTTCAATACAAAATAGGCTTACAAAACACATATTTATTGAAAAAAAAAAATTATTTATTGATACTTTTCACAGATATAGGTGGTTCCATCACGCTACCACTAGGAACCTAGAACAATTTATTTTTCGTGAAATTTAATAAAACAATTTTCCTTATTTGAAAGGCATAATCCAACGTTGCATGTTTTGCAGTGCCATCTGGTCCTGCGGGGTTTAGCCTTGGTGCTACAGTTAGTGCATCTAACTTTGGTTCCATGTTCGGGCATAGAGCTTTGTCGATTCTTTTCTCCAAGGGAACATTTTTTTTAAAACGGTTTACCCGGTTCTCGACACTAGCCAATGTTTGTCTATGTGACACAACGAACGTTCTGGGTCCATTTTATATTTTCGCTGGGTATTAAATATGTTTGTAGCGGTAATTCATCTTCAGATTCCCAGTCACTGTCATGGCTTGCAGCCACCATTTGATGCATGTCTTCATCCTCGAAAACGTCCAATTTTTCTAATTCAAATTCGTCTTCACTGTCGGAAACATCTGATCCATCCGATGGAAATTCATCCAAAAGCGCATATACCTCATCGCTTGTCATTTTCATCAAATTAATTTTTTTATTCATTGCGAAAATTCTGAAAAAAGAAAAAATAACGGCCTGGTAGGACCTTTATGGAACCACCTAACAAAATCCGAAAAAATATAATAATCTTATATTTTTCTACTCAACACTTGAACTATAGTGTAATTAATGTTTTTGATTTGTAATAAAAGTATTACTTACTCAGTATTTTAAATATACCACCACTTTTATTATTATTTTCTGCAGCCGATCCACATTCGCCAAACGTCACAATGAAATGATCAATTCACGCTCAAAAAAATTACATCACGCTCGAATCGCATACTCAAGTTCAAACATGCATATTTCATGACTCACTACGGTTGATGGTTCCGACCTACGCTTTCTAGGCCGCTCTAGAAAAATTCTTATATGGGTGGTTCCAGAGTGGAACTACTAGGGCCTAAAGGGTTAAACAAAATTTGGATCTGTATGAAAATTTCGATTTTTTAAAAATTTCACTTCACATTTTTCACTTTTACGCAATTTTCTTGTAAACTAATATCTTCAAAATCATGATTTGAAGGACATAACACTCGTTTTCCCGATCGAAATTGATTAAAAACGAAATTTCGCATCGCATATTTTCATTTTCAGTCATTTTAAATACTTAAAAATTTGGTATTACCAACAGTTAAAATGTCATAAGATTTTGGCAAGCAATGTCGCTTATTAGTTACCTCGCTTTTTTTGTAAAGATAGTTTACACGAGATATTTTACTGCCGTAATAGCTGGTATGAGGGTTCTACTAACCCCCAAGTAAATCAAGCTAGCAGACTCTTTTTTGGTTAAAATACGCCAGCTATATCGATTTAGCGGTCGTTAAAAAGTTCGTAAAACCCAGCATTATTCCATTAAAAATAACAATCGAAAAATTCTCTCCAAATAAACAACAACTTACTTGCAAAATTAAAAAAAAAATTAAAAAACCGGAATTTTTTAAACCACATACAAAAAAAATGTCGATCGATGCCACCCGTTTAACCAGTCTACTCATAATTTATCAATGCACAAAATAGAATCATATGACACCTAATTAGAAATAACCTTTGTTAATGATAAAAGAAAAAAAAATTGCGTTCAAATTAAAATATGTTAAAATATGTGAAAGACGCACCTGTCGCAAACCGGTAATTTAAGATATTTCAAACAAAAAAATTTTTTCCCCTAACGTAGTTGTAACTGCTTTTATCCGGATTGGAATGGAGCAGGAGTTTTTAAACAAAAAAGTGGATAGGGTATGGTACGGATAGACGCCGCACCTTTCAGAAAAACGCTTTGAGATTCTAATTTTTGAAAATACCCATGTAATTTTAAATCCCTAGGATAGGCTTATCATTGAACTATATCTTTGTTAAATTTCACAACGCTGGAGCGAATAGGAAAAGAACAGGGGGAGGGTTATTAAAAAGGACCGAATTTTGGTACGGATTGGTGCCCCGCCCGGATATATGCCTTATCGACATCATCGATCTATGTAGATTGCTATCACGGCCTCTGCTGTTGATGGGTTGCACCGTAAAAACCTTACAAATGTTGTAATTCATTCATGGTTCGCAATCCATGTAAAAACTGTAGGTGCGAAGCAGGGAAGAAATTATTATGAAACCTCAATTGAGGAGGGCCAGGCTCTTCGTGAGCTGTAGCGCCGAGGATGATGAGGATCTATGTGACATTCAGCCATATTGAAATTAAGCCTAAATAAGGCGTCTATCCTCTTTGGGCATCTAGGCAAATATCCTCGTTGGCACGGATAGATGCCTTTTCGTTTTTTTTTTTAAATCTCACATTCAAACAAACTATTAAAATATCACAATTACTTTTTATTTAACGTAAACAAAGCAAAACAAAGTAATTAAACTCTTAAAACTAATTATCACATCAAAATTTTCTGACTCCACAAAACAAATTCAGCCATTTGTTGCTAAAATTTATTTTTTTAAAAAGCTATCATAAAGAACGATGCACGATTTTGCCCCCCTAAACTAACTTTTGAATCAGTGTAGCTTTCACTTTGGTTGAGTACTTTTTGGAAAGGGCACAGTCTCTAGTTTCATCCATATATGGCTTCAAGAACCACCGAATTGCAGGGGGATGCTGAGGGGTTAACGAACTCTCTCGTGATTTCTGCAATGATTTCTGTGAAAAATCACAAGAAAGTTCGTTAGCCCCTCACCATCCCCCTCCAATCCGGTGGCTCTTGAAGCCATATACGGATAAAACTAGAGACTGTGCCCTTTCCAAAAAGTACTCAACCTAAGTGAAAACTACACGGATTCAAAAGTTAACCCAGGAGCACGCATTGTTCTTGTTTGTAACTTTGTAAGCATACTAGGAGCGGTGTGGGTTATATATTCAGTAATTTGGGTTTTATATTCAGCTTCGGGACATCTAGCCGTACCTTACCCTAGTATTTCACGGATATTTTTTGGTCACACTAAAATTTTTTATCAAAAATTAAATAAAAAGCGGAATATAGGTCAAAAACTATATTTAGATCACACAAAAAAAATTGGAATGTGTAAAAGCATTTAGGGTTAAAGTTGGTAACTTTAAAACATTTTGGGTTGATTAAAAAAATGTCGAATTCTATTTGACACTTTTATTATGGAATTTCATTTAATTTTTATTAAAATGCTTCGCTTTTTTTGGAAAATCCCATAAAAATTAAAGAATAATTTCAAGGTTGCACCGTTTTAAAATTTATTTTTTTGACAAGAGTGACCCCTTATATTGTTAATTTTAATTTTCAATTCACAGCACTAAGAAACATTCTTATCAAAAGAATCAATTTCTAAACTGTACGACCTTGAGAACATTTTA
This sequence comes from Chrysopilus asiliformis, assembly GCA_964034945.1. Taxonomy (NCBI): domain Eukaryota; kingdom Metazoa; phylum Arthropoda; class Insecta; order Diptera; family Rhagionidae; genus Chrysopilus; species Chrysopilus asiliformis. Next base: position 101,314,610 of record OZ035960.1, read on the forward strand.
TTTTATGATTTTTTTTATTCAAGAACGTTAAACTATTGGTATGAATTGGCAAACAAATCATGTCACATAAGAACCGGTCAAACTTGACATTGATTTTTCAAATTTTAAAATATGTAGTATGAATGAAAAAAATGGGTTTTTTGGTATTGTTTTTCTTAACCAAAAAAATATGCTCTTTCTACATTCTTTAAAGTATTGTCATCATTAAAAATAATTTTAATTATTTTTGTGGTTACAGCTTGTAGAGACTAAGGATATCTGTCATTTAAACATGGTTTACGTTACTGTATTAATTAAGACAGTAGATGTCTTTATTAATTAATACTGTATTAATTAAGACAGTAAATTTTTTTCATTGTTTTTAGCAGAAGGAAAAAAGTGCACTGCGTTGTAATTTCAATCTTGGGGACTGTCCATAAAATACGTCACAATTATTTTCATCTTTTCAAATTTTCAACCCCCTTTTATTCCCCCAAAGACCCTATTTTTTTGTATGAAGTTTAAGACCGCCGTCATATTATCGCAAACCATCCTTCTCATCTCTTTAAATCTGCGATGTCTTTATGGACATTCCCTTGGCACAATTTGTCCAACCACAAATAGTATAACCATACAGATGTCACACGACGAGCAAACAAATGTTAACGAAAAACTTTGATCAGGGACACTATCGCATACATTGTTTTTTTTTTTTTGTAAAAACTGTTCACATCGCCATTTGCTAGCAGTGGACGAGACTGCTAGAGGATGACGAAGTGTATGGCATACACTTTTTTACAAGAAAGACTGTATGGGACCCCTTGTCGCGTCCCAGAACATAATTTTTCGTTAACACTTGTTTGTTCGCCGTGCGACATATGTATTTATATACTATTTGTGGTCCAACTCAGTTTGGAGACCAAGTGCGTTGTAGAAGTACAAGTCTTGCCAATTTGACCAAAACAACAAATAATATCAACAAACAAATTACGATTGCGGTCAAATTGCCAATAAGCGATCTCACGAATTGGGATATTTTTAAGGTCATCTAATTGAGTTTAACTCAAAAATTGTAAGAATTCCCAAATTGTTACGAAACAAATCAGATTTTTGCTAAAAATTTACAAAACTATTCAACTCATTGCGGTTTTGACTGTCTGTCGACTGATCTTTATTGTCAAACAAAAGTCAATGGCTGGTAAATTACGAATTTCGTAATCTAAAAAACATTTCTTCTGATTCCAGATATTTTGGTAAAAAATATTATTATGTAAATTTATTTTATTTTTTACAGCACGTGAAGAGATGATAATAAGTTGGTTTTAGGGGAGATTAAAAAAAATCCAGAACCAGTAGTGGTAAAATAATCAAATACATAAAATATTTAGGGGTATTACCGCAGAGTTGTAACTAGACTGATATTATAGTAAAAGTTTTTCGAGAGTTTTGCAGAGTACTTCTTTTCTGTAGGTCACAAAGAAATTCTCTTTCCACAACCCCTCAATTCTCACGATGCTTGTTCGAAATTTCTATGGCATTTTCTTCGAGATATGAAAATACGTCACGCGATTTTTTATACAAATTTTCCATTTGTATAGAGAAAAGGGCAAAGGAGTTGCCCGATTCAACTAAGATGTTAAGTAAAATTGTATTTTTCGAGACGATTAACCGTTTTCGAGAAAAATCACAACTATTTAATTTTTGTGGGGGAGGGTGGGGCGATTTGGGGAGCAGAAAGAATTGCCGATTGTGTCCAACGAAGATTCTCACATATTTAGAATTTGAAAATGGCTTTAACACGTTCGTGACATTTGCTTTTTGAACTTTTTTTACATTTGGACATCGTGTACCACGGGTGGCGATTTGTTTTCTGGCGGTTGTGCGCCATCGGTGGTACACGGTGCGTGTTTTTATATTACTTCATAAAATACTGACAATTTATGTTAAAACTATGTTTTTATACTTACGACTGTCAGGCATATTCAAAAATCGATTGCACTATGCATGTACCACCAGTGGTACACGATGTCGCGAACGTGTTAAAGGCAAATATATAATGGCTGAAATCTGCGTTTGGACTTCTCCCTTAGACCTTGACCCATAAAAATGTCTTTTTTTTATTCAAAGGGAAAGTTTTTTAAGCACGTAACTTCACTTTAACGCGTAAAATGTTTGGTAATTTTTTTTTTGTTTTTGCTTAGATATGGAATTTAAGTAAACTAATCTTAATAGTCCCAAATTTCAAGAAAATGGAAAGCACCGATGAATGTAAAATCCCCTAATTACACAAAGTGCTAAACAAAATACAACTTTGCTTCTACTAATCACAAAATAATTAAAACAAAAAGAAAACAACAACAAGTCAAATTGCACAGAATGAGAAAAAATTCAGAACAACATTGTTTTAAAGACTTTAGTCTAACCATACCAGATTGCCCGATTAACATGAGATGAAGTGAATGTGAACAGGTATAAGAGAACATTAAAGCATCAAACAGGTGAAATCATAATCGAAAAACTATTTTGAATTCAGTGAGACACCGGAACTGAAACGAATTAGACGTGATTCAAGAACAGCGGATAAATATTTCGCGCCAATACTATTGATTTCAAAGGAATTTAAATAAAATATTTAAACTATAGAATATCCATAGAATAGTATCTATTAAATTATATATATTTGATTGAATTTTGATTATACAAGAGGTGAAAAATATTACAATTACTTGTCCAATGATAAATCTTATTGAAATTTTTTTTGTGAAATTGTGGTTTGATGTGATATTCAACTTTAAGTGATCAATTTTTGATGTGATGTTCAACTTTAAGTGATCAATTTGAAACGTAGTTTTATTAAAATTAAAAACTTTTCCAAGAAAGAATATTTTTATTGCGTGATTTAAATCAATTTTAACGACTGATAATATATTTTTTGGTGAATTTTTAAAGCTCACCCACTGCTAAAAACGTTAGAAAAAGAACAGGATATCTTAAACGAAAATTGCTTTTATTTGCTATACTGAAATATGTTAATAACCAGTTTTTAATAGTTATACAATTTATGAGGATAATAAAATCTCAATAGTGAATATCGATATGAGTCATGATCCAAAATTGCACGAACGAAGAAATTATAAGTTAATTTAAATGTTAAAAATTATAGATTTTCAACAACGAATGGTATTTTTCAGTTTGTTCTAATTGAGATATGAGAAAATATAAAAGTGAAATTTTAACACTTTTAATAGTAGTTCACATTGGATACACACAGAATGCTGCCGGATACTATCCACAAATACCATGTCCGCAATATTTTCAATATCAAAATGATGGCCAGCAATGGTATGGAATTCTTCAGGTGCCTGGGCCAGCAATTGGACAAACTTTACTTATAAACCTGCAGATGACAGTAGCAGCTTTGCTAACTAATGTAAGTATTTTTTGAAAAATCACATTATACTTTCTCGTTAATCCGCCGCTCGATAATCCAACAAACATTTAGTCTGCTGTTTTTGGTTAAACACACTATGTACAAATCGTTATATAAAATTCGTCAATATATGAGTTTTATTCTATATTTTATTCTATGTAAAATTTGTTTAAAGGTTAACCTCTTTGACCGAAGAATAAACAACAATCTTTGCTACCCTCAAGCCAATATGATTTTGACCTCCAAAAACACGGCATGTGCTGTTAACGCGTGCAATGTATTACAAACCGGTATTGTGATTTCTGTCACGGGAAATTGTAGGTGGAGCATCAAGCAGGAAAAATATTATTAGGTCTCAATCTCACAATATGATATTCTGCCTGAAGGATAGAAGAGAAAAATTTGATTCAATTTAACATTCTTTACAGGACCTTCCGTTATTCTAACAAGGACGAAGTAGTGAAAATATTGTATTGTGATCGCACTTACGTATGTGTGCAAAATTTCAAGTCAATCGAATGAATGGAAATGAGTCAAAATTTGACTACAAGATTTTACGCTGGTAGATAAACTGCAACTGTAACCCGGCCCTTACACGCGTCTGTAGAGCTGACACAGTCGCTGACACAGTCTCGTGTAAATGCACTGACTGCCAGTTCGCTAAATGTATTTGAATGCGTTGTCAGTAATTTGACATTTGAAGTCTGTGCTACTGACAGACTTTATAGTCGCGTGTAAGGGCCGGGTAAAGGACCCTGATCATGCCAGTCCTCATGTATTCCTCTGAAACTTGGGTACTAAGCAAAAATCATTGCGACCTCTTGTCTGTGTTTGAGAGGAAGATCATCAGAAGGATCTTTGGCCCCATACATGAGGGGGGACGATTCCGGAGACTCTACAATGACGACGAGGTCTATGAGAGATATCAGGACGTGCCCGTAGTCAAGCTCATAAGACTTAACAGACTCCGGTGGGCTGGTCAACTCACTCGAATGAGTGAAAATCTTCTGTGGTAGGTTATTACCAACAAGGCAACGAGGAAGACCCAACCTCAGAGACGGCGTTGACCAGGACGCGAAGAGAATTGGTATGCAAAACTGGAGGACATCGGCACGTGACCGGGACCTCTGGCGAGAGACATTGCGGCAGCCCAAGACCGGAAACTGGGTGTAATGCCGAGAGAGATATAAACCAACAGACAAATACACATGAAAGCAAGCTAAACTTAAAAATTACCCTCCTTACAGCTTTTAAACATTACCCTCCTTACAGTTCCTTACAGTTCCTTACAGAATAAATTAAAAAATATTCTTTGATGTCAAATTTTAAAAAAAATTAATTTCACCTGCAATTTCTAGGTTATTAAAATACTTACTTAATTTTAAAATCAATGTTAAATATGAATTTCATAATAAAAGAAATCCCATGTTTTAAAATATGGTGAAAACCCAGAATCTTTTGATCTCGAAAAAAGCAATATAATTGGCATTATTGCCTCATAAAAACTTTTCGACACGGTAATTATGTCTGCAAAGAAGCATTAATCATTTTTATCTTCATCGTTGAAAGGTAAACAGATAAATTTTCGGTACATTGACCATTTCGCAATTATTTAGAATTCTCAGAAATTTCTAATTCTGAGTAATTTAGTAAGCAATTATACATTACTGACTCATCCACTCAAACGTTTAATTGAAAAACTGGTTTTTCAAATCGGTTTTAAGTAGTATACGGACAAAAATATTGAGAAATAATACAAGGAAAGTTAATTCCATAAAAAAAAGTATCAGTTGTGATCAACACAAAACTTTTCTCTGCATGGATATCCTCATAATTTTGCATGAAACGGATTTCGTACAGATAAGAATGCTTCTATCTGCCCTTGATCTCGAATCGGTCACCGTCATACAATACTGCCCATCTATAACAGAGAAAAGTGGTTAATAAAAATTTAAACCCACTGAAAAAGTAGTTGAAAATGTTGTCCAAAATATAAGTGTTACCTTATTTGCTTTCGAAAGCTTCAACTTGAACAACCCTTGACCGATTCAGTTGATAAATTTAAAAATATTTCAATCTGTTTTCGTGTACGCTTTAAAGTTTTGATTGTTTAAAAAGTTTGGATTGAGTGAAAAAATTAATAAGTGTTTGTTTTGTATGCAAAAATGTGTTGTGAAATAGTTGTGTTGCCAAAATATTTACGATTTCCCGTATAAACATGGATCGTTCTTAACCTACGACATACCGAATTGCTAATTCTGGACACGTTAAGAACCAGTTACTGTAGAAAGTATTAAAACTGCACTAAACAAAGTGTAGCCAGTTTAATATAAATTAAATTTCATTCTGTATCGTTCTCAATTTCGCAACAATGGAGTTTAAAAAAAAACTGGAGGGGTTGAGAACACAGGTGTTATAATTTTGGCAAGAAAACAAATTACCCTCTCACTCATGCGCCTCTAGTCTCAACCACACAAAATTTATCGAGTCGATAGCGAAAAAATCAACAATGAACTACTAGGTTTCTCTGACCCGGAAAATGTATAGGCGAGTCGCGGCCGACTTATAAAAAGTTTTTATTTAGCTTGCCTTCGGATCTGTCTGTCTGTCTGTCAGGTTCAAATCTTGCAGTTTAATTTTGACCCACTTCCACTCATCCAATTGCCCTGAAATTTTGCACACATACGTTAGTCCGATGACAATACAATATTTTTACTATTTCGTCCTTGCAAGAATAAGGAAAGGTCCTGTAATAGCCTGTTTACATTAGGACTTATTTCAGACGTGAAGTCTTTCGTCCTTTTTTTGCCGTGTGCACACGCTTCTCCTTTTTCATTCGCTTCGTCTTTCGCCTTTTTGACGTTCAAGACATTGGGATGAAAATAACCTCAAAATTCAACTCATTTGTGAAATTATTGCAGTGAAATTTGTGAAATTTAATGAAAATATGGATCATATAATTGCAGTAACAAGTTTATTATATGCTTTATCAGCAACTTCATCTATGCTTCATCAAGAATTTTCAGATGCGCCCGACACCAGAGTAAACAACTAAATGACAAATAAAAGCAAAACGAGACACAAACTGGTTTAGCAACTGAAAATTTTAAGTGAATCTAAATATCGTTCGCTCTTTTTGGTATCTCTCCCCACTGCGTCGCTTGGCCGGAGCGAATGATGCGGCGAACCAAAATTCTCCATGTAAATAGGCTCTAAGGATAACCTTTTCTTAAAAATTTCCGCAAAAAATTCCATCCGGGGGTTCTTGGAGTCGCTAAATCTGATTCTGACGTTAAGAAGTCGATAAGGATGACTGGAGGTCCTGTAAGGATAACGTGATTACCCTTTTCCTCGAATTTTCCGGGAAAAATCCCAACCGGGGGTTCTTGGAGTCGCTGAATCGGATTCTGATGTTAAGAAGTCTGTAGGGAAAGCGGAAGGTCCTGTAAGGGTTAGGCGATTATACTTTTCCTCAAATTTTCTGGAAATAAATTTCATCTGGGGGTTTTTCCGACCAAAAAATTATCGATTGAATCAGAAGTCAGTTGAATCCGACCAAAAAAAATTTTTTTTTCATTTTTAGTACATTTTTTAAAATAAAAGCTTTTTAAAAAAAATTGTACTCATGTCAGAAATTTTGTTTAACTTTTAAATTGGGTTTTAATGTAATTTAACTTTTCCTGTTACAGAACTATCCAGGAGCACTTGATTTGTATTATAGTAATGAAGATACGATAAAAAGAATACAAAGCAATTTACCAATTTTATACAGAGTGAGTTTTCCTACGCAATCAGCCTTGCCCAAAATAACCTCAATTTTGTATAATGGACAACTGATTTGCAGCGGCGAAGGCGGTAAGTAAATATTATAAAAACTTACATTAATTGGAAACCCCTTTTAATTTCTTTTCACAAGAAATTTTCATGAAATTATAATGACTTAATTACTGACAAATAATTCAAGGAAGTGGTATTTAACAGATCATAGCAGGGCGCTCACAACACTGAATTTAGAGCACACGTTGACTGCCCACGAAACTTTCGTCTACAGGCCAGCAAATGCATTGCAAAATGTTGCTTATCAGGAGCCAAATGTTATTCAACAGAATCCATATTATAACACTTACTCGCAGACACAGACACAATATACACAACAGTATACGCCACAATATCAAATTACCCAACAACAACCAGCTACACAGGTAGCAGTTCAGCCGCAATATCAGGTACAAACACAGCCACAATATCAAGTACAAACTCAAACGCAATATCAGATACCGCAGCAGCCGCAGCTTCAGTCCCGGCCTCAACCAATTCCACAACCACAATATACACAGTGAGTTTCATAAAATAAAATTTACTAAGAGCCATAAGTACAATAAAAATTCAGCTTCATCTGATACACAAACCTTATTTGAATCCTTGATTTATGACGCCTCGATGTACGACGTTTTGACATACGACGCCCGATTTCGCGCTTTAGGTTTTCAAACCGAGTTGTCGACGAAAACGTATGGTTTCTAAAGAAAAATTTAGCTTGCCCGCGAAATTTCAAGAATTTTATCTGAATCGGTCGAGTAGTTTTCAAGTCAGAGCTTTTAAAAGCCACTGGAAAGTCAAGAAAAAAATTTTTAACTTGGCAAATTTTGGGTAAAAATGAAACCTCACCTTAGGGGTTGCCCATAAAATACGTCACACTTCTAGGGGGGTCTGTTGCAATTGAACAACACTACTAAACACCATGACAAAAGCGAAAAAATGTGGCGCGGGGGTGCGGGAGAATTCGAAAATCGGCGGTTAAAGTTCTATTCGACCGATTAGACTGAAATTTTTCTTTTCCGTAATCTACAGAAAAGATGTAGAGAGAAAAGAACAGTTTTACATAAATCATATGTTTTCTTTAGAATGTAAATTCATTAATTTCGTTAATTTTATAGTCTACAAGAGGATAATAATATTCTGAAAAAAAACATGGCTTTTAGTTTATATAAAATTTTAATTATTTATTTTTTTTTGTATGAAATTTTTGACTAACTTCAAAATATTTAGGCCTTCGGTGACACAATCATCTCAAGAAATTTGCGGAACCGTTCATCCCAGCCTCAAACCACGTTTTATAAAACTAGCAGTCGGTGGCTTCGAAATAACGCGTGGAGCCTGGCCATGGTTGGTAGCAATTTACGTACAACGGCGATATCAATGTGTGGGAAATTTAATCAGCGATCGAGCCGTTTTAACAGCTGCACACTGTTTTTACAAGAATTCACAGTATCTAAGTCCAAACGATGTTTTACTGTATTTGGGACTCTTCTCATTACAAAGTTTGAATGAACCGGGCGTATTGAGGGCTCAAGTAGCAAACATTTACATTCACAATGACTTTCGTCCGAGCGGAAATAGAAGCAGTGATGCTGATATCGCAGTTCTAATTCTGGCTCAACAAGTGACGTGAGTATAATTTATTTTAATTAAAAGTTAATAGCCTTATTCACAACGCTCTGTTTCTGTATCGTTAAATTCATGGTATTAAGAAATTGTAATTTTATCATTCTGTATCTTGGAATAGTTGACAAAATCTCCGTAAATTTACTCCGAGAAAAAATACGGGCTTACATTTTCATTGATTGACGACATTGTCTCCCAACGTACGTGAGCTGGTTCTAGTCCGTACTCCAAACTTTGAAAACAAAATGGTGGCCACCGAATGTGGAAACATAAGAAAAGCTGCAATTTCCAGGGGCCAATCGTCAAATACTCTTTATGATGACAGATAAAATGTTTATTGGAATTTGATGTATGGAATGGTTGAATTTTGATGTATGGAACGGTTATTTAAAATCATATTCTAAACAAATTTTACGTTTAAAAATTTTCCAATACGACTTACCGTTTTCGAGAAAATAGAAAAAAAAGTATTCAATTTGTAGGGGGGAAGGGAAAGGAGTGGTCCGATTGGATTTTGATGTATGGATAAGTTAAGTAAAATCATATTCTGAACACATTCCATCTTTATCACTCACCGTTTTCGAGAAAATTGCAAAGAAAAACTGTGCGTGAGTTCACCTGCGTTAGAAAATGTAAAATTGTGTCAACCTGTGGCGAAAAAACAAAAGAAAATCAGTTTTCGTTATGTTTGTGGTTATTGTGGCGGAATTAAATTTCCATAAGGTATAACGAAATTTTGAAGAAAAGCTGGTAAATCATTTCGATTCGACGATTCACAAAATTCGACGATTCCCTAATTTTTCTGATAAATTTTCCTGATATTTTGGTTACAAAAAAAACTGTGAATGTCAAGTTCTATAACTTTTGGTCCTAATAATCTTTTTTTTTGTAGGTTTACCGACGTCATCCGTCCTATTTGCATGTGGTCGGCGCATTCTGGTGTTGTGGGAAAGATGGGATCCGTGGTTGGCTGGGGCTACAATGACCAAGGCCAGTTGACGGCAACCCCTCGACGAGTAATGGCCCAAATAGTGGACGATTCCGAATGCTTGCGATCGAATCCAACATTTCCCTTGATAACAACTACAAGGACACTTTGTGCTGGAAATCGAGATGGTAGTGGCCCGTGCAATGGTGATTCTGGAAGTGGTCTAATGCTGAGAGTTAGGCGTCGTTGGATGATTCGAGCTGTTGTTTCCACGGCGCTCGTGGGTCATAGAACTGTATGCAACCTTAATGAATATGTGATTTATACAGACGCGGCGAAATTTTCTGATTGGATACGATCGTTTATATAAATTGTTAATAAAAGTATTTATTTTAGGAGTTTTTAATGTTGTTTGAGGTTAAGAACCAAATGTACCTGAAGAAAAAAATATACACCTCATACACATTTTACACATAACTTCTTCATGGATCTTATTTTAGAAATAGTACCTGAAGGACCGAGTCATGTTCGGTGAACTCAAAAATCCTCCTTTAACTGATTTTTAGGAGGAAAAACTAAGAAAACTCTGTCGGTCTATCCGTTGTATGTATCTTAAATAACTCGAGAACGCGTTGATCTAGCGACTTGAATTCTTTTTTACAAAAATCATAGTTTTCTATCAACTTTAGGAAAAAAGATGTTATAAATGGTGGTTAAATTTTAAGGGCCGATGTTGAATGTGAACCACACCTAAACGTTCTGAAATTGAGAAATGTCAAATGAAATGCAGAAAAAAACTTGACGTTTAGGTGTGGTTCACATTCAACATCGGCCCTTAAAATTTAACCACCCTTTATATAACGGGTGCATCGACCCCCTTTTTTTTAATTTAGTTTTTTTGAAAATTCTTTGAAAACTATGCGTTTTTATGAATAAATTCGTATAACCAAATTTAAAGAAAATAAAATTCCGTGCATTTTTCTTTTCATTATTTTTACGTATCGTTCTCGAGGTAATTGAAAAAATATTATATTTTATATATTTGATCAAAAACTAAATATTTCAAAGGAAAGTTTTGTGTTAATCATAACTGATATACAACCATTCGTGCCATGATACTTAGATTTTGATATCAAATGTTTTCTCTGCTAAAATAGAACAAACTCACCAATTTTTCACAATAAAATTTTTAGCATTTAAATAACATCGTATAACAAAAACACGAAATATTTTTTTGGGCTTTCGTTACGTTTTTCGTTAGTGTAACAGAATTAAAATTCTATAACGTTTTAACGCGATTTTAAAGAAAAAATCGGAGAATCATTTCGTTACGTTACGATAACCTTTCCCAACCCTGTTTTTAAAACAGCGAAACAAATTTGCATAGTCTCTTTCTTTGTGAAATAGAAACGATACCTTCAAACATAACAAAAGCTATAATTGCCAATCTGGCAATTATTGAAAACCTGATATTCGTACAAAATTCGAACAGTTGTACCAAAATTCCACTTTGAAGTCAAACTTTCCAATAAGATTTTTTAAAATTTATTCCAATTTGATTTTGATGTATGGGAGTTTTATGTAGAATCATATCCTAAATAACTTTTGTTCTTGGACTTTTTTGATAAGATGCACCGTTTTTGAGATATTCACAAAAAACGATTTCGTTCGTATGGGGGGGTACCCCCCCTAATGGTCCATTTTTGCCCATTAACGAACTTAGCCTCGCATTTTACGAAAAACGGATCCACGCAAAATTTCAAGTCTCTAGCTCAATCCGTGCGCCCGCAATCCGCGCCACAGACAGACAGACAGACGGACGGACAGACGGACAGACGGACAGACGGACAGACGGACAGACGGACAGACGGACAGACAGACGGACAGACAGTCGGACAGACGGACGGACATGCAAAATTTAATTTTTTTTATCATTCTAAACACACTGGTGTAATTCATTTTTGTGTGTGATGACTGGATCTTGGCGTTACAAACGGTAAGGCAAAGTTAATATACCCTTTGGTTTCACCATACGGGTATAAAAATCGCGCTTCGATATAAAGCAATCGATATGACTTACCTCTCAATAACAGCCAATATGGGAATTTCTATAAATATTCCTAAATTAGTATAGTATATAGTTAGTAAAAGTTTACTAGAAGCTGCGGCCCATTTTCTTTCAAAATTGCAGGAGTTAGCAAAATATGAATTAACAGAAAGTTTAATGGTGGATGTTTAATGATGAAAATCCCTTCAGGTACAAGATATATCAGGGGGTAAAAAGGAAAGGCAAATTGGAAAAACAGTATAGTCACTCTCCATGTTTCATTAAAATTGGTCTACTAGTTTTCAAAAAAATGTTATCACCAAAAAAATCAACATCCCTTTCTAATACTAAAATGAATATAAATAGCTGTTTTATTGAACTATACATAGGGCGGCAGTTGTAGCGAAAATATAAAGGGATTACTAAGAAAGAGCAAATATCGAAACGATATCAGAAAAGTCATCAAACCTCTTTTCCCAATCCCCAGTAAATTTCATCAATGAAATTGTTTGAAAGTGGAATTTGTAGTTCCCCATAAATAAAAAGATTACTAATTCATCGTTGAGTGATTCAGAGCATTCATTCCAAAGCGTCACAGTAGCAATACCTAGAATAATTTAGTATTTCTGATGGAATGGTGAATAGTTTCAGCACATCATGACTGATTTTAAGGATAGCCCATTCCCAATAAACTCCTTATTACAGTAATACAAATACAGAAAAACAGCACCAGGGGAGGCATATGAGATGCCAAAGTCGCCATTAGCTGGATGTAATTTTTGAACTAAGTACAACAATTTCAAACATAATCTGCTAGACATTAGTGCTGGGTTCTAGCATCTTTTTTCTGACGCGGGGCGGCGCTTTAGGCGATATTTTGAGGCATTTGAAAATTCGCTGCGTTAAAATAGGACCCAACAAAGGACAGAATATGGAGACGCGCTTCTCTAGCAACTATTAGGTCAATTTTAGGTAGGATTGCCTTCCCGACCTCTTTACCCCAGACATGGTCCTCTCAGGTGTCTGGGGAAAATTTTTTTTATGGTGTCCGGAGAATTGCTTTTCTAGGGCTGTATTTTAGTTTGAAATGACAAAAGATATTGATTTCCTCATGTCCATTTTCAAATTTAAAATGATCAAAATTACATTAAATCTTACATACGTGGATGCATAAGACGGACAAATGCAAGTAAATTGCGAGAGAAAAAAACCGTGTACTACGTTATAATGCAACTATATCCGATTTTGCTTATATGATAAGAAGCTAAAATCGTTAATTCCCTCTTGTTGGAAAATCCATGCGTTATCAATGAAATGAGAGAACTCTAAAAAAAGAGCAACAAGTAGTAAACTCTAAGCATATCAACATTCAATTATCAAGCCTTAGAATGATAAAAAAAAATAAAAACCAAATTTCCGAATTGATAGACATACGACAAAATCTTAACAACACTTCATGACTAATGGCTACAAATGAAAAAATCAAGAAAACAAACCAGTTTTGACCACAAACCCCTGAATTGTAAATTGAATACGAAATATTACAGTCCAGTTGATCGCGAGTATTTAACCCAGTAAGACGTCTTCAGATTTTAAATAGATTTGCGGGAATTCCCGCTGGAAATCACATATACTTAATTTGCACATCAAGTCGTCGTAATAATCACAAATTTCTAATATTACAAACTGGGAGAATTCAAAAGTCTATTGATTAAGTACAAGTTAAAAATTGTTTATTTTAAATTGTTTTTTTATAGAAAAAACGTTTAATTTTTCGTGTTGATAATTTTATAGTGATAAAATTTTAGAAAACACTTGTTTAACGACAAAATTGTTGTGGGGTTATCGGTTAACAAAGCGTCACAGAGAAATCCCTGACATAGCCATATTTCAGAACCGAAAAACTACAAAATATAAGCGTTTTCATCTTCAAGGTGTAATTTTGTGTTTAGACATAGTTCAGTGTATGTGAATTGTTTCAAAATTCGACAAAAATGAGATTAAATATTGTGTATAGTATAGTGTTGTTAATATTATTAACGATAAATTATGGATACACACAAGATATTATCGTTCCAAATTCTCCTTGTCCGCAATATTTTCGATATTCAAGAGATAGCCAAGGGGGTTATTACGGAGTACTTGAAGTTCCATCACCCGATGGTCAACTCTTACTAATGAAGGTCGTAATGACTATTCCTGTAATTTATGGAAGTGTGAGTATAAAATGTTTTTTAGAGAACTATGAATTTAGGCAAAATTTCAATTAAAACGAAATTTGAACCGCGATTAGAAGAAATTACCCTTTCAAGAAATTTGAAAATGTAATTGAAAAACATCGGTACATGATCATTTAATTATCTTATCTATTAGCCTTTCCCTGTCTTTCTTCTGTCTTTCAATATCTTTCTACCGTCCTTTAAAGTGTATATTTTTTGGCCTATTCTAAATAATCTATCGACCGATTGGCTTTAAATTTTTCGTGCGGGAAATTTTATACTATAGCAAAGGAGTGAGCATTTTCCTGTCTAAACATAACAAAAGCTATAATTGCCAATCTGGCAATTATTCAAGACCCGTATGGTGATATTCGTATCAAAATTCGAACAGTTGTATCAAAATTCCACTTTGAAGGCAAACTTTCCAATAAGATTTTTTAAAACTTATTCCAATCGGATTTTGATGTATGGGAGTTTTATGTAGAATCATATCCTAAATAACTTTTGTTCTTGAACTTTTTTGATAACATTTACCGTTTTTGAGATATTCGCAAAAAACATTTTCGTTCGTATGGGGGGTACCCCCCCTAATGGTCTATTTTTGCCCATTAACGAACTTAGCCTCGCATTTTACGAAAAACGAATCTGCGCAAAATTTCAAGTCTCTAGCTCAATCCGTACGCCCGCAATCCGCGCCACAGACAGACAGACAGACGGACAGGACGGACAGACGGACGGACGGACAGACGGACGGACGGACGGACAGACGGACGGACATGGAAAATTCAATTTTTTTTATCATTCTAAACACACTGGTGTAATTCATTTTTGTGTGTGATGACGGGATCTTGGCGTTACAAACGGTAAAGCAAAGTTAATATACCCTTTGGTTTCACCATACGGGTATAAAAAAGAAGAATGAAAAATCGGCCATTGAAATACTATCGGCATTTTTAGCTATATCTAAAGGCCTGTGTCCACATGGAAGTTTATTTGCAGAAGTCGCTTCTAGAAGTTCACTTGCAGTTAGTGTTTCTACGGGAAACCCTTCCAGAATTCTCTGCTAGAAGCGACTTCTGCAAATAAACTTCCATGTGGACACAGGCCTTAAAGAAAGATCTAACGTTTTTTTTTAAATCTTCTACTTTATATTTCGATTTTTGAATATCAAACTTAATTTTTTCAACAGAAATTCTATACAATTAATTCGCAGTTTTGAATCTGCCGCTAAATGAGGCGCGGCATGGAAATTCCCAGAAATCAATTTTTTCTTTCAAAAAAGCGGTTGTAAAAAATTTATCATATCATTCACATATTTCTTTGACCTTGAAAGCTTTTGTTGAAAAGCGATTTAATAATCGTTTTTAAGTTAAACCAGTCCCCCGTTGATTCCTTTCGGTGAAGTATAATTACTAATTCTGTATGATATGAATATTATTAAAATGTTTAAAATCGACATATTATTAGACAAGGCGAAAGAATATAGATTTTTTAAATTCCTTTATTACTTTCTTATACGTAGTATAATAAAATTTTCGTTAAAATTAAGGCTAAGTTCTTGAACGGCAAAAATTGAGCCAAGCATTCCCTCTTCCCCCCCCCCCCCCCCCCCCCCCCATCAAATGAAAAATTTATGGAAGTAAAGTGTGTTTAGAATATGATTTTACATAGCTCTTTCATACATCAAAATTAAATTGGACCAATCTTTTCTCCCTCTCCCACAAAAATTGATTTCTTATAAATACTTTTTCCTCGTATAAAGAATTTAACGATTGGCCCCTACAATTATAAATTTTCATATGTTTATACCCGTATGGTGAAACCAAAGGGTATATTAAAGCTAGCATCAGACGAGCACACAAAACCTTAACACGTGTGATGACTGACGTAATTTTGACGTCACAAAATTGTGACACCAGTTTACACCATCTGTTAACTTAAATTGTGACAGAATTTTTGTTTACACACCGTGTGATAACCTGTGTTACGACAATTTTTTTGACGTGTGTTAAACGAATTTTGCCTCCGTCTGATAACCCTGTGTAAAACGTGGTATGTGTTTTGACATTTTTCAGTCTGTGTTAAGACTGTGGGAAAATGTCCCAATGTGTAAAGTGGCATGAATTCGTGCCATTTCACACGCACTGTGTTATAGCGAATATCTTAAAAACGGTGCATCTTATCAAAAAAGTGCAAGAACAAAAGTTATTCAGGATATTATTCTACATAAAACTCCCATACATCAAAATCTTATTGGAAAGTTTGACTTCATAGTGGAATTTTGATAAAACTGTTCGCCATTCA
This sequence comes from Chrysopilus asiliformis, assembly GCA_964034945.1. Classification (NCBI taxonomy): domain Eukaryota; kingdom Metazoa; phylum Arthropoda; class Insecta; order Diptera; family Rhagionidae; genus Chrysopilus; species Chrysopilus asiliformis. The sequence continues at coordinate 101,330,962 of OZ035960.1, forward strand.
CTTAAATCACCATACGGGTTTTCAATAATTGCCAGATTGGCAATTATAGCTTTTGTTATGTTTTTATTCTAGGCTTGTTTCCATAAGTGCCACGGCTGCTAGAATCCTACTTGGCCAAGGAGCCTTAATTTTCTTTTATTTTGGCATTTTTGTCTCAGCATTAATAGGTTAAAGCAAGATACATAAAAATAGGGTGACCATACACCCCAGATCAGCCATGACAACTCCAAATTTAGGCATGTTGTACCAGCATGTGTTCCGCAAACCAAACTTTCGTCCTCGATTTATAAAATGCCGAATTTTTTAAAAAAATATCACTAATTATGCGAAATATAATATACCTCGGCTGGAGGTTTCTGTAAATTACATGTTTTTTCACCTGCGGCGCATTTTTTTCAAGATTTTCCACCCACTGCACATATATCTAAAAAATCTTCGACTGTGGCGCATTTTCCTTATTAGTTCTTTTTACAAATTCAGTTGTATTTATTCCAGGAACGTGAAGAGCGCGAAAAATTGAGCTAATTTCCGTTTTTAAGACTTTGTAGCTCTTGATTTAAATCATTGCGCCACATTCTATTTAAAAAAATGTCGCTTGCGGCGCTAATTTATTAACAGTTTTTCCCAGAGATCAAGTGTGACTTCTCACAAAATACCGATTTGAAAAAATCTGAAGCTGTGATAGGTCACCAACCAACCGTTGTATAAACGGATTTTCCACCGGCATTTTGCTACTATGCGTCACATTGTAACCTGAATTGCAAATGGTTGCTTGGAATCATCATCTTTACACCCCCTCCACCCGTCGCTGAACTTGCTCCGGATTTACCCAAGAGAAGTATTGCCACTCTACACGAAAACACGAGCTTTCAATTATCAACTCAGAAAATTTTTTTTTTTACTAAATATATTGCCTATCAAATAAATTAGCTTTTTTGCATAACTAAATTGATTAACATTTTTAGGGCGACGCTGGATCATTAAAGTTGGATTTAAGTCAAGATGAAACCTTGCGACGAGTAAATAATAACGAATCACTTTTATATCGGCTTGATTTTCCAATAAGAAATCCTTTGCCAAAAATAACAGATATCAGTTACAATGGCAACAGTATTTGTACCGGTGCACCAGGTATGTAAAATAACAGTTATATTTCTTATTACCCATTCCAATTAAGTTTAAACTAAGGGGATAAAGGAAATCCCATTTCTCAGAAATATTACCTGTAAAAAACTTTTTGCTAATAACATTTTGTCATGTTGTCAATTATTTATTTATACAAGAATATCAACAGTAGAAAAGCAATAAAAAAACGTGGTTCTGTTATGCTACGAGTACGTTCCGATCTTGTACAAAAGAAAGGACGGGAATCCCCAATTATTTGAATAGCAAATGTTTTCACGCATTGAAGATAATCTTAACTGATGTGAAAGATTTATTTGAGTGAATTTGTAAATATTCACCTTTCTGACGACAAACAAATATGAATATTTATTAGTGGGAATATACTCGTATAAAGTCACAAGTAGAAATTATTCAGTTTAGCACATATAATAAACTTAAATTCGTATAAGTTGTGACGTATAAGTTTTCACTCAGAAAAAAAATTGGTCATATGGATGAAATCATTGTTAAATTAATCAAATTTCATAAAAAACTTTTCAATTGGAACAAAAGTTTTTTGGAAGGAAATATTTGTTCAACAAAAAAATTGTTATTTTAACAAAAAAAAACTTTTGTTAAATCAATCAAACAATTGTGAAATTAACAATGGCTTTTTTGTAAAAATGATAAAAAATTGTAATATTTACAAATTTTTGATTTTCAAACAATTCTTTTATCAATTCAACAAAAACAAATTGGTTGAGATTCAACAAAACAAATTTTGTCAATAGGATCGAGGTTTTCGTTATTATTTTTTTGTGTGCTGAAAAAAAAACGAATGAAAATATAGTGTAATTAAATTTTCAATTAGAAATAATTTTAGCACTTGGATTGTTCTTTACAGTCTTTACAAAGTTTATGTTTATTTTTTAGACAATGCAAGAGGCGTAACAACCAGCACATTAAGTCACAAACTTTCACTTCCCGGAAGACAATCAAGTGGTCAACAACCGCAATTTTTCTTTAGGTTAGGGGCTTCACCGCAGAACAGTAATTCGAATCCTTTTAACAACGGCGTAAACAATCAATTTGGGGGTTTTAACTTTCTACGGCCATTCGATAATAATGGAAATTGGTTTGGAAACAATGAAGTTGCAAATAACTGGGTGGATTCAACAAACAACAACAATCAGCAAAATCCACCGCAAAATTCAGGACCCATCGATAATAATAATAACAATAATTTCAATCGTCCATCACCAGTGACGCAAGCGCCTCTGGAGTGTCCGACTGTAGATGGAGAACCCGCCAAGTACTATATTTTAATTTTCTTATAAGATATAATAATTTTAAAATAATTAACAGTGCCCTGCGCTCTCAAGTGACAGAAGATGTTTGCGGTCGGGTTGATTCGAAATTTACTATTAGGCGTTTAGCGGTTGGTGGTACCATCATTACTCGTGGCACATGGCCTTGGCTAGCGGCCATTTATACAACTAAAGTTGGTGAAATGAAATTCCAATGTGCAGGTAATTTGATTAACGCCCGCACAGTGATAACAGCTGGTCATTGCTTTTATGCGGGTACAAAATTACGTCAACCCGACGAAGTTATGATTGCATTAGGCCGACATAACATTGCAAATTGGATTGAAGACAATGTGATTATGTCTGTTGTTAGTCAAATTCATGTTCATGAAGGATTTCGTCCAGCATCACATCCCGATGCTGATATTGCACTGGCAATACTGGCCACACGAGTCACGTAAGTGTTTTAATTTTAAATGGCGGAAAATTACCGTTAAAATACTCGTTTTTGGAGGCATAGTTGCTCACTGGGAGTCTGTTTTTAATTTGGAAGCTCGTCAAACCCAGCTTTTTTGCCTTCCTCACGGGCTAACAAAATTTTTGTGGGTGTGCATTTCTCCTAAAGAGTTTTTTCGTAAAAATCACCCTGTACAAATCCCCAAAACCCATTTAATGGAAAAATTATGTATTGAAATATTTTAACGGTTTTACAGTTACACCGACTATATTAGACCGATTTGCTTGTGGTCAGGACAGGAGAACGTTGTAAATCGAACCGGTTATGTTGTTGGATGGGGATTCGATGGAACAAATCAACTGACGCAGACTCCCCGTCAAGTGTCAGCAAATATTGCCGAAGATTCCGAATGTTTACGATCCCAAGATGCATTCGTTAGGTTAACGTCAAATCGAACACTTTGTGCTGGCAATCGAGACGGAAGTGGACCATGTAGAGGCGATTCCGGTAGTGGTCTTATGATACAAGAAAGCGATCGATGGATGATTCGCGGAATCGTGTCAACAGCTCTTACTGGGACAAGTATTTGCAATCTGAATGAGTTTGTCGTTTACGGCGATGTGGAAAAATTCATGGATTGGATACTAAGGACAGCGTTTTAAATTTTAAGTAAATTATTAGGTTTTTAAAAATTATTATAAGTAGCTGTAATCACTAACATATAATGTTAAGTCCTGAAACGAAATAGAACCATACGAGTATAAATGAAAATTTTCGCAATGTTTCCAACTGGTATTTTAAGAAATCGCTAATTTTTAATAGAGAAATATTCTTTCTCGCCTGCGATTTTTGTTTTTCATTCAATTTCCCCATATTTTGGTTGCCTAATTTTAATGCCTTGTCTACACTTCTTTCCAAATGTACGCAAATCACAATTTAGTCTTAACGCTTTTTCGTAAATTGGGTTACGTTTTCTTTTTATTTATCCGGATTAAAACTCCGGTTTACGATATTGAAAATATTTTTTATTCCTTATTTGTTATATCGTAAACCGGAATTTAAGACAAATACAAGCATTATATCTGTGGCAACAAGTCATAAGAGCCTAAGTCGATTTTCAGATCAAGATAAAAAGATCAGTATTTACTTTAATAGACAGAGCAATTTGACTTAGCCTAAAAACAGACTTAGGCCCTTATAACTTGTTGCCACAGATATTTGCAAAAAAGCGGAGAGAGTGTAGAGCAGGCATAAAAACTATAGCTACACATAGGTAAATGAATATTTTGTGTCGAATATCACTTGTTGTCGGGATTTTAAATCACGTAATACGTTTGGAAAGTTTTCAATGGGTTTTTAATTTTGCATAAAGAATACCTATTGCATTTTTTCCTAAACTTTGTCTCAAAACTGTTTTATATTCGATTAGAAATAGAAATGTTGATATGTTTGCATCATACGTAACTTCCAACATAATTTTTTTTTATTTCTATTAATTTTTACTTTTAATCAGTCACATGACATATATTTAGTAGAGATGTGTAAATGGTAAAATAAAACAATTGTCAATTTTTTTTTTGACGATAGATATGTAAATTGTAAAAAAAAACAATTGACAGTATGATTTGCTATTTTTTGTTAGTTACCTATTGCACGTATACAAAATAAAGATTTCAGTTATTAAAAAAATTTGTATTTATTCACATTTTTTTCCCTCAAAAAGTGTTTTTAATTTAGAATTTTAAAAACTGTTATTTCAAGTCACACAATAAAAAGGCAACGTAATTTTTGATTACTTTTTCGGAGAACTTAACGCAATAAGGAAATTAATAATGGCTTTGATGTGAGCTTATATTAATCGCATTTTTATACCCGTATGGTGAAACCAAATGGGATATTAAATTTGCCTTACTGTTTGTGACGCCAAGATCCCATTATCACACACAAAACTGATTTCCACCAGTGTGTTTAGAATGATAAAAAAAAATTGAATTTTGCATGTCCGTCTGTCCCTGTGTGGCGCGGATTACGGGTGCACGGATTGAGTTAGAGACTTGAAATTTTACGCAGATTCGTTTTTCGTAAAATGCAAGGCTAAGTTCGTTAATGGACATACGAACGAAAACGTTTATTGCGAATATCTCAAAAACGGTGCATCTTATCAAAAAAGTGCAAGAACAAAAGGTATTTAGGATATGATTCTACATAAAACACAAATTTTTGGAAAATCTCCAAGTTTTGGTCACAATTCATAATTTCAGATAAAAAATCCCATGTCAGCAAACAACAAAATTTGATATTCATGTCAGCAAATCACAAAATTTGATGATTATGAGTAAGTGCTGTCAGATGAAGACACCTTAACTTGTTAAAATCGAAACTCAAAAATCCTCTTACTACCTTTCTTTTACAATCTCTTGATTACAAATTATTAAATTAAGAAATCTCTTAGTATCTATTACCAAAAATTGTGTGGTAGTTTCCCTTATATTGTTCGTTTAGATAATTACAAACAAAATTGAGGCAAATCTTCCCTCTGATGCAGGTCTACAAAAATTCATTTTTTTCACTTTTTTTAATCCTTTTCAAGGAAGGCACAAGATACAAGTTTTATCCCGGACGCCGCTGTACCTTTGTATGGCCCTGTCCGCTCATTATAAAAATACACAGATACGTAAATGACGAAATATGTAACTCAATGTGTGTTTTTCAAAGAAATCAAAAAAAAAATTTTACCCGGCGCTTGGGGTAAAACCTGTGTCTTACGCCTCCCCTCTCTTTTCCAAAAAAGTAGTATAAATGATTTTTTGTGTGCTTCGACATTTTGAAAAAAGTGAAATCGTATCGTCTTAACCTGAGCACAGTACCACCGCTCTCCATTATGATTGTGAGCAAAATGGTTTTCCCGAACAGTGAGCGCCAATTAGATTTCCGCGGGTTGGGGTGGCAATTCTTAGTTACGCCAATGCTTATATTCGACTTTTTTGGAGTAAATTATTCAGTTTTTATACCTGAAAAAAAGCAAATACTTTTTTACAAATACTGAAGGTTAGAGAATGAACACCTATGCTTCCAAACTACAGTATTTGCGCACTTTTATTCATAAAAACTGAAAAATTTGCTCCAAAATAGTGAAATTTGCTCCAACATATGTGCAATCACCACAATGACATTAATCAAACGAATTGTACCGATTTCATCATTGGAATCTCCTATGACGGACGGTAAAAGAATATTCAAATCATTTTTATAATTGATTATCACTTTTTACGCACATTGATTACGACGGAAATATCGGAAATATCATTCTTACCAGTTAACCCGGTATGCAAATGAAAAATAAAAACAATCATATGTGTTCTAATCCAATGTTTTTATTAACCCACAAATTTAGAAAATCCGAGTTTTTATGAATACGACATTTTTAACAACTCATTGATAGTAACATTAGTCGACATTTAAAGATTCATTTAAATTTTTAAACAAATCTTTTCCCAAAAATATCACAATTATTAAAAAGTGTGATGTCGGTTGATAAAAACGAGAATTCACGCCGATTCAATAAAAAACGTTCACGTGCCGTATTGGTATTTTTTATGCAAATATATTTTTTTTTGCAAATCCGCCAAAGAGAAACAAACAAAAGAAGTGTTCAAGAAAAGATGTAAATGAATAGCCAACAGAATGTTAGCGTCGCGAATTTATTGGATTATTAATGATTATAGCTATTTTATTATAAAAAGAATATGGGTTTTTTCTTTCACTATGGAATTTTTACCACTCTCTTTTTAAGAAGTTAAAGGCTGTTGAGCTTGATAAACGCAGTCGTCATTCACAGCTTTTGTATATCCAAGCATTTGAGAGGTTTTGATTAGCACTTTTTTTTAATTTACCACCATTTTTTTTTAAATATTCGAACATTAAACTAATAAAGGTGGGTCTATCTATCTGTATGTTCTCTTTTAACTAGAACTATTGAAACGAGAGCTATTGAAACGAGAGCTATTGAAACGAGAGCTATTGAAACGAGAGCTATTGAAACGAGAGCTTTTGAAACGAGAGCTATTGAAACGAGAGCTATTGAAACGAGAGCTATTGAAACGAGAGCTATTGAACCGAGTTGGACCCAACTTTTGAAAGAGTTTATTAGTATAGAGAGAAGTACTTTAGGCTATTTGGGGGCCCAAAATTCTCTCTCGTTTTCCATAACTCTTTCTGCTATATCCTAAATCATTAAAGCAATTTTGTTCAGGAGTTCACTATTAGATCAATCGCACTCCTCCTCTCTTCCCACCTCCGCCCCCTTCCTCAACAATAACATCAAAAGTGTGAGCCCACTTTAAAGATTATTTGCTCCACACACTTTTTGACGTAGTTTGAAAATGGCTAGAGATATTGCCGTTATTGTTTTGGAAGAAAAAAACTTTGTGCAGTTTTTTAAGTGTCTGTCCGTCTGTCTGTCTTGAGCTAGAGGCTTGAAATTTTGTATAGCCTTTTGGTTTCTGGTAAATCCTCCCTCCCCCATACAATCCAAACAGTTTTTTGCATTTTTCTCGAAAACGATAAGTCATGTTTGGAATAGAATTTTACATAGCTCATCCATACATCAAAATCCAATCGGACCACGGGTTCTCCCTCTCCCATACAAATAGAATACTTTTTTCCTGTTTAAAATTCGATTTTACATAACCGTTCTCCTATACAAATGGATTTTTTTTAAATAAACCTTTTGTCTTAGGATCAGCCCCTGGCAAATGTAGCTTTTCTTATGTTTATTTTACATTTTCCAACATAAAAGCGTTTTTCTTTTAAAAACTGTTTGTGCTAGTGACTTGATATTTGTTTTAATCGTTTTAGCATGTCGAAATCTTTGCAAACGACGTCATACTTGGTATATTTGTAAAAAAAATTCTCGAATATCCACCTCCCATCCCCACTAAACCCAAAAAACAACTTTCCTCTACTGCAATTTTTTTATGGATTCATTAGATTCTTAAATTCTAGGACAAATATGACTTATATTTTTTCAGATGTGGTCGACTATGGTCTATTTTTCCTTTTTTTCCTCTATTGTTTATAAATACCTACATGTTCAGAACTCCATCCCACACACTCACGTATCCCAATAATATATCTTTCCTTTGAAATCAGTTGATAAAAATATGAATAAAAACTCGCAAATTGGACTAACATAAAACAAGAATTATAATAAAATTTCCAAATTAAATAAATAATACTCTTTATGACTAATAGGTGGCTCAGTGATAAAAAACTGAAACAGGTTTTAGTCTCAATCCAATTTATAAGGATTTGATTCCAGAAATTAAACCCCAGTTTATCACAAATATCTCACTCAATCGGACATCTTTAGATTTTATAGTGGTTCGGAGAAATTCCATTTATAGATTCGAATCGTTGACAAAAAGATTAGCGATTAAAAAGAACCTGATATTGTGTATTAAGTTTTGGATAAAATGATTTTTTTTTAAAGTGGATAAATAGTTTCGCATTGAAAAAAAAGTTATTTTTTTTAAGTTTAAGAAAGTGTAATTGTTTTAACGGAAAACTGTTTCGATATTCTCAAATTATTAATCAATATAAAAAACATAAGCAAGAAAATCTGGAGTAGAATCTTTTAATGTCGGCAGAAATTTGACGCTTTCTACTTAAAATTTTCTAAGCCTCAATAGCTATGAAAGTGAATATTTTTTCTAGTGCAGTGTTACTAATTTTCTCAACCGTTGATTTTGGATATACACAAAATATTTTCGTACCGACCTCACCGTGTCAACAATATTTTCAATATGTGTCAGATGGCCAGGGAAGTTATTATGGGACAATTGAAGTTCCATCATCGGGTCAAGAAAACGTTACGATGGCGTTGAACATGACTTATCCATACTCATCCAACAGTGTAAGTATTACAATGGTTAAACAGTGATTAAAAACAAGAACAAAACTGAAAAAATACCTCGCCAAAAATAAGTTATCGAAATTAAACAAATCTTTTTTTATAAAAACATAAGAAAAACTACAATTACCAGGGCCCAATCGTCAATTGTTCTATATGAAGACATAAAAAAAGCAATAAATAGGAGAAGAGGGAATCATATGAATTATACATTTATATAAAAATATATGAATGTTCTTCCGAGCGCAAGTGCATATAAGCTCCAGAAACATATTGTGTACGCGACAGTTTTGCTCGGCAACACTGTTTATTAACACGTATAATACGCATAACAATACGAGAGAACTGTCACCTACAGTACACCGGCACATTTGTTTTCAAAACATTTTGCCTGCGGCGCATTTTCCCTTTTTTATCCTCCTAAGCGTAATCACCTCCTTGTTGCAGTTCTTCTGAAATGATGAGAATTTGAGAAATTCTCGTGGTGATTGTTGGTAAAAAAATAGTTTGCCTACCTCTCATATATAGTAAATGTCAAAACAATCGATATATGAATATAAGAATTTTATTGTGATTTTAGAAATCTGGTCACCCCACTTATCAAGCAGAGTTGACATCTGCCTGTTTGTTCGTCATCCAACTCAATGTCCCGATGAATATGTAGCCATTTTTCAATGAATAAGCAGGGGTGCGTTCCTCTATTAACCGTGGTTAACCGCGGTAAAGAGATATGCGTTCTTAAATGCCTATGGTTAACGCTCAGTAAACTTTACTGCCGTTCCTAAATGCCAAAGTTAAGCTGTCAAAGTTACTTTTCTCAACTCTGCTCGAGAGCTGAGTTGGAGAAAGTTAACTTTAATTGTAATTAAAGAACGCGATAAAGTTAACCGAGACGGTTACAACTGTTAATCAACTGTCAATTCTTTCTCGTAGTTTCGAATGAGTTTTGTGCAGAATAATGGAGGATTTTATTGTGGTCCTTGTAAATGAAAAATACGACATGCTTTGATCATTTGTTGGTCCGACATACTTTTAATGTATTGCTGTGCACATCACTGCTGTCAGAGTTAACCAAGTGCGTTCCTTTATTCCCGGGTAAAGTAAAGGTTGGGTTTGTCAAAGTTCGAACAGCTGATTGCCAAAGTTGAAATTTTACCGACGTTAACTCTGATTAAAAGAACGCGATTTGGTTAACTTTGACAGCAGTGATGTGCACAACAATACATTAAAAATATGTCGGACCAACAAATGATCAAAGCAATCTTTTTGGGAGCTGCGGAATAAAATCCACCATTATCCTGCACAAAACTCATTCGAAACTACGAGACGAATTGACAGTTGATTGACAGTTGTAACCGTCTCGGTTAACTTTATCGCGTTCTTTAATTACAATTAAAGTTAACTTTCTCCAACTCAGCTCTCGAGCAGAGTTGAGAAAAGTAACTTTGACAGCTTAACTTTGGCATTTAGGAACGGCAGTAAAGTTTACTTAGCGTTAACCGTAGGCATTTAAGAACGCATTTCTGTTTACCGCGGTTAACCACGGTTAATAAAAGAACGCACCCCAACTGTTCTAACTTTGACAAACCCAACCTTTACTTTACTCGGGAATAAAGGAACGCACCCCAGCAAATCGATTATGTAGTTTATAATTTATGTAGTTTATAATTTATGTAGTTTATAATTTATGTAGTTTCTACTTATAATAGGAAATGTACGAAGCCAAAGCAGTGCCGGAGGCCCAACCTGTAACTAGTGCCCTTTTTAAAAAAAAATGATTTAAATGTATTTTTCGTACCTGATTTTTGAAAAAGTGTCGGAATGTTTAAAGTTTTGTTTAATCAAATTTGGACCGAGAGATGATTTTTTAAAATGCAGACTAAAGGCCCTATTCTGGCGACTGTCAGTGACCGATGACTAGTCACAACTCGGTCACGACATTTTCATGTTTTTATGGTAAAATTCCTCTACCTTTGTATCTCTCTGAATTAAGATTTGGAAAACTTCCCATTTCATTTATAACGGAAAAAATCACTGAAAAATTATGATCTTTTGTGTCAAAATCGCTTTCAGATTGTGACTTTTGTCCGGTCACAGCGCCAGAATAATGGTGTAAAGCTATTGTAAAATAGTCTGCTGCATGCAAAAAAAAAAACGAAAAATATGCACCGCAATCAAAGTTTTTCATAGTTACCAAAAAATAGTAACTCCATACTTTGTTACTCTGATGTCTTAATTTGATAAAAATCGCATCCGCTTTAGTAGTGATTTTGGCGCTCCTTGAAGGCTGCGCCCGGAATCGCAGGCCGTTTGGCGTCGCTCTCGACACGGCTCTGGAAATTAACGGTAGTAGTTGGTTCTTTTGCTAATAACAATTATGTTACATCTTCTTTCATTAACTGTCTATTTGAAACAACACCGTATAAATGTTGAGAATGGGTAATTTTATAGATTTAAAAAATTATGACAATTAACATGTTTAGCCAACAAAACAAACAAATTAATTCACTGCTTCGATTTTAATATTTTTTTTTTTTAGTACTATTATGGACCTCTCGGATTAAATTGGAATGCAGATGATACTGAACAATATCGACGAGCCCGAGAGCATCAACCACTTTTATATCGGGTTGATTTTCCAATTCAAAACCCTTTACCAAAACTGAAATATATTTATTACAATGGAGATCGGATTTGTGTCGGTGAATCTGGTATGTAAATAAATTAGTGATAAAAGTTGTTTATTATGCTATAAACCTGTGGTTTAAAAAATCCCAGTCCTGAAAAATTTATAAATGCTATAAAAAAACTGTGATCATTTATTATATATTTTGATTTTATAAGTTAATAAAAACTGGGAGTCTCCACATGTTTTTTTTTTAGTAATTTAGTTATCAAATATTTTTAAAAATCTAGCTTAGATTATGTTTTTTTTTTCATATGATGATTCTGTAAAAAACTTATTGCATATATTTGACTTTCTAAAGACAGAATTCGATCCAGACTCGGCAGCGACAGCAAGTTAAATGTTCCTTGTAATGTTACAAAATAAATTCTGACGTCGGCAATCGATTTTATCTTCATTTAAAAGGTTGCGATTTCCAAATAGGGTTAATTTCTCCCAATTTTCAACAATATCCTTACTTAAAATTGAATAAAAATAAAAAAATAAAGTCATATGAACTTTCTACTAGCGTCCGGATAATGTGTGAAGCCTGTATAAGCCGGACTCGCACGGGACCAGGAAATTTGTCCAGCTTAAACAAGTTTCCGGCTTATACAGGTTTTACTGTATACCTAAATAAGTACCAGTTATTGTTCAAAATTTTTAATTTAATATATTTTTTTAGATGTCGGTGAAGTCGAGCCCCGGTCAATATACCATGAGTCCCATTTTCCCATGTTAGGGAAAATACCACGTCCAGACGAACTCATTACACAATATGCTCCACGTCCAGTTAAACCAGCGCCATTTTCTCCACGTCCAGTTACACAGCCGCCATTTATTCCACGTCCAGTTACAGAACCTCCGTCAAACTCATATGCAATACCAGAAAATACCATCACATGGAATAACCGAGCCCCACCTAGTGCAGGAGCGCCAGTCAAGTACTGTTTATTATTACATAAATTGATTTTTTACAGTAAAATAATCCTGTAGAACCTTTTCAATTTTACTGAGTAATAAAATTTACTTAACAGTACCCTACGCTCGCAAAATACCGAAGAAGTTTGTGGCCATGTCGATAGCAAATTTTCAATAAGACATTTAGTTGTTAATGGTGTTGATGTGCTTCGAGGCTCGTGGCCTTGGACTGTAGCTTTGTATAAAAGGAAAATTGGTTCAATGAACTACCAATGCGCAGGAAGTTTAATTAATGCCCAGACAGTACTAACAGCTGCACATTGCTTCTATACTGGTCCCAAACTACTACAGCCGCACGAAGTAACAATTCAATTGGGGCAAAACAACATTCAGGAGCCTGAAGATAATGGGGTGATGGCTGCTATTAGTCAATTCGAAATCCACGAACAATACAAACTAAATTCAGCGGATGCTGATATTGCACTAGCAATATTGGCCAATCCCGTTATGTAAGTAATTAACCGTTTTAGCGAGTTTTTCAAACCATTTAGATGAATTTTACATGCCTATTCTGGAATCCGAAGTAGCGTTAAGTTTGTTCGATTTCCCGTCAATTTGTATTCTTGAATCCGCTGCGGTTCACTTCTGTTCGATTGTGTATGATCTAGTAACGTTTTGATTTTTACGCAATTTTTACTCTTTGCAAATATTAGAATGCCAGAATACAAATTGAGTGGCGAATCGAATAGACTGAGTGTTGAAGCGGAAACACTTAGTATTTAAAACAGAGAATTTCATTTGTATTATTTTGTACTATTGTATTAGTTAGAATTAGTACCATTGTATTATTTTGTATTATTTAGAATTTGTACCGTTAGTTGCTCTACATTAAGTATGGCGAAAAGGAGGTTTCCGATGCAGTCGGATTGAATTAGTAGCCTCGTCTAGAAGATTTGTGATTTGAATAAAATTCTATCGTTAATTTCAAGCGTGTCTAATTGAAAACAAAACACTGAGTTTAGTTTTACATTTTAACTTCGGATTCCAGAATAGCGGACTCCGTCGCTCTGCATCCTAAACGCCACTGGAGGATGCTAGGGAATAATGATAACGTTAGACTATGAATCAAATTTGTTGCCAAAATTAGTTTTTCAATTTTTTTTTGTTTCAAAATCGGCTGCATAAACATACAATAACCGCAGGAAAAAATGATTTTGACAGAATCTTTTTTTCTTTTCTTTCCACACCAAGACTTCAGTTAGCTTCGAAAAAATTGAAAATGCACAGCTGACTGTGCGGAAAGTAGGAAGTTGTTCTACTATTGCGTCGCACTAACCCTTGGAGCACAATGAACGCAACCAAGCCGCAACCATCACGCATCCAAATGTTTATTTCACAGAAATGCTTTTGAGTGAGCACAGTGAACGCATCGAACGCAACCATCGACGCAAAAGTTGCCAAACTTTGAACTTTAACGCAACAAGTCTGACAGTTCATAAAGTGAGGTTGGGGAAATATCGTTCGAAGAAAAATTGATAGCTTTACTGCAATAACATACAAATAACAATGATAAAGACCAACAAAGCAAATTATCGCATCAAAATTTTCCATTTTTTATATATTTTTATACTTTAGTTCACTTTTAATTTTTCTGTGTTTGTCTCACAACGCAACAGACGACGCTTCTATTGTGCTCAACCGCTCCTGAACTGCGTTGCGTGTCAGTTCGAAGCGTTCTTAGTTGCGGCTTGGTTGCGTTCATTGTGCTCCAAGGGTTACGCACGCTGGCCAACGCAACGTTTTGAGCAATCCCATAAAAAAGCGCTGTGTTCATGTTTCGACTCGACGTGACACAAGACACTTTCACTGTAATTTCACCTTTAATCTCAAAGCCCTATTTTTTCGCGTCCAAAAAAAATAAATAATGCGTATTTATTTGTGAATGTTCTCAATTCCGAAAAATACCTCCGAACGGACCCAATCGAATTTACTAGTTAGCTAGTTAGGAGTTTGTTTCTAATATGGAAGCAATAGGAATCTTCAATAAGAGAATTGGAGCATCAACGACTGATGTCAGGACAAATAAGGTAGTAATGGCGCCATAGTGGGTTTTGTAATTAAAACAAGATGACCAACTTTTAAAATTGCGATCGGTAGCACTTTTTGCGTTCGGTTCTCCATGATTAAGGCCGCCCTCCATTACCATGACTTCGGCAACTGCAAAAAAATAGAGACACATTTATGTGAAGATACGTTGACGAGAAAGGGAGATAAGAATCAACTGCAAAAATTTGTCGGCAACTGCAAGAATAATTTCCCCTGTTTTTTATGGCGATTTTATGGCGATTTCTACTACAATCACACATTGTCCCTGTAAGTGAATAGTAAGCACAGACAAATTCAAACTGTTATTATAGCGTGATGTCATTTTTCTCCTTCGCATGCATAGTCAAAAGCTTTGTTACCATGCCAATTTGAACATTATATTCATAGCATAAGGTTTGATATGATTGCTATAAAATTGTAAAACTGAAAGGGATAGCGTTTAACTTGTATTCAGTCATTCCTTTTTAGATCTACATAAGTCTATCTTGCTCTAGTTTTCTGCTTTTTTTGCAGTTACAGAAGTCATGGTAATGGAGATCCTCCTTTAAGTCTACACGATTGGCGCCATTGGTTTAAAAAAGTCAAACTTTATCCACTTAACGGTGATATGATACTATTCTTACATAATCAAACCTACATAATCAAACCTCATGTGACGAATATAAGTAGACAATTTTAAGATTTTGTACAAAAACATTTGAAAACTCGACCACTAATTGAAGTAAGTTGAAATTTGGCATAGAACCGGCTTTTATAAAAAGATAAACCTCTCCCGAAAATGAAGAAAATTGAACCACCCCCTCCCCTCTCCCCTTCTCCAATATAAATTTTAAAAAATATTTTGGTAAAACTGCTCATTTTTTCGAAAAATTTGTTTAAACAAAAACTGTTTAGAGTATGATTCTACATAACTCTGTCATACATTAAAATTTAATTTGACCACTCCTTCTCTCCTTTCCCATACAGATGGATAATATTTTTGGGATTATCTCGAAAACGGAGTTCCATATGGTTCTATGGAACAATAATCGGATAAGTCGAGCTTACAATTTTCTTTACATACATACATATGAACGAAATGCGGACTCATTGAACTGAGTGAGTCGATGATGGGTATATGTCCCGAGGACATGCGGGGTTCTTTGAGTGGTTTTAATACCTTTCCCATAAGTAAGAAATGCGGCCGACGCTCGTTCTATACTGTTTAGCTATAATTAATAGATTTTGGTGTATTATAAAAACCCTCAAATTGATTTTTAAGAATTGTAAATTTCTCATAATGTATTTAAACTTCTTTTCAGTTTCACAGACTATATTAGACCGATTTGCCTGTGGTCAGGTCCAGATAATGTAGTAAATCAAATAGGCCAGGTTGTTGGTTGGGGGTTAGATGAGACGAATCAACTTTCTGCGACAGCTCGCCGGGCATCAGCAATAATTGCCGATAATGCTGAATGTCTTCTCTCCCACTCTTCATTCAGGACAATAGTTTCAAATCGAACATTTTGCGCGGGCAATCGGGATGGATCTGGACCATGTAAGGGTGATTCTGGAACGGGTCTTATGATAAAACCAGGCAATAAATGGATGATTCGTGGAATTGTTTCAACTGCTATTTTAACAGACCAGAATATGTGTGATTTACAGCAGTATGTCACTTATTGCGATGTTTCTAAGTTTATGTTTTGGATTAAAAGAACTGTAAGAAAATTTGTAAAATTGTAATGTTTAATTTGTAAAATAAATGAAAAACTACAAATTGATGATATAAAGTTTGAGATTTTTCTAAATATAAACTAGGTTTAAAAAATTAGTCAAAGATATATGGAATTTCATATTGTACTAGCAGGCCCTTCGTTGCCAGCTTAAAGTTTTTTGTATAAATCTTAGAATACCAAAAAATAAATGGCAATGGCAAAATGGCAATTTCCTTACGAAAAAAACAGTCTACATGATAGGGGATTATTTTTTAAGAGGTGGTGAATATCTTAGACGTCTTCTTGTTAAATAACTCTACGCCTGCGATTAAAACGTCTAAATTCTCCACGTCGAGTTCCTAAGTTCTGACGTCGATTTTTATTTCGTCTAAATAACTGCTGAACCGAAGATCTTGTGAATGGAGCAACGGTAGTCGCAGTAGTTATATCCTCGTCAGTTGGAGTCCAAGTTACAGGTAAAGTAGTGCAGGGCTCGGGACACGGACTGAAACAAGTTGTTGGGCAAGGATTGGGGCAAGGGTTTGAACACGGACTTGAGCAAGGATTACCACAGGGTTGCAATGTTGTTGGAGATGTTGAAGGACTAGATGATGTGAATGGTGGTGAAGTTCGAAAAACTGGTCCATCATCTGCCGAATAATCACCATAAACTTCAATAGGGGACTGTGCTCTAGCGAATCCCGTTCTTTTTACCACTAAAAAATTATTGTTAAATTTTTTTGGTGAAAAGAAAACTAAAAATACAGAAAATCGAATCCTTACAGGCACTTCCGCGTGAAGCTGCAGCCGCAGTCGCCACGCCGAATCCCAAAACCCCTACTACAACCACAACAAATTTCATGCTGCGATCAATAGATTTTTTACGACTGATTTACTTTGCTTCTGATCAAGTCTTATTTATATCAAAAAATATTTTTAAAAAAATGTTGAATTGGAATTTAATCGTCAGTTCAAAAAACCTATAACTTTCAAATTAGAAAAAAAAAAGAAATTTTTTCTTGATTGTATTCAAATTTTATAACATATCCAAAAGAATCACTAGAAGATAAATATTAAATAAACAACCATTTCATATCCCCGAAAAACGTTCTAATCAATTTTATGTTTGATATTTTATCTGTCGATTTATAAGAAGCGTCTTTTCCCGTTTTATATTATTATAGCAGATTCCACAGAGTTAATTTTGTGAACATTAAAAAATAGTTCATGATGAGATACCAAAATCACTACTTTATGATATCTAAAATATGTGCAGATCACGACTTTGATTTTTGCAAAAGCCAAACATTTATTAGCAAATTTTTTTTTTCATACACCGTGAAAAATTTAAGATTTTATATGAAAACATGTTGATTTGTCAAAATCTTTCACACCAAATTTATATCAACTCACATGTTTTTATCAATATTTGATGTAAAATGTCAAAACAGCACCAAAAAGTTTTATCAAACATTTATCCAAATTTTACATGTGATGCCAAATGTCGATAAAAACATGCAAGTTAATACAAATTTGATGTAAAAGATCTTGATAAGCAAAAATTTATTCATATAAATCCCTAAATTTTTTACCGTGTAGGGTAGAAATCCGATGCTGTCACCGATGGGTTATTTTCAGTTATCCAAGAATCCCTAACGATTTTAAAAATTTATTCATCAGATGAGCAAATTTGGGTGTGTCTAACTTAATTTATGGCAAAGCTGGAGATATAATGTAAAATAAGGCAAACAATAAAAAATAATAAAATAAAATTAAGTAATATTTACAGTCGAATCCCATTTGTTTTGAATCCTTATGTTCATCGTCTCTTAGGCGGTAATCTTTGTAACATAGAAATGATTCCGAGTTTTTTTATGCAATTCGTTATTCTTAAAGATACGGAAACGTAATTGAGGCTAGACATCAGGTTTGGCAAAATTCATTTCCAGGTCCCGAATATTTCTCATTCGCCTTTTCGAATGAGGAAATAACTGCAGAATTCGTTGAGCTAGCGACTTAATTTTTACTTTCTTCTACGGAGTATAATAAAGTATTGTATTCATGAAAAATTCCGACCTCTTAATTTTGCCTAAAAAACATTTCCCGATCACTCCTGAGTCGATTGGAGTCATATTTAAAAAATGTCAGTCTGTCTGTCAGTCTGTCAGCCTGTGTACAAGATTTCTCAAAAACTAATAGAGCTAGCGCCATGAAATTTTATAGGCATGTTGGGTCCTGAAATGGGACGATCCTATCAACTTTTGGTGGAAATCCGTTAACCGGAAGTATCCAAAATGGCGGTTTTTCAAAAATCGCAATTTCGTTTTTCTCGATTTACTCCCAAACTACGCGTTTTTTAGTGGGCTTAAGTATGACAAAACTTGGAGAAAATAAAATTTCCCACACTTTTGTCTTTAGATATAACTCGATATCTCAACCTGTTATCGAGATAAACCGTTATTTCCAAAAAAAACAGTTTTTTGTGATTATCTCGAAAACTAACGGGTTTTTGCTGACTGAATGTATGAAGTGAATTAATGAGAATGGCATTCTGCACAATTTTGTTTCTTACCGTTATCCGTTATCTTTTACCGTTATTGAGATATTTTCATTAATATGTAAAAAATCATATGTTTGCGAATAATTTGCAAACTAACGGTTTTTCGACAAATCAGTTAAAAGACAAATTAAAGATGTTAACATTTTCTACATTTTTGCCATTTACCGTAAATTGATATCTTTTACCGTTCTCAAGTTATCTCAAATTTTGTACGTTTTTGATATTTTTGAATAAACCAAGAATTTATTGAGAGGTCGTCTTATGCCGGAGACACATGTGCAGAATTTTGCATGCAGCGCAGTTAGAATACACAGGTTTATATGAAGGAGCCCACACGTAAATTCTGCATGCAGCGCAGAGCTGCACCATGTCTCTATTTCTAATTTCTCTGCGCAGAATTAGTGATCCCAACTGAGGATTCTTGTTTGGTGTTTGGCAAAATCGCCTGTTAGCAAAGAGACTATGGACTAGATTCGTACACAGGGAAAACGAAAGTTTGACATTTGGTAAGAACGATTTTTGGCGAAGAACAAGTCTCAGTTTTAAGTAGAAAATATTCAATACTTTGTGTTCACGTTATCTATGTCTTTCAGGAACATGAGGTGGTCCATCCATTTCCAAAGGTGATCCATCCATTTCCAATACAAAAATTGATTGTTTCGAATGAATTCAATCAATTCTTCTTCCATTGTTGACAGCAGCCGATGCGATGAAATGACATAAAAAAATCTGCTCATGTGTCTCAGCTGCAGATCTGCATGCAGCGCTGCATGCAGAAATTCTGCACATGTGTCTCCGGCATTAGGTTGACAACGCGACCGGGCTCTAGCGTAAATTGCACAGGGTCGTAGATTTTGTAGAAGAAAGTTTTGTGTTGACCACAACTGATATTTTTTAAATGCTTTCTGGAACCATTTTCAATGAAAAAAAGTCATGCGAGAACCCTTGCTCAAACTTCTGGTTATTGATTTATTGTCAGTTCAGTTTCTGGTCCACCAAGAGTTAAAGATCAATTATTTAAAAAAATTACAACATATAGATATACACATTGTTCAAAACAGGAACATGCCAGAAACAGACTCCTAGTGGGGTTTCAGATCAAACATGCCTGACATATTAGGAGGAATTTTTTCGGATGTGAAAACATCCACAAAATTAATATAACATTTTGTTATATTTTTTATGACCCGCAAGCCGAGCAAGTCCAATATTGTTCGGCAATGTTTTTAACACAAAAATATCTTTCAGAATCGATTGACAGAATGTCAATTTTTTTGACATTGACAGAATGTCAAACTTTTCAATTTTCGCAATAATTTAAAAAATATTTGATAAAAATATTTTTTTATGAAAAAATCACACAAAACCGATTCGTTTCACCACGCAAACAAACTATTCTTAATGTTGTGAGCAATGTTTGTGATTACCTACATTACGAATTGTGAGACGAAAACATGATTTTCAAGTTAAACATTAATTTATTAAGACATTGAATTATACTTTTTATTCAATTTGTTACCTGCATTAGAATTTAGATTTAGTTGTGTATCAGCATCCAATGCAGAAACATCAATTTTTCTCATTGAAAATTTAAAATCGCCACATATAAGAATAATTGCAAAAAAAATGGTAATAGTTTAGATTATATTCATACTAAAAAGTGATAAAATTTAAAGTCGTGTGAACTTGACTATTTCTATCGCAGTTTTATCACAGTAATCGTTGTGTAAAAACCAATTCAAAGTATGTTTTAAGCATCCACATGGAATTGGTAAAAAACAAACCTGTTCAATTAGTGTACAACAAATCTGAGAGAACTACAATCGTCTAAAACTCTCCGTTTTTAATAAAACGTGTTTACTATTAAAACTTCATAAAAATCATTGAAACATTAGTACCACCGCACACAAAATGCTGTTAAGATGGCAGAAAATGCTTATGAAACGTTTTGTAATAGTTACGTTCTTCTTTAAGATTTGTTACAGTGAAACAACATCGTGTAAACCACTTTATAAATATCGATCAGATGGCAATGGAAAAAAGTTCGGATTAATTCAAGTCCCAGTGTCAGACATTGGGAAAATTGCGAAATTAGAGGTCGAATTGGCAATGTCTATAAAATTAATCACGGTAAGTTAAATACCACAATTTTTACTTTCCTCTGCTATAGAGGGAAAGTATTGTATTTATAGCGGAGACCGACTCGAGAACGGGGGCAGATAGAGACTTTGACCATGTTCAGTTAGGTTGAAATAGTCCGCCTAATTCTGACAGAAACTGACAACATTATGGGAAGGTGAGGAAGTGGAGCTCAGTCCCACAGGCTCTTTCTGATCAGTACGAAATCCGTTTCAGACAAAAATTATGAGCATGTCCGCGCATCTGTCCGTCGGTATGTCTGTCTGTCTTTCGATCTGTCTGTCTGTCTATTTTACGTATCTTAAATAGTTAACCCGAGAACGCATTGAGCTAGCGACTTGTAGTTTTTTTGTGAATGAGAAATCGTCGTTATTTATCAACTTTTGGAAAAGTGACATTAGCTATAACCGGTACCCTTCATACGTATCTGTAACGGTTCTCAAGATATTTGAAAAAAGATTATTTCATTTGAATATTTCTCGAAAACTATGCGCTTTTATGAAAAAATGCAATAACCAAATTGAAAGAAAATAAAGTTTTCTTCTTTGTGCTTTAGAGGTTTGCTTTAGAAGATACGTACATATCTTTAACGGTTCACGAGATATTTGAAAAAATATTATTTTTTACATATTCCGAGATAAAATACATTTGAAAAAATATTATTTTTTAGATATTCCGAGAAAATTTAGTGTTGATCACAACTGATATTTTTTTTTTAAATGTGTGGTTGTTTTGGGGGGCATTTTTAAAGGTCTCAAAAATCGATCTACTATAAAAAAATCCTTGAAATTTATGGTGACTTAAAAAGATTTTTAAATTTCCGGCCGTAAAAAATCTTAAAGTTTTCAAGTTTTAGGGGGCCCATAATATTTTTTTTTTTTCGATGTTTTAACTACGCAAAAGTGGCATAAGTTTAAAAAGTTTGATACCACTAAAAAAATCCCGATTTATACATTTTATATACGAATCTTTTCAACATGCATCTTTACATAAGTTAAAACCACTGTTTTCAGAGATTTTCCGGATCACTTGAATTTGACACAAGTCAAGGAGATGCTCGTGAAAGAATTCAAAATGGAAAACCACTTCTCTACAAATTTGACTTACCATCGGACGCACCAGAGCCAGAAATAACAAAAATAATTTACAATCAAAAGGAATTATGCAAAAATAATCAGAGTAACTTCTTAGTTCATAAAATACGGCACGCCAATTTATGCTATTTAAACCCCTGTCTCTTCTCGATCATTCATTTGTCTTTTTGCCGATTTTTTGTATGGAATTCAGTACCGCCAGCCGACACAGTACCTAAAACCCACCCACCCCCTATTGGTGTGGCGTATTTTATGGACAACCTTTTATTAAATATCACAAAATTAATTTAAATTTTAATGTGCTTTCTTAGGCCCGTCATCTCCAGCACTTATCTCGCTAACAAGTAGTTATGATCCGAAACTTCTTCAATCATCGCCATCCGCAAGTCCTTCGCCTCCCCTCCTTCCAGAGGGAAGTTTTGGCGGGATCGATTTATCAGGTGTTATTGGCGATAGTGGTCTTGATGGAAATGTTTATAATTTCGTGAAAAACATTCAGCAGTCTTCTATCAGGTTAGCAATTATTTTGACTTTTATATTTATCGCATACGAGGGCAAGGTTAAAAGCTTCGTGACTGACAATCTTTTGGACACACTTCTTCTATTTTTTGAGCACACGCCCAGAAGATATGAGTCAAAATTTCACCGAAATCGGTTAAGCAATTTTCAAGCTAACATTTTTGGAAGCGCTGATGTCTAGAATTTTTCATTTCGTTTTTTATCACAAATGGTCGGATTTGCTTATCACGTTCGAAACTTTTCGCCCTTATCCTCGTATATAAACCTAATGAGGCGCAATTTGCACCTGCAATTTTTAAAATTTTAATTCTGTGTAGCTCTACCACACCACATGTCAACGTTCCGATGTATAATGACGATTCATGTGGACTTATAAACAATAAATTTTTCGTTAGACAATTTTCTCATGGTGGACAAGAGGTCCGTCACGGTGAATGGCCATGGATAGCGGCAATGTTCCGAACTGTGTATAATGAGAAATCAAAATTTATCTGTGGTGCTACTATTATTAATTCGAGAGCCGTCTTAACAGCAGCACATTGTGTGATTTACAGACAAGTCAAGTTGACTATCGATCAAATATCAGTATATTTGGGAAAATTTGATTTACAAGAAAACGAAACTACTGCAAAATCTCCTCCTCTAAGATCGATTGAAGTTCATGGCGACTACAAGTCTCATCAATCAGATGCTGATATAGCAATTATTATTTTTTTTTCATATGTTCAGTAAGTTTAAAGCAAGTTTTTTTTAATACTCGTCAATATCTTATTATTTTTTACTTTTATTACATTTTTTACTTTGTCTACATTCCTCACTCTTCTCTCTTTCGTTTTCTCCGTTTATTGTCTCTTTGTTGCCTTTAATCCTGCTTATCTCACTCACTTTCAAATAAAGCAAAATTTCACACTTAAACTTAATAGCAACTTTCCTTATACCCAATTTTACCTTTCGATTAATTAAAAAAACTAAAAAAATCTAATTTCAGGTTTACGGACTATATTCGGCCAATTTGCATTTGGCCTAGCGGTAGCGATTTCCGTGAGTCAAAAGGATATGTGGTGGGTTGGGGGATAGATGAAACACAAATGATAACACGAACACCGCGGAAAGTCACCTCGCAAATTGTCAGTGAACGCACTTGTGTGAGTTCCAATGGGGCATATTGGCAATTAACATCGGAGCGAACTCTTTGTGCAGGAAACTTGGACAACACAGGACCATGTGAAGGCGATTCTGGAAATGGTCTTATAATTAAAGTGAACGAGCGATGGATGCTACGTGGAATTGTTTCCTTGGGGCTGACTGATACAGCAACTCTTTCATGTGATCCCAATCAATATGTTGTTTATGCAGATGTTTCGAAATTCACCAATTGGATACAAGATATTTTGTCGAAGAGTTGAAATAATTTATAATCAAATATTTAAAAATGTGTGTTTTCAATATAAAAAGTTACAGAGAACGTTTGACACTGGTATACATTGTAGTAAAACGCGTAAAAATTTGCCTGCGGAGCATTTTTTAAACAATATTTTTATCTACGACGCATTACACGGAACAGCACTTAATTTAGCAAGCTCGATTTTTTTTTTTTTTGTAATTTGAGATTGCTGATTCAAAATTTGCCGGTAGTTTAGCTGCGTCAGCTGTAATTTTTGCGAAATGCTGAGGTTATCCCAAAAAAGTAGTGCTGACTTTGCCAAACCACTGCCATGTCCGGAATTAAAACGATCCCAACTCACTCAAAAAAGTTGTTTTTTATGTAGAGTGCTCCAAAAGCAAGTCTAATTTTGTCAACCTGTGTAATTAATATGGAAAACGTCATTAGTAAGCGTGTTGTTTATAAGCATTAAGAATATGTAAATTATAGCAATTTGCTGAGAGAAAGAAGGAGGTGGGGGTAAATAACACATGGATCAATAAGTCCCGAGACTAACCCAGAGATGACGCTCGTAGTAAACCAGTAACCACGTCTTTCTAGAGTACTAACCTTTGCTTGAAACGTGTCAAAATTTTAAGTCGATCGGACCAGAAACAGCTGAGTTATCGAGGTTGGAGTAAAGTCGTTTTGTAGTTTGTTTAAAAAATGGAAAAAACCGAGTTTCGTGTTCTGATAAAACATTGTTTTTTAATGGATAAAAATACCGTGCAAGCGAAACAATGGATTGAAAAATGTTACCCGGACTCTTGTCCATCAAAAGCAACGATTTGTCGGTGGTTTGCCGAGTTTAAACGTGGTCGTACCGACACAAATGACGCGGAACGCTCGGGTAGACCTGTGGAAGCCGTTACACCGGAAAATGTGAGTGAAGTGACAAAAATTATAATGAAAGATCGTAAAGTGAAGCTCCGTGAGATTGCTGAGATAACACAGATATCATATGGAAGTGCATTTACTATCCTTCATGAAAAATTGAGCATGAAAAAGGTTTTTTCCAAGTGGGTGCCGCGATTGCTTTCGATGAAACAAAAACAGCAACGAGTCGATGATTCAGAAAGCTGTTTATCGCTATTTACTCGCAATAAAAAAGATTTCTTGCGTCGTTACGTGACCATGGACGAAACATGGATACATCACTACACTCCAGAGTCGAAGCGGCAGTCATCTGAGTGGCGCACAGCTGGCGAAAGCCGTCCGAAGCGTCCGAAAACGCAGCAGTCAGCTGGCAAAGTCATGGCGTCAGTTTTTTGGGATACGCATGGCGTGACGATTGTATCACCCTAAAAGGTGATTATATTGATGAATAAAAAAAAATTTTGCAAAAAAAATGTTGTTTTCATTGTTAGTCTCGGGACTTATTGATCCATGTGTTATTGTTGAGCCTAGTGTTTTCGATTATGTAAACACTCCTCTGTTTTTATAGTATATATGAAATATCATATAGGAGTATGCATCGGATAGACACAAAGATGAACTACACTAGGGTGTTTGGGATGAAAAAAAATTTTGATTTCCGCATGTCCGTCCGTCCGTCTGTCTATCTGTTCTTTCTGTCTGTCTGTCTGTCTGTCTGTCTGTCTGTCTGTCTGTCTGTCTGCCTGTCTTTCTGTCTAGTGAACACCATAACTTTCGAAACGATTAAGTTAGAGACTTGAAATTTTGTATAGTTGCGTTTCTCGTAAATAGCAAGGCTAAGATTTTGACTCGACAAATAGATTTTGACTCGACAAAATAATTTCCCCGTTAAAAAATTTATATAGGTAAAATGTATTTAGAACTTGATTTTACATAACTTATCTATACATTGAAGTCCAGTTGAAACACTATTTCCCCTTCCCTCCTGCATACAAATTGATTTTTTTTTCTGTTTTCTCGAAAACGCTACATCGTATCAAGAAGTTTACAAAGTTAAGAATGTGATTTTACATAACCGTTCCATCCATCAAAATCCAATCGGAACAGCCCTTCTTCCTCTCCCATACAAATATATTTTTTTTAAATAAATATTTTGTCTATTCTCATATCTATTCTCAGAGTATTTTACGATTGGCCCCTAAGAATTGTGATTTTTTTCTGTTTGTATTGGAACTTGATTATAAAAAAGATTTTTTTTTAAATAAATCATAAATTAGCAAATAATCCGAATTCATAGAATATTTACAACGAGAATCTTGCGCCAGTCAAACGACTTTTTAAAAAAAGAAAAAAGTCAATCGGAAAATCCGAGCGAAATTCAATTCATAACAATTCCCATAAGAAGACATTAAGCTGTCTACAAGCACTTAATTAACATGAAACTAAGCTATTAACTACCAGTTTTTAACAGCCACTGGACAGGTAGGTATCCAATACTACTTGTATCTACAATTGCATATCGAAGTGTAGGCAGATAAATATTTAGATTTAGATTATCAAAGCGTCCACTGTGAATCATTGGTAGATACCGATGGGGAAGAAATGGAAAATATAGTCTCGATCACAAGAATGATGACCTTCGGGAAATGTTTAAGGCCCGATTTTACGCTTGAGACATGGGGAGTCGGCATACTGTTTTAACAACATGTCATTTTATGTGTATGCGCTTACCTACTACCTGTCGATTTAAAAAAAAATTAAAAAATTACAATGTTTGCCCCATGGCGTCTTCAATTCCAACCAAACCGGTGTCCACTTCATTTTAAGTTAGTCATCTGGAAGTAGCTACGGAAAACAACACGAAAACAGAAAACACTTCACATATTTTGAACTTCAAGCGAAATTTGTATTCAGTCGCATTTCTTCTACGGGCAAGTTTGGTAATCACTTTGAAAAAGTCGCCGATCACTTTTTAAAAAGTCCCACCCTTAGTGAATTTATTTGTTTTAAAATTTAGTTTTGTGTGTTGGCTTTTTGCAAAATATTTAAATCAAAGTTTAACGAAACGCATTGTACCACAAATATTTACGAAAGAATAAGGAGAAATTTTTGATGAACTTTTCAAAGATTTGTGATTTAATTTTTTTTTTATTAAATTGTGTTTAGTTCATTAAACCCGTAAGAATTTCATAAATTTCATTTAAAAAATGCTGAATAATTGTTCGATAAGATCAATCTGCAATATTGTGTTAATTACTATTGTGGCTCAAATTGGATATACACAAAATGTTCCAACGTCACCATGTCCAGAATATTTTCAATATCGATACGATGGAACTAAATGGATAGGCGTTATTCAAGTTCCACCGCCGGGGATCGGACAGTCTTTAGTACTGAAAGTCGATATGAGTCTTTCGGATAGATTACCAAATGTAGGTATAATAAAACTATATTATTGTAATTGAAATTGATTTAATTTCTGTATTGAATTTTCCCTGTAATTTCTCTTATTTTAGGTCTCGATTAGACATAAATAGCGATTTTTTTCATGGCCTGCCATGAAAATAACACTTGCAAACATGTTTTTTCCAAGAATTTCTGCCCAAGACATCAAAAAAATTCTAACAAATGCTGGGACATTTTGATAGCAAGGCATGAAAAAAATCGTAACTTATGTCTAATCAATACGAGGTTTCACATGTGATAATTGCTGTTTTTTTAATTTTACTGTGTTTAATAGAATCAATTTCAATTTTTTGTTAAAATGTCGAAAGAATTGTTTTCTTTTTTAAATATTTCTTGGAGGTAAAGCAGGCCATACACCATTAAAAAGTTAACTTTGACAGCTTAACTTTTGTGTTTTGGAAAGCGAGTAAACGTTACTTTGCAGAAACCGTATGCATTTTTGACCGACTTTCAGTTAACCGCGATTAGTAATGGAACGCAACCCAGAGTAATATGGCTACCTGCTACCTACTTTCATGTACAAAGGCACGTGTGTGAGTTGTAAAACTATTCAGACCTGGCAACCTCTCCCCTCCCTTCACACTCTGCCACCATCCCGAAAATTTCTTATTACACACATGTGCGAAAAGACGTTATAGGTAGGAAAATAGTAAACCAAACATGTATGGCCGGCTTAAAGCGAAATTATTCAAAAATTTGGATAGATCTTCCCACGACCAAAAATTTGAAATTCTTTTCCAGAGCGCCAACTTTGAAGGCTCTCAAATCCTCTGGATGTCTCCCACTCCCCGGCCAGGGTTTCAGTTGCAAATTATTTTTTGCATTTTAAACCAAAGACAAGGTTCGGTTTCCTTAACCTTTAGATTGCCGGGGTGGTTACTATACAATTTTGTCGACTCCACGAAATACTTCACCTTTAGACAACCACACAAATTCCAAATATACAACAAAAAAAAATCAAAACAAAAATCTATAATGAAAAAATGCCTGTAGTAAAGGTTAAATGCTTCCAAATAATACTTGAATGCAACTTATCTCTGTTACTGGAGTTTACAGAAAATGTTTATACAGAAGAAAATTTTTAATATCTCCCTTTATATTTATAAGGTTGTATTAGAGGACCGACCTTTGCATACTCCCAAAATCGTAAGCCCGTCTCCCCTTAAATTCAGCCCTTGTTACTTACGCCGCTGGCCCCCACTGAAAAAAAAATTATAGTACAATAAAATATAAAAAATTATAGTTGAACTTCAGTTCGTGAACGCCTCGCTTTGTGAACGTTGCGGTTTGTGAACGTTGCGGTTGGTGCACTACATTTGTGCCACAAAAATACCACGGTTCATGAACAATGTTTCGTTTCGTGAATGAAATTTCAATTCTTGGACAAGTCTGTCAATGATCGTCAGCAACGGATTAAGTTCGCAAACCAAGCTAGGACTGTAATTGTAAGACTAACTTGGATCTTTTAATTTTTCGTCCTGAACAACCGGTTCTGTTTCATAGACCTTGATTCCTTTCTGACTTTAATTACTTATTAAAACTAATATTATTTTTGACTTTTAGCAGCCGTATGTAATTTTTAAATATTTTAGAGACATCCTGGATCTCTGGCACTTTTCACAACGCGTGAGGAGGCACTACAAAGGATAGTCCAGCAGCAACCAATCCAGTATAGAGTAGACTTCCCCATACCAACCCCATTGCCAAAACTTACGCAAATATTATACAATGATCGCACGATTTGTCAAGGACCTCTTGGTAAATATAAAAAATACTCAAATATCTATTTTTAACAAAAAAATCACGTAAAAATGCGTTTGTACTCGCGCTGTTATAGTTTTTGTACCACAATCGTTTCTATAAGCGAGCGGGCACCCAAATAAAAAAAACTGTGATGACGTTGATGGCTGGGAAAACCGGTAATCATTTCACACTTTAAGTTTTGACTGCCAGACGTACAGCATAACTAAAACGTGTAACGTCAATAAATTAACGATCGTCACATTTAAAATGGTTAAATGAAATGCTTGTAAACACTTTCATCACAAAATCAATGACCATGAGTTGAAAAGATTAAGCGCCTCATCATCAACATTTTTATGGTTTTTACGTTGATACCGTTATCAATAATTTATCAAACCATTGACACATAAAATTATATTAAAAAACGTGATTTCGAATTATTCTTGTTTTGTTATGGAAATTGGTAGAAACTTTGTTTTCTTCACGTGACTTTTCATCTTAATTTTTTCTAAGATATATTTTCTAATTAAAAATATCATCGAAGGAATTTCTCAAATCTACTTTCATTTTCTAAATATTTTGGAACACGTGGTATCTACTAATTTTTATATTATTAGCTTAATCAGATTTTTCACACCTTTTATTTATGCCAAATTACATATTTTTAACTATTTGTTTTTGTTTGCTGCGGCCCACCGCATAATCAAAAACTTGAAATATAACCCGCTTAAGAATTATGTTGGGCACCCCTGGTTTAGATGTTGCCATTTAAAAAATAATAAGTTATCGTAACGCATAATAAACTGTTCTTTTAATATTCCAGAGCAAACACCAGTTGTTACTTCACTTAATTTGGAACATAAGTTAAATTCACACTTAACATACGGCAATAATGCCATCAATAATGGTCCCCAAATTCAAGTTCCTCAACAACAGCCTCAATATCCTCAGCAGCAACCTCAATATCCTCAGCAGCAGCCTCAATATCCTCAGCAGCAGCCTCAATATCCAGTCCAGTCTCAGCCTATGCCCCAACCTCAACCACCGCCGACACAACAGCCACAGCAACCACTTCAATCACAGGCTCAGCCAATACCACAACCACCACAGCAGCCTTCCCAGCAACAGCCAACAAGTCAGACACCATCGTAAGTCCTTAACGGTTATATTTTCGTTCCAGATTATTGATTTTGTAACATTTTATCAGATCCACAACGACATCCCAATCAACTGAAGAGATTTGCGGTCGAATCGATCCGAAATACAATTATAGACCGTTAGCTTATGGCGGCGTGGAAATCGCCCGGGGCACATGGCCGTGGTTAGCTGCAGTTTATAGATCTAGCCGGGAAGCTCTTAAATTCCAGTGCGGAGGAACGTTAATTAACAACAGAGCAGTAGTCACAGCGGCCCATTGCTTCTATAGTTCCAGAACACGTTTGAGAAACAGCGACATTTTGGTATACTTAGGACGGTATAACATTGACAATTACAACGAGCCAGGAGTGTCAATACCGACTGTCAGTAATATATATGTACATCATGACTATCGAGCAGATAGCACTGCACTTGATGCAGACATTGCCGTTATAACGTTTAGTCAACAAATAACGTAAGACTTTTAAAAACTTTTTTGCATAGTTATAAACTTTTATTTTGTATAAGATTAATTTTTTTTTTGCTTTGATCGGTTAATTTAATACGCTTACCTTCTGTATTTTGGATCCGACGCTATATGCCGTTCGGAGAGGGTATATCCGAGAGTTATGCGTTTATAGTGATTTTTTTTGTCCTTTCCCAATAACGTTTGATTCACTGAACCGATGTCTGTAAAGTTTTCGTCATTCAGTTTGAAATTCTGAAGTGAGAAAACAGAAATTCATCCTTCAAAAATTTTCAAAAACCCCCAAATGAAAAAATTCATTCATTTGCAGATGGGTTTTCCCGACCCCATTCCAATGATTTATTAAAATAATTTTTTTCGGGGGTTTTCAAATCTTTTTAAAGATTTTTTTTTTATCGAGGATTTTTTAGAGTTTCTAATTGTTATCTGATGTCGTCCTATTTCTCAATTATTTATTCTTTTTTTATATTTACAGTTATACCGAGTATATTCGACCAATCTGTTGGGAATTGAGCAGCACCAGCGTCGAAGGACAAACCGGATATGTGGTGGGTTGGGGTCGCAGTGAAAGTAGTCAACTGACAGCCACCCCTCGACGTGTTTCGGCCGAAATTGTTAGTGAATCGGATTGCCTTCGGTCGCAGGATGCATTTGTTTCACTGACTTCGAAAAGAACACTCTGTGCTGGTAACAAAGACGGCACAGGACCCTGCAATGGCGATTCTGGCAGCGGTCTAATGGTACAAAATGGTGACCGCTGGACACTTCGTGGTGTTGTTTCTACCGCGCTGTCTGATCCCATATCGAATGTTTGTAATTTGAAAGAATACGTAGTTTACTGTGATGCCACTAAATTTACAAAATGGATACGATCTGTTTTAACTTAACTAATATAAATTTTTAGCTAGTTTTGTTGTTTAATTGTTAAGAAATAGGAATAATAAATTTTTTATTTATATAAAGAGTTTTTGTTTCATAGGAAATTTATAATCATCTTTTAAACACGCTTTTTAATTAAACACAGCTTAATCCTCCTAGCAATACCTTAATCCTCCTAGCAATGAGATGATAAGTTTTTCTTTCCGTTATTCTTTTCCTCAAATTTCCCGTACAAAAATCTCATCAACCCCTAGATGTTCTCTGAATTCTATACTGGCTTTAAAAACTGCGTAAGGCTAACGGAACGTCCTGTAAGGATCGTGATTATCCTTTTCTTCAAATTTCCCGGAATAAAAACTCATCTGATGAATTTTAGAGTCATTGAATCCTATTGTGGAGTTAAAAGTCCGTAAAAGCAAGGATACCTTAAAAGCAAGGATATTATATATTCGAAAACTAAAAAGTTTAGACAAAAGATAAACGTCATTTTGGATTTTTTGTTATACTAATCAAACACAAAATGACTAAAAAGGATCAAGTAAAAAAAATCTTGTTTAAAAAATGTAGTAAAAAGGACAAAAATTTTTTTTTGTGTCGCGCGTATCAGAAATAAAATCGAGATAAAAGCATAAAAAATAAAATAAAATAAATATTTATCTCGCTTTTAGTTCTCTTTATGATTATCAAGTCTTCCTGTAATGTGCAGTAAGGGGGTGTCCATAAAACACGTCACAAATTTATGGAGCAGATGGGTGGTTAAACCCCAATTACGCGTTCGTGCGTGCGGCATGATTTTGTTCTGGTTGTCACCGCGTCTAAAAGTAGAAACTGAGCCTACTCTACGCGGCACGGACGCGGCAACGCGTCTGAGCAACGCGCAATTATACATTTACTCATATAAATGCGTAGTTTTTACCTTCACCGCGTGGGTGCCGCACGCACGAACGCGTAATTGGGGTTTGGGCTTAACGGTGATACCAAAGATTAGAAAACTAAAGATAAGAAAGAACAGAATTTTTTATAGAACTTTTAAATGTATGGAAAATACTGGAGACTTTTGAATCTCAATCAAGTAACGCAAGCAATTTAAATATTTTTTGTTAAAATAGTCGTTTTGCAAAGCATACTAAAGATTCCATTTACGCTGTCGGATTTTTTTTGAAACCCAAAATTTGTTCTAGCATTCTTTTTTTTATATATACCTAATCTTTGGTGATACTAAACCGCATACAAAAAATCGTGGCAAACCATTCCGAGAGGGGAAAGATGGGGTGGAAAAGGCGAAAATTATGGTGACGTGTTTTATGGATGGCTCCTAAGAAAATCATACTAATATATAAAAATAAGTTGGTGTCTGTCTGTCTGTGGCTGAACCGATTGACTTGAAATTTGGCATGAGTGTCTGTGGTAGTTCTGGTTCCAACATAGGCATACGGAAAAGTAACGCGAGTGGTGGGGGGAGTAAGGGGAGGGGGTAAAGTGATCTCGAAACTTAGCTCTTCCTCTATGATACTCGTTCGCGGGGAAACTACCGAGCAGATTGGCCTGAAGTTTAGCTCCAACATAGACAATCAAAAAAAAATGAAAAAACTTAACCCGGCAACGACGGGTATGCAAGCTAGTTTAAAATAATTATAAATAAAAAACAAGACACATTTATTGATTTTATTGAGCAAACTTTGTTTTACACTTTAAAATAGTGATTTTTGTGCAGATCATTTGAAGTCTGTTTTCCTTTTTTGAAACACATTTTAACGCTTATTATTTCATACTAAATAGTGTTGCTAATAGATTTTTAATTTTCATTTCTCTACGGACATACATCGACATTTTGACTTCTACATATTTCCAATGGAACTGTAATGTTAAAGGCTGAAAAAGAAAACAAAAAATTAATACATTTATAAAAATATCATAAAAATGTATATACTCGTGTCGAAACATTGGTTAGAACGGCTAACTTCACAATTATTGTGGAACTGCGAAAAGCATTTCCCATTAAATACGCAAACGGGCCTGAAAACCGTTAGACAAGATAAAGTGCATTTCCGGTGAGGCTTAGTTGGTGGGGCTGCAGTTGGTGTAGTCCCAGTTGGCGAAGTCCCAGTTGGCGAAGTCCCAGTTGGTAGAGTCTCATTTGGTTTTATTCCATATATAGCAGATGCTATAATTGGCGGAGGTGGTAGAGTTGGCGGAGTTGGTGGAGTTGGCGGAGTTGGTGGAATTGTTGGTGGTGCACCCGTTGAAATTATTATAATTGTGACGGTGTCCTTTAATTTATTATCAGATTTAGTTTTATTGCCGGGCTTAGATTTAATGCCACGTTCAAGACCAACACAAATTTCAAAAAAAAATAAACCGAAAAAAATTTTGGTTATAGTTGATAACTTCATTTTTATACTACAGCCTGTAAGCAACTAATTTTTCCCATATTCGGCTTCGCCTTTTTATATGAATCTTCTTTCGCATTCTTGTTTCAGCAAGTTTTTGCAAAAATTGTATAAAATGAATTTTT
This sequence comes from Chrysopilus asiliformis, assembly GCA_964034945.1. Taxonomy (NCBI): domain Eukaryota; kingdom Metazoa; phylum Arthropoda; class Insecta; order Diptera; family Rhagionidae; genus Chrysopilus; species Chrysopilus asiliformis. The sequence continues at coordinate 101,364,968 of OZ035960.1, forward strand.
CACATCAATAGAATCATAACACATCCATAAATTCGATATGAATCACTTATATGCTAAAATTTAATTTTAAGACTAGAGTTGTTAGTTTTTTTTCGGGAAAACTAAATTTGATAAAGATTAGGCAGTGTTTCTAAACATCGTGTCTACTGGCGATTTGCAAAGTAATTTTAAAGAAGTCATGGAATGAAAAATAATTAATAAATAAAAACCTAACTGGCAGTAATTGTATCCAATGTTTTACGAGTGAAAAGAAAAAAGTTTGGTCAGCCTAATCGTTAAAATGGTTTATGTTTATAAACGTTTATAAACGAGTACCTAAAGGCCCGTTTCCACGACTATCTACTGGCTGACAAGTAGCTTGTCGTTACACGCGATTTATATCATAGTATTCATCGTGGTTATGTGTGCGTTTACTCGCTGCGAAGTTGGAAGTCGGTTTAATTGTAGTCTAAACATTCAGCTCCGCAAATGTGTATGACTTTTGCACTCTATAGAAGAGGAAAGTAAAAATTGTCTACTAGGAAAGAAAAAGGACTTTCCAATTAATGAAAATATCATATCTTTGTTATGTGAAAAAATTTCTTTTTTCCTACGCTTGTTAATTCAAACCTCTCGAATTAGAACTTCAGAAATGCTGGATTTCCTAACAAAAAAGCATGAATGCAAAAAGGTTGAAAGCTACTAACATTCAACGTCAGTTCTAACACATGAGGGCTGTTCGAAAAGTTTATTTAACATTTACTACATTGCAGAACAAGAAAAATAAGAAATTCTCAACGGATTTTGCAACCCTTGTATCAGTGCTGACGAATAGTGTGTTCTTCGGGCGGATTAAAAGCAAAAAGTTTTTATATGTCGCATAAAAGATCAAATTTGTAAATATGAATGCTAAAAGCACCCTCCGAAAATTAAATTCAATATATTCTCCCGATCTACTTTGTCCTGTCCATAACCCATTAATATTTATACCCGTATGGTGAAACCAAAGGGTATATTAACTTTGCCTTACCGTTTGTAACGCCAAGATCTCGTCATCGCACACAAAAATGAATTACACCAGTGTGTTTAGAATGATGAAAAAAGTTGAATTTAGCATGTCCGTCCGTCCGTCCGTCTGTCTGTCTGTCTGTCCGTCTGTCCGTCTGTCTGTCTGTCCGTCTGTGGCGCGGATTGCGGGCGCACGGATTGAGCTAGAGACTTGAAATTTTGCGCAGATTCGTTTTTCGTAAAATGTGAGGCTAAGTTCGTTAGTGGGCAAAAATGGACCATTAGGGGGGGTACCCCCCATACGAACGAAAACGTTTTTTGCGAATATCTCAAAAACGGTACATCTTATCAAAAAAGTGTAAGAACAAAAGTTATTTAGGATATGATTCTACATAAAACTCCCATACATCAAAATCCGATTGGAATAAATTTTAAAAAATCTTATTGGAAAGTTTGACTTCAAAGGGGAATTTTGGTATAACTGTTCGAATTTTGATACGAATATCACCATACGGGTCTCCAATGATTGCCAGATTGGCAATTATAGCTTTTGTTATGTTTTTGTATGTGCAATGAAATTTATTCTTTATTCATTTTTTATTTTCCAGGAACTTTTCAAACAACCCTCATATAATAATTTATAGCAAAAATGCAAATTTTCAAACACCAAAATAGATATTAATAGGTTGTTCACTTCATTTCGGTGTTTTACAAACCTCATATTTATTTTTTTACTTTCTTCTACGGAGTATAATAAAGTATTGTATTCATGAAAAATTTCGACCTCTTAATTTTGCCTAAAAAACATTTCCCGATCACTCCTGAGTCGATTGGAGTCATATTTAAAAAATGTCTTTCTGTCTGTCAGTCTGTCAGTCTGTCAGTCTGTGTACAAGATTTCTCAAAAACTAATATAGCTAGTGCAATGAAATTTTATAGGCATGTGGGGTCCTGAAATGGGACGATCCTATCAACTTTTGGTGGAAATCCGTTAACCGGAAGTATCCAAAATGGCGGTTTTTCAAAAATCGCAATTTCGTTTTTCTCGATTTACTCCCAAACTACGTGTTTTTTAGTGGCCTTAAGTATGACAAAACTTGGAGAAAAGAAAATTTCCCACACTTTTGTCTTTAGCTATAACTCGATATCTCCACCTGTTATCTCGAAAACCAACGGGTTTTTGCTGACTGAATGTATGAAGTGTTAATGAGAATGGCATTCTACACAATTTTGTTTCTTACCGTTATCCGTTATCTTTTACCGTTATTGAGATATTTAGATTAAAATATAAAAAAATATATTTTTGCAAATTACTTGCAAACTAACGGTTTTTCGACAAATTAATTTAAGGAAGAATTGGAGATGTTAAAATTTTTTACATTTTTACCATTTACCGTAAATTGATATCTTTTACCGTTCTCAAGTTATCTCAAATTTTGTATGTTTTTGATATTTTTGAATAAACCTAAAATTTATTGGGAGGTCGTCTTAGGTTGACAACGCGACAGGGCTCTAGCGTAAATTGCGCAGGGTCGTAGATTTTGTAGAAGAAAGTTTTGTGTTGACCACAACTGATATTTGGAAAAGGAATCAGGGTGAATGTCCGTACCAATTTTTTTACAAATATCGGAATAACGGTTTAATATTGAAAGCTTGCATAGAAGTTTAAACTGTAAAACAAACTAGTCCCAATAATAAATGCTATCCGTACTTTGTATAAGAAAGTAAAAATCAAAAGAAAAAAGTAAAAATAACAAAATTTAAGATCCATAATTTCTTTTTAGTAGATGTTGAAATACTTGATGCTGAAAATTTCTCAAAACTTGAAAATAGAATTGAATAAAATTAAAACTCACTTTCTCATTGGGTATGCTTTAAAAAAAACTTTGTGCTAAACAAGACCAACATTTTGGATATGTGGTAAATTTTAGAAAAGTTTAACCCCTCCGAGGAAAATCAATTTTTTTCTTGGAACCAAACTTTTCCTATAAAGATCTAATTCTTTCATGATATACCGCTAGAAGCGAAACGCAAGAAACAGTTTTCGTCCGACAGATAAACGTTAGAGCAATAGATAACGACACCAAACTTCTAACAGGAACGGCCAAGGTTCAATGCGGAAAAAATCTTATCAGGGAGTTTTTCAGAACGTTGAAAGCGATTCTGGCGTTAAGAAGTCTATAAGGATAACAGAAGGTTCTGTAAGGATACCGTGATTAGCCCTTTCCTCAAATTTTCCGGAAAAAATCTCATCTGGGGGTTTTTGGGGTCGCTGAATTCGATTCTGATATCAAGAAATCTGTAAGGATAACGGCGGGTACTGTTATGTTAACGTGATTATCATTTTTCTCAAATTTTCCGGAAAAATCTCACTATTAATCTTTAGGGTCGCTGAATCCAATTCTGACGTTAAGAATTGTGTTAAGATATCTTAAAGGTAAATTTATATATTCGAAGACTAAAAAGTATATACAAATGTGACGAAAGACAGACGCCATTTTGGATTCTTAGTCGTACTAATTAAACACAAAATGACTAAAAACGAAAAAAATTAAAAAAAAAAGCTTTTGTTAAAAAAATGTACTAAAACGGGAAAAAATGTTTTTGGGGCTGTGTATTAGAAACAAAAGCGAGATAAAAGTATTAAAAAAAAGAAATAAAATAAATATTTATCTCGCTTTTTTCCGATAAACACCGCCCATATTCTGAACTTTTTATACTTTTATACCTTTTAGTAAAAAACCTCTTCGCAATTGATTTGCCTCTCGTCCCTTTGCTGACAGAACTTTTTGTTATTTGGAGCTAATAAATATTCGACGTCGAACATTTTCAAATGGTGGCATCAGTGTTGGTTTTCTGTTGGTATTTTAAACATAGCACCAGGGCACCAATCATGTAGTCCGACGCGTCTCTGTCTTTCGACTTCGACGCAGCTTTTAACTCTTGACTTCGCCATATCTGCAGCTTGAAATTTCGCGGAATCGTCACTATGAATCGAAATGTGATTCTGACTGTCACTCCAGGAAATTTGAAGATGCTGATATGGCGAAGTCAAGAGTTAAAAGCTGCGTCGAAGTCGAAAGACAGAGACGCGTCGGAATACATAATTGGTGCCCTAGAACTGTGCCAAGACAAAGCAGCGCTCGAGACAAAACTTGTATTTGGCGCCATTTAAAAATTATAAAAACGCATTTTTACGTATGCTTGGAAATTTTGAAAGACCGACCAGAGACAAAAGGTTTATCTCAATTTTTGTTTGCGATCATTAAGATAGAAAGGTTCTGCGGTATGCAACAAAAATTATGCCGCAGGCATATTTTTTATTAGAAAAATGCATATATAAAATAATTTTTTAGAAAAATACCAAGGTCAAATACACCATTAAATTGACTAAACAGTTTTTTTTAAATCCCCAACGTCCATGATCATAACATTCGAAAGGATTGAGATAGAAGCTTGAAATTCTATACAGTTGCATTTCTAGTAACTCTTTTCTCCTCCTCTTTTCTCCTTCCCCGTACAATCGAAACAGTTTTTTAACATTTTTATTGGAAACGATGAGTCGGTAAATTGTATTTAGGATATCATTTTACATAACATATCTTTACATCAAAATCCAGTAGGACGAATGTCCTCCCCTATTCCACACTAGGGCTTCTCAAACGGGATCCCGGGATCCCGTTTTCCCGGGATCCCGGGGGTAAAATATCATCCCGTTATCCCGGGATTTCAATTAAATTTCCCGGGAATCCCGCTATTTCTTATTAACATTTTTTTTACTCTTTTTAACGATATTAAAAATATTGTAACACGAAATTTGCGTAATTTTTACTTCTTTTTCCCTCTAGTAACGAATTTTGTTCAAAATTAGGAAAATATAATATATATGGTACTCCAGTTACCAATATTTTAAAATTAGAAAAAATCAAAATAGATCAAGTTACCAATATTTTGTAGTTTTGGTTTGTATCGTTGCCTGTGGTTATTTTATATTTAAGTTTTTGTAATTAAAAATATTAATACAGTAATCCCCCGCTATACGGACGCTCGTTTTACGGAAATTCGAAGTTACGGACATGACTAATATAGGAACAAATTCGCTATACGGATAAAAAAATTCACTATTACGGACAAAAAAAAATTTTTTTTTGAATCACAGAAAAAAATCAAGTAAAAGTCCTCCATAATTATGTTGTATTTATTGTAAATGTACATACTTAATTTCTCCGAAATTTCTGACACATTTTGTGTATACACAAAAGAGAATTAAAAAAGGCAATAAAAAACTGCAGTGCGGTGTATTTTTAAAAAATCTATTTGCTATTCTTAAGCGAGAACTCCAATTGGGCAGAGGCAGCAGCAGAGGCAGGAGCAGCAGCAGAAGCAGAATCTGCTTTCTGTCCCACAATGAAATTTGAATTCTGACGAAACTAGCAGAAACCTACGTAGAAACAGCTACGTTTTTTTGTCCGCGGCATGATTTGTCCCATAATATTTTGTTGGTTTTAACATATTCAATTGATTTTTTTTGTATTGTTTTGATTTTACACATTTTTCTCCCATCTAATTGGATAAATTCTTGCTTGTTAGCGAATCCCGGGATTTCCCGGGATCCCGGGATTTTGAATATTTTTGTCCCGGAATCCCGGGATTTCAATTTCTACGGGAAATGAGAAGCCCTATTCCACACACAAATGGATTTTTTTTTATAAAAATGTATTCTACCCTCATATAGAGTATTTGACGATTGACCCCTGGCAATTGTAGCTTTTCTCATGTTTAGTACCTTTTTTCTCTCAATGTGTTTGCATTTATATGTTCTTTAATTAACTGAACCATTTCCGATAAAATAAAACCATTTTAGAGATAGCTTTTCGATTTCCACAGCCCAGAACTTTAGAGCATTTTAGTCAAAAAAAAAAACCTTAAATAACTTTTATAGTCATGATAGTACTTTGTTTAAATGTTTAAATTTATCACATTTCTTGTGTTAAGTAAATTGAAGTTATTGGAATAAAAAACAAGTTAAATAATTCTGTGAATTTCTTTAAAAAAAATTGATCGGTCTACCGATTTATTGTAGAACGACTATTCAAATTACATTCACACCACTTGAAATGCTTTTTGTTACTTTTCAACCGGTGTGAGTATTTTATAACAAATCACCCCGAACGACATCTGATTTGATTGTTTTGAATTGATTAACGCGAGTTAGATGTGTTTATAAAAACATTTCTTTGCCTTTTCGCCGATAATATGAAACTGAAAGCTATATGAAATCTGGAAATCCCGTCAAACAAGAAAACAAGAAACCAGAAAAGTTTCTTACTCTCGAGAAGTTATTGATAACTGTGTCGTCTTTGGTATGTTATCAGTCTTTTGTCACATGTTTTCGCAAGTAGTTCACAGTGCGAATCTTGAAAAAAATGTTGACCAAATAAAATATTGTGTAAAACTTTAGTGAATAAAAGTTAGAGTGATTTTTGAAAATTCGTAAAAAGAAGTTTTAACAAATTACGTCTTTCTTTTGAAATTTTATACTTGCATAACTAGTAGTTGATATTAAAAAGTTTGAGAGACTCTGTAAATATTTTATTAAAAATGTTAAAATTGTGCCAATTGTTTTGCTTATTTTTGATACTGAAATTGGGATTTGCAGCTGGTAAAGAATTAAGTTAAATATATTTGTGATCTGAGGCGTTAAAAGCTAGAGTGGACCAACCCACATAATCGAGTTTTTGAAGCTTTTCCACTTTTGTACTATTATTGACTGTAAAATTTTGGAAAAAAAAATTTCTGTGGACTTTCTTACTCAATGTTGAAATGTTCTTTTGTGCATCCAAACATTTTTATCTAAAAACTCACTCGCAATAGTGATTCAAACACAAAAAAAACCACGATTTCGACATGTGGGTTGGTCCACTCTAGCTTTTAACGCCTCATCTATAGTCTCTATTGCTTTAAAGAAAATTCCGCTTTTTAATTTTTTTGGAAGCATTTTTTTAAACTTACGCAACCGCAAAAGACTTTGTGTAACCTTGAAAAAAGTTTTTCCATAAATGCCAACGTTAAGTTGGAAAGTTCCAAATTTGTCGTTTCGCGTTCGGAATTCCCTTGCATAAATTTAAATTTTTTAACTATTTTATGCAAATGTATTAATATAGTTGCTTAGAATTAGATTTAGCTTGGTATTTTTTGCAAAAAGAAAAAAATATCTTATCTGGGATTTTCTAAAATAAAATTACAGATTTGTGAGCAATTGCAGCAATAAAAACTGTAAATAAATAACGCGACGCAAATTTTCACGCATTTCTGAACCGTCCCCGTTTCTCCACATCTTCGTTTTTCGAGATTTTTAGTATAGGGACTTAGACCACCGGCTATTTTTCCCCTTCCCCTAAATTCTTGACGTATTTGATGAACCGCGTTTAACTAGCGAATAGGCGGTATTTTTATACTCTGAGAATCATATAGGAGTATATTAGATTTAGTAAACCGTTTGTAACGTATCGAACCAATCATCGGACACAAAAATGAACTCCACCCGAGTGTTAGGATTGACAAAAGATTTTGATTTCCGCATGTTCGTCCGTCCGTCTGTCCATCTGTCTGTCCGTCCGTGAACACCATAACTATCGAAAGGATTAAGCTAGAGACTTGAAATTTTGTATTAGTTGCGTTTCTCGTAAATAGCAAGGCTAAATTCTTGAGCGGGCAATATCGGACCATTCTTTCCCCCTCCACCATAAAAACGAAATCGTTTTTTGCAATTCTTCCGAAAACGGTGTGTTGTATGGAACAATTTATCAAGTTAAAATGTGTTTAGAATATGATTCTACATAACTTATCCATACATCAATATCCAGTTGGACCACTCATTCTCCCCTCATCCATACAAACGGAATACTGCTTTCGTATTTTCTCGCAAAAGGGTGCATCTTATCGGAAAAATCAGAAAGACCAATTATGTTTACAATATAATTTTTGGTATGCACAAAATTCAAATTAACCACCGCTTTCTTCCTCTTCCACACAAATGGGTTTTTTAAATTTTGTCAGTACTCATATATTGTAAATTTTTAATGTCTTCAGGATCTCCCGTTTCGAATTTAAAAATTCTAAAACCAGATTCATGATTAGCGGCCCCAAAGAATTTAAAAAAAAATAAAATAAAAAAATAATTTATGTGTACATATTTGTGATGAGCGGCCCCGAAAACCCCCTAAAGCCATTTTTCCGAATATGTGTACAAAATTTCATAGCAATCGGTTAAGTGGCTCGGGAGATACCGTGATGAGTGAGTGAGTGGTATTTGGCTTATATCTATAGAAGATTGTAGCTTTTTTTTATGTTTAAATGCTAATTTAAAGTTATGGTACGTTTTGTGGGTGTGATTAGAAAATTGGAAACATTATTTCGATTATTATATTTTTTTCAGAGACTCCGCAAACAGAATCCTGTATATGCGGTTTAATAGACCCCAAATATGATATAGAATTGAAAAAAGATGAGGACCACATTTTGACACGGGGTTCATGGCCATGGCTAGTAGGAATCGTTGTCAAAACCGGACGTTTTCAGACGAATTCGAGATTTCGCTGTGCCGGAACGCTCATTAGCAACCGAACTGTTGTTACAACAGCTACCTGTCTTTACAATAACTCAATACCCTTGAATGCTGACGATCTGAAAGTTTATTTGGGACAGACTCAAGAAGTCACAGTCCACGTAGAAAATATTCAAATACATGAGAGGTACAAACATGCCAGAATCCCAGAGGACTCTAATATCGCTGTTTTAACATTGAAAAATGATGTTATGTAAGGGTTTTTGTTATATTTACTAGTTTTTTTTTGAATACTGACATTTTCTAAAAATTTATTTTTAGATTTTCGGAATTCATCAGACCAGCGTGTATTTCAAATCAAGTTCAAAATGACAAAGTCAACGTGTCATATTTTGCGGGTTGGGGGCCTAGCTATAGAGATGGTCAAGTTCCTCAGCCACGGCGAGTCTCCGTGACCGTAGTCAACAATCTTGAATGTTTCCTATCGAATTCCCTATTCACGGAAACACTTACAGAAACATCATTTTGTGCGGGCGATAAGAACGGATTTGGACCCTGCCGATCTGATAGTGGTTCCGGTCTACTTGTCCAAAGTAACGGCCGTTGGACACTATTGGGATTGACTGTCGGGTCACTAGTTGATCCCACAACGTTTGCCTGTAACTTATTTCAGTACGCGATTTACACTAAAGTAGAAATGTTCTACAATTGGATTAGGGAGATTCAACTAAGACGTCGTACTACTAATGAGTAGATATTAAATACAGTTCCGAATTTTTAACAACTAAAAACTTTTGCTTAGGGTAGTGGAAAAGAAAGTCTACAACATCAGTGTTGAAAATTGCAGTTCTGTTTCGGAAAGTATTATAGCTTTAGCCGTTGGTGGTGTGGAGATTCCACGTGGCTCATGGCCTTGGCTAGTTGCCATTTACGGATTAAGGCGTGGAAGTACTCAGTTGAAATGCGGCGGTACTTTGATATCGCCCAAAGCAATTGTTACTGCAGCGCATTGTTTCCTCACTAGACGTTCTGTTTCTCGCAGATATCTTGGACCTTCGGAGGTTCAAGTAGTTTTGGGACGATACAACATTGATGATCCATACGAAGAAGGCACGGTCTCAGTACGACTAAAAAATATTCATATTCATGAAGATTATAATCCCGGAACCACGACATTTGATTCAGATATTGCTGTGATTACACTTACCCAAGAAGTCGCGTGAGTTTCTTAATCCTCAACTAATTCTTGACCATAAACAGCTTAATCTATATTTGGGAAAAACGAACTCATAATTTTAGGTGCTTTACAAACAAGAAATTTTTTCTAAAACTCCTAAAAGTAGGCAAAAAGAAACAAAAGTTATAATAATGATAACTAACAAAACGGGATGCCGAACGAGGGTAGGAGGTGTTCCTACTTTTTTTCTTAAATGCCAAAAACCTTTTTAGGGAACCAGTCTTTGAGACTTGTCATCACTCCAACTATAATACTGCTAAAATTTCTGAAACCGTATAATTTCAAATAATTTAAATTTGTAGGTTCACAGAGTATATACAGCCTGCATGTGTATGGAACGTAGACGACGATGTTAGTGGACAGCTCGGCTATGCAGCAGGTTGGGGTCGAAGTGGACGGACAATTGACGAGCAATATACTTCAACTCCTCGGAAAATATCCGCTACCCTAGTTGATGATGCTTCCTGTTTTCGATCGAATAGCGCACTATTACCATTGACCTCGCCAAGAACAATTTGTGCTGGCAATCGAAATGGCACGGGACCATGCATTGGTGATTCTGGAGGCGGCCTTTTAATAAAGAAGGACAATCGATGGCATTTAAGGGCAATTGTCGCGGTATCTTTAGGAGATCCCATTGATGAATGTAACTTACAGGAATATGTCGTGTACAGCGATGTTGCTGATTTCTTAGAATGGATTGAAAATGTTAAAGACGATTAGTTACATATAAATCTTTTAGATATGCTTATAATTTTTTTTAAATAAATTAATATTGCAATTTTATAATTTTTGTTTTTCATATTTTTTCTTATTTCAATAAATTGCAAGGTGCCGTTTACATCTGAAATTTTATTACGTGAATATTCTATGATACAAAATTTAAGTTGCCCAACCGTTTACAGTACGACACAAAATTCATGAAAAATGCCAAAACTGGAATAGTTTCATACAAAATTGCCGGAATAAATTCAAATATTGACTTTGGCTAGTTGCCATTTACGAATTTTGCTAAGTGAATTTATTCTGCAATAGATGACTAAAATTCGCGGAATAAATTCATGGCGGAGACCAATTCGAGAACGGGGCAGACAGAAAATTTCTGATCAATACGAAATCCGTTCCAGCCAACATTATTAGGATGTGGCCTGTCCGTTGTACGTATCTTAAAGACCTCGAGAGATTTTTCATAAACAAGTTTTACGAAAATCGTAGTTTTCTATCAACTTTAGAAATTTTTTTCTTTCAGAGTGTGGTTTTCCGGACCGGAAATTCATCTCGGAACCAGTTCCGGGCACCGAAGAAATACTCCAGCAAGGCGAATGGCCATGGTTGGCAGCCATTTATGTTCACACTACAGGTTCGCAGTCTGAATTTCGATGTGGAGGTTCCATAATCAGTTCACAAATAGTTATTACTGGAGCCCTGTGTCTGTTCAACAATGGAGTCCCACTGAAACCTGAAAACCTTAACGTCTATTTAGGACAAACTAATTTAGATAGTAGAAAAGAAGAATTCACGTATCCAGTTAAAGAGATACACATTCATAAAAATTATAACCACTCGATTATTTCTCGAGATTCAAATATTGGCGCTTTAAAATTGAGCAGAAAAGTTAGGTAAGTTATTTCAACCGGTTTTTTTTTGCATTGCTTTAAAAATAATTATTTTCAGATTTTCAAATGTCATAAAACCAGTTTGCATAACCGATTCGCCAAAAAATGATTACGTGAATCAAGCATTTATAGCGGGATGGGGACGAAGAGACAGATATAATATTGATAACCGTCCACGTCGAGTTTCGGCAACTGTTATCGGACGGCGTCAATGCTTGTCCTCTAATCCGATCTATGAGAAATTGGTTTCGCTAACTTCATTTTGTGCTGGAGATCGAAACGGGCTTGGGCCATGTTTGGGAGATTCCGGTAACGGTTTAATGATAAAACAAAATGGCCGGTGGATATTGTATGGAATTGCAACGACGGCATTGGCAGATCCAGAAACAAAATTATGTCTCCCCAATGAATACGTGGTCTACACAAGCGTCGAGAAATTTTATCCGTGGATCAACGCAATTGAGATGAACACACCTTTTGGGACAAGAATGTATGTTGAATACTAGTTTATAGAAGCTTTAATCCAGGCCTGGGCACCATGTATGTAGTGATTTACTATTACTCGAAGAAATTTTATGTTTCTTCATATACTATAACACAAAATGAGAATACGCAACTTTTTCATTTTTTACGCTCTTTCGCTTTTGATGGAGACGTTTAGGAACAGTGAACTACACAATTTATCATTATGCAATTTCAGAATCATATGTTCCGCCTAAGAGAAATTTCTCTAAAAAAGCTTTCTTTAAGTTGTCAACCTGTCTTACTCTTCCTACTTCATTGTATCGGGCAAAATCGGACTTATGGCAGCTGTTGTAATGGCGTTCTAGATTGAATTTTTTATTCGACATGTAACTGCAAACTAGACATTGACGGTTATCATTATTTGTGGTTATTAAATATTTGTTTTCCCAATCACATGACATAGTATTTGAATTTGAATATGAACGCTTCATAATGGAAAATGAAAACTGAAAAAATCAAATATCTGAAAAAATTTCGTACGTCAGTGTACTTTGGAAAGCAATTAGGGTTTTGGGGAGCAAATATATACATCCGTACGCATCAACAGCAGAAATCATACTGAATGGCTGTCGTAGGCTCGCTGCATCGATTGTTAGTGAATCGTTTGATTTCGGCTGCCGAAGTGGCCGTCGTCAACCAACACGTATCATTGCGTTGGAGAGTCAAGTAAAAATGTTCATACATTGATTGTATTCTCGTAGAATTTGAATAAAAATGTTATCGTATTGAGGAGCCAGACGAGCCAAGGAGGGCCCAGGCTTGCTTTAATCTATATATACTTTTACAAACAATTTCTAAAAAATTCACGTAAAAGTCAGAGATGGAAAACGAAAAACTGAAATCCAAATTTTGCTTCGTTACGTTTTTTCATTTTCCATCAAAAAAATTTTTTTTCATTCCATTACGTTACGCTAGAAGGTCTTTATTTCGTTACACGTTACATGAAAAAATTATAAAAAAAAGCGCAAACTCGAATTATTCTGTATATTTTTTTGCCTAGAATTTTGTCTAATTTGTTAACAATGCTGATTTTTTGTGATTCACTTTCCCAATTTTTTGAAAATTGTTTGTTTTTTTCAACAAAGTTTATTATAGAGATCTAGCATCGTTTTTTATGAGTTTTCAAAATTTCAAGAAATCAAAAACCAAGGAAGGATTTTTGAATTTTGGCTGAAAACAAAAGTGCAAGAGTTTTTGTGAATCTTTTAGACTTTCTAAAATATCTGCGTGATTTTCTAGAATATAAACATTAGAGAAAAACTTTCGGTGTTAAAATTGTCTGACTGAAATTAGTTTCTAATCTTACAAATATCCAAATGATTCAAGTAGGTATGTATGATAATTTCTCACAAAATCTAGAATTTTTCGAGTGATCATTTTTTATTCACACGCATTGAATTAGTGCGTCAACAGAGTGATTTTTTTGGTCATGTGAATGGAAGATACGTCGATCAAGGAGTTCGATCTTTCTATGACGACTCACTGCTTCGACTCACAACTCCTGTCTTGTGAATAGGAGCGAAGTTGTGTGAATACGTTGCACTTTAACTTTTATTTGTGCCTTTTTTAATCATTGTTTAATATTTCAGGTCAAATCCAAGCAAAACATATGATTTGAATGTAGAAAATTGTGGCGATTCATCTTCCTTTATCAGATTAATATTCAAAGGTTCAGAAATTATTCGAGGCTCATGGCCATGGCTAGTACCCATTTATAAAACTAAGGGAGCTGTGAAATTCATATGTGGTGGAACATTAATATCAAAAACAGCCATTATATCAGCAGCACATTGCTTCAAAGATGGAAACATTAGTTTGGAACCAAAAGATCTGCTAATTCCAATTGGGCGTTACGATCTTGATCTTGATAGCTCTGAAGATGTTCAGAAGATCCCCATACAAGTAATTCATGTTCATAGGGATTACAATCCAGGAGTTTTGACATCCGATGCTGATATTGCGTTAATAGTACTATCAAGGAACGTTAGGTAAAAAAAATTATATTGAGATAATAATTTTGCATGCAAAAATCTTGTATTTAAGATTCACGGAATTTGTGCGGCCAGCGTGTATTTGGAACGTCGATGATGATGCAGAAGGCGAAACAGGATATGTGGCCGGCTGGGGTCGAGTCAACAAAAATAAGGACCGCAGTGCAAGACCAAGGAGTATACAAGCGACAGTTGTACCGGAAACGAAATGTCTTCGATCGGGTGAGGCATACCGGCAGATAACATCACACAGGACATTTTGTGCTGGGGAGCTAGATGGAAGCGGTCCATGTTCGGGCGATTCTGGAGGTGGGTTATTGGTTCTTAAAAATGGTAGATGGCATCTCCGTGGAATCGTTTCAATATCACTATTAAAGGCACTTCACGAATGTGATTTGCATAATTATGTTGTGTACACTGATGTTGCAAAGCATTTAGATTGGATAAAAAAAATTATTGATAAATTGTGATAAAATGTATTACATTCAGTTTTATGTTTAAAAAGTAAAAAACTGACACCAAATCAGTGGTAATTTGCCAAAACTTAATATCCGCAGTTTAAGATATTTTAGAGGTGTTGCTTTTAAATAAATGTGACATTGTAAATGTTTTATTTGGTTCGTCAGTTAAAAGTTTCTTAAAATAAGCTTTAAAGTAACATTTAAAATAACCAGCAAAAGAAACGTTTTACCATGTCACATTTTTCTCAGATTTTAAAACTGCACCGATAGGTAAATTTATTTGAAATGCGTTTATCAAGTTTTGAAAAATTTCCAGTAAAATAATATATTAAAGAAATTAGCGTAATTAAACGAAATTTGTTAATACTGTTATTTTTTAAAAATTGTTACTATAATATAGGTTTGTTGTGTTTTTAATTTATTCTTTTTTGAAACGCTCTTACATTTTAAGCGTTAATTGATATTTTATTTAAAAAGCATAAATAGAAAAAAATCACGATTTGAAACACCGTATTAAAAGCCCGTTCTCTAAAAAGAACCATGCAGGATTCGACGATTTTTATGCCCCCGGGCTATCGTTTGAACCAGTTCGGGTTTCACTTTCGTGCTACCTCCATTCGAAAGGTAATTTGCTCTAGTTTCATGGACATAAGCTGTTTTTTAACGGGAAACTACAGGGGGATGGTCAGCTGCCATCTTAGGCACAATGATTTTTTCATGCATTTTTCGACGGTCGACAACTCCGCCCGAACCGCTCCGCAGTTCATCCCCGCCCCTCGCGTTGAATCAAGCCTGTGGAATGACCATTCCGCATCGAAATCACAACTTTTTGAAAACATGCAAAATTATGAAAAGATATTGACATAATTATTTTTTGATTAAAAATAAAACGTTGCCTACTAAAAAGTAAATTCTTAAATTCTTTCTACTCTTACCCCACGACTTCATTAGACTTTTTTCCAGATTGTATTTAAATCCAATCACGAAAAAATCTAATGGAGACTCAAAAAATCTTGCATCATGATTTAAATCATCGTACTGTCATGATTTTTTTTTGACATTTGTTCAGTCAAATTGGCTAGAAATCAGCCCTGCCCTGATTACCTCCTGGTTGACATTTCTAAGTACGCTATGGAGACACAATAAAAATGAAAAATCGTGACTGAAAATGCCCACGCGCTGATTTTTTTATTCGCCAAAATATGGAGTGGGGGAAAAAATCATGATTCTAAAAAGTCTAATGGAGTCGTGGGGTTAAAGAACAATGCAAGAATTAGCGTTTTTCGTGCCCCTGGGTTAACTTTTGAACCCGTGTAGTTTACACTTTGGTTGAGGAATTTTTGGAAAGGGCACAGTCTTTAATTTCATCCATATATGGCTTCAATTGCCACCGAATTGCAGGGGGATGATGAGAAGTTAACGAACTTTCTCGTGATTTTCCAAAAAGTCCTCAACCAAAGTGAAAACTTCACTGATTCAAAAATTAGTTTAGGGGCAAAATCGTGCATCGTTCTTTGATATAACTGTATGGGAGCGGAGGGAAGAAGTAATGCAAAATAATCGCACTGTATACATAAACCATCCTCTCTTCAAAACATACTTTATGTATAAGTTTGATTTCAATCGGACTGGTAGTTTGTGAGTTTTGTGGAAACAAACAGAAATTCTTACAGACAAATATTCATTTTTGTATATAAAGATCTCGACAACGGCAAAAAATATCTATTTACCGTAAAACGAAAAAATGCAGAGAATTTTAATATCTTTAATTCTTCCTTTAACTGATTCTTCAAAAATTATACTTCGTATAAGAAAGTAAAAACTAAATAATCAAATTATCACCGACTTTCTTTTCTAAACACTAATTGGGTAGACTTGAAAAACTGATCGCATTTCCCTAAATGCTATTTATTAAAAAAAGAAACGGGTCGCAAATTGTCTGCAAAAGTTTTAAGACACATTATAATTCAATTCATACTAGATTTTTTTTTGTTTGTTGGAAGATTATTCAAATATCTAGTGACTATAAAAATGGCCTGCACGAAATCCCGGAGAATTTACCGTTACTACTTTTTAACTACAGGATCCCGTTTGAGAAACCCCACTTTTAGTGGCCACTAAATTGAGTTAGGAGCTTCTCTTGTTTTTAACGATCGCTAAAAATTTCGTGAAATCCGCCATAAATCAATCTTTTGTAGAACACAATTTTTGCAATTTTAAGCGCCTTCTGCTCGGTCCCCCTTCCAACTCCAGCTTAGTTTTATTATGCTTAAACGCGAAGTGTGTACAAACTTGCTCCAAATATAGTGGGTTTTCACAAGAGAATATAGCAGGTCAGTGTTGCGCACTCCGAGTTTTATCGCATAGAGGAAAAATGTGTAAAAGAGGAAAAATTTGTTTTTAGGTAAAGTCTGTAACACAATACTGTAAAATTTACAAGAATTTCTTTTAAAAAATGCGATTTTTTTAATTCATTTTATTTATTTTAACATTGTAATAAAATTAACAAAAATATGTTTTCAACTATATATTTTTTTTATATTTTTGCTCTGCTACTACAGATTTTTTGCTATTATATAAATAGGTAAAAATTTTACAGATACTTTTTTGTCTCTTCCAGTACAATAGGTGGTTTTCAAAAAAATATTAGCAAAAATATCCGATCATCTGCAACTTTAAATCATTTGAAATTCTTTAAAACTGATTATTTAAAACACGACAAAAATACTTATTTCTAAAAAAACTTAATTAGTATATTTTATTTCCGACTACGATGAAAATAATGTATTATATGTGGTTCGATTTCTAATTTTTGCCTCATAACCGCTGACATGACAACTTCCGTACAGCAAACTAAGCATTTCGGTTTACCCGGACGCGCTAAGTCAGCTAAAAGATGTATATCTGATGAACAAGTAATGACAATATATGAATCCTGTGCGGTAGCGTTTCCTTCCGCGATTGCCGCAGCTGAACGTCGTTTCAGTTCTACTTTTCCGCCGCAAAGCTCAATTAATTTGACGATTTCCTTTTTAGCCGGGAATACGCTTGGCGAAACGTAGAATATTTTTCCGTTAAAAACACTGCGTCGATTGACCGATTGCAATATTTTCTCCAGACTAAAATCGAATTTCGCTTCTAATTCTGCGACATTTATCGGATATTTGTCAACAGGAAGTAGTTTTCCCGCTTTCGCACTTTCAACTAACCATTCGCTGGATAAAATATGATTTACTATGCAAAGAGCTCGCAAGAATTTGCACGATCTCTCGATTCGAGTCATTACTAAATGCGTTGCTTGGATAGGGTCGTCCACAAGAACGGCGCCAAGAGATCTGCAAATAAATTTTAACGATTATTTACAGATCTTAGAAAAAAACAGTATTTGAAATTATCTACAAAACAATTACAGTAGATTAAAACTTACACAGCGGCCCTTCGCAATCCTTCTATGTTGTCCACTTGTGAAAAACATATCTTTGGTACATGTTCTGGATCCGGAAGTTCATTGCAAACAATTTTCTCGGGAATCTGCTCTAAAAATGGCGTGATCCGAGTTCGTTTCGCTTCCGGTGCAGGAGCGGGCTCTGACAGACTACGTTTAACGCGTTCATGAGACTCCTGTGTGAGATTAATGGGAGCTTTCCAAGCCGCTAAAATGTTTTTCAAATAAGAATCGATAAGTTATGATATGTAAACAAAATATTTACCCATTAAATGTGCAACTAGAGCATAATCAATGCGGAAAGGTCCTGTCAAATTGTACTGTTGATATTTGGTACTCTCGTACTGAGACATTCCACTCAAATTGCCTAACACAATATCACTAAGCCAAGCGGTATTCACAACGGGAATATTCCATTCCTTAGCCTTTTTGTATTTCGATCCCTCTGGCCGACGACATATCAAAACCGTATTATGCTTGCTCATGTAGCTGGTGAGTTTAGCCCCAGATTCTTCGACCATTCGCTTGATCCGGTCACGCTCGTCGCCGTCGAATCCTGAAATCGCAATAATGTGTCTTGTGGCTGGTTTCTGCGTTCCGAAAGTACTCGGCATTGGCAAGTGTAAGGCCTGCCAGGGCGGGACCACCTGCTTTTTGATAACGGTATCGTTTAGCCAGTATGCAGTCACACATCGTTTAGAGTCCCTGATCGCCTGCATAACCACGCCATGGCGTTGGGTCCGGCATAGAACGTGAGTGACTCTCTGACAGTAGACTTTCTCGATCTCCCCGCCATGCTTGACAATCAATTCAACCCAAGTTGCCACATCCGTCGGATGGCACTCGTCATATTCAACGATAAAGAATGTACAGCCCAACAGGAACAAATCCGGTGGTAGCTTCAAATTCGGATTGTGACCATAAAATTGCGGACGCGGTGGTAACGGCGCTCGAACTGGACTAAATGGAGGTCCTTTTATGACCGCTCCAGGGGACTGTGGCACAACAATCGGTTGTCCTGCTTGAATTTGCGTTGTCACCGTGGATCCTACCACTTGTGCGTTATTGGGCAGGGCGCCTAAAGTGCGACGTTGTTGCTGCTGTTGCTGCTGTAAGGCAAGTAATTCCTGGGGAGTGCGTGGCGGGGCCACCTGATTCAGTGCGGCGTTATGCTGTGCGGTCATCAAACGCAGTGTTCCGGCTGCGGATGGTTCGCTGGGTGCTTCTGGGGGAATAACCGCTATAGTAGATCCGTTATTGCTTAAGCGATTGCTTAACATGTTAGCCAGAGCGGTTTTTGTCTTTGATTGCATCTGTTGAGCACCGGCACTAACCGGTGCCGCCTCCTGAATAATCACAGTCGAGGCGGGGGCCTGAGCAAGTCCGACCGGTGGGGTTACCTGTGTTTGTATATCCGCCGATCCCGTAACATTTCCCGCTTGTAACGCTTGCTGATTCTTTTGTGCTTGTTCGCGCTGTAATTGCAATTGTTGAAGCCGCTGGATCTGTTGTTGCCGTTGAAGAAGTAACTGTTGTTGCTGCTGCTGCTGCTGTACTTGGGGACCGGAATTTCCATCGACAGTGAATTGGCCCTGTTGCTGGGGTGTCGGTTGTGATAGCGGACTAAGACCCGGTGCTCCACCCGATCGAACTAGAACTTGTCTGGCGCCTTGCTGCTGCAGCCATTGCATCTGTTGCTGCTGTGTAAGGCCAGGAGGCATCTGAGACTGTACGATAATGTGTTGCGTTCCAGTTGGACGTGTTCCTACTGCTACTCCTGCAGTTCCGGGACGAGGCTGGAAAGCTACCTGCTGACGAACCATTATTCTCTGTTTGTTCTGAAGTTTCGTAATGTATTCGGCTTTTTTGGCGGGATCGAGAGTGAGGAAGTGGGCGTGAGTTTTGTCGTCCAATTGGATTAGCTGACGTTGACCTGGTGCCCCCGCCTGCCACTGTGGTCGGACAGCCCGAATGAACTGTTGATTCACTGGAGAAGAGCCGGGCGTAGTTTGTGTTTGTTGGACAGGACTCTGTGGGCTCCATTGCTGCTGATTTTGCGCGGTAACCAAACCGGGTTGCTGTTGTTGTTGTTGTTGTTGTGATGAGACCAATGCGGGTGGTTGTCCGGCTTGAGGACTTTGCTGTTGGACGAGAACCTGCTGCTGTTGAACTATTGTCGGTCCTTGTTGATGCTGACCAGCTTGCTGTTGGATTATGCCCTGTATTAAATTACAATGAATGTTTTTTTTACTATGCTTGAATAAAAACTTTTAATAACACGGCAAATTGGTGAGGTGTTCCTCTTGCTGAATGTCATATTCAAGACCCTATCGGTGAACACGACACGAATTGGTAGAAATTGCTGATAAATTTTGGCGTTTATTCATAGTAAAATTAAGGTTTTGTTAAACATGATTTTAAACTGACAGTTTGTTATGGTTTTATGTCATTTTAACAAAACCTGTGTTTAAAAACGACTCTGAATATGCGCCCTTGAGTTTACAGTTGCGGAAAAGCCAATGTTTCAAACTTTAGTCACTTTTTTCATATTTAAACTAAAGACTAGATAACTAAAGATAAGAAACAACAGAATTATTCATCAAACTTTTAAAATGTGTGGAAAATACTGCAAAGTTATGAATCTTAATCTCGTAACGCATGCAATTTAAATATTTTTATCGATTTTTTGACAGTTAAGCGGTAAAATATAAAGGAAAATAATCGTTTTACAAGGAATACTAAAGCCATTGTTCTCGGATTCTTATCTTTATTTACCGAATCTTTGCTAAAATTTGCTAAAATGCTATTACAGTACATTATACCACCATAAAACCATACCTGATTTCCGTGCTGCTGCAAGATAACTTGCTGCGTTGTACCCTGCTGTAGTAACGGTTGTTGATCGGCCGATTGCAAAGGTATATGCGACTGCTGTTGCTGTTGAGGCTGCTGAATTATGAGATTCTGCACTTGGATTTTTGGACCCTGTTGCTGAATGGTGGCGTTCTGAACGTTTATGGTTTGCGTGTGTTGACCGCTCACTTGCTGTGTCGTCTGATGCGATTGGCCAGGTTGCTGCTGCTGCTGCTGAATTATGATCTGCTGACCAGTTGCTAATTGCGTCTGCTGTTGGCCTTGTCCAGCTATGATCTGTTGCTTATTCTGTAATTGCAAATGCATTTGCTGTTGATGCTGCTGCTGTAGATATTGCATTCGTTGCTGCTGCTGTTGTTGTTGATGCTGTTGTGCTTGTTGCGCATTTAGGATAATCGGTGTCTGTTGTTGTTGAATGACGACTTGAGTTTGCTGTACTTGTTGACCACTAGATGAATCTAGTTCTAAACTTCCTTGGCCTTGTTGTTGCTGCTGCTGCTGCTGCTGTTGAGCAGCATATAGCTGTTGATGCTGCTGTTGCTTCTGAGTGAAAGTCTTCAACATGTGACTTAAATTGGATGACTGTTGCTGTTGTTGGGAATTCTGCATCTGTTGCTGATGTGTTTGAACAGAAATTTGCTGAGAAACGCCCCCCTGTTGCTGGGTAGTGGCAGTATTTTGTTGCATCACTTGCTGCTGCTGTTGAATTGTCTGTTGTTGGATACCTTGTTGCTGCGTCTGTTGGACAACCGAACCACTCTGGCCTTGCTGTTGAGCTTGCTGCATCTGACTTGACTGATTTATTATTATGATATTCTGATTCTGTTGATTCTGCAACAATTGTTGCTGTTGCTGTGGATTCAACTGATTGAACTGTTGTTGCGTGATTATCAATTTGGTCTGGAATGGTTGTTTGTTTACAGTCTGCGACGAAGAATTCACCTGTTGTTGTTGTTGTTGCTGCGATTGCGGTTGTTGCTGATGTGTAGTAATAATCTGTTGGAACTGCTGCTGCTGGGGTTGTTGCTGCTGCTGTTGATTTCCAGTTTGAATTTGTGTTGGTTGATGTTGAGTAATTATCTGTTGACCCTGAATTATGCGAACCTGTTGCTGGGCATTCTGGCCGATAAACTGCAGCTGTTGCGTACTTCCAGGCTTTTGCTGCACGATTTGCGTCTGTTGCTGGACACCAGCAATTTGTTGCTGTTGTTGTTGTTGTTGCTGTTGCTGCAACAGTTGTTGTTTCTGCTGTTGCAGATTCAGCATATGACTTTGAATGATTTGTTGTCCCTGAGCAGTCGATGTGTTTATGACGTGACGTTGAGTTATGAGATTGCCTTGGCTTATTATGATTTGCTGCTGCGGCGATTGATGCGGGGTCGAATGTTGCTGCTGAAGATTATGCGGAGACTGCTGCTGTTGTTGCTGCTGTTGTTGTTGCTGCTGCTGTTGCAATTGCTGATTCTTCAAATGTTGAGCAGCCATTTGTTGCCGGAGCAACAGATTCTGCTCATGCTGCTGACTTGGACTGGGAGTTGTGGTGCGACTTAAAACTTGAGCCACAGAATTCGTATCAGTGGGATCGATTTGTTTTGCCAATAAAATCTGCTTGGAAATGACTTGCTGTTGCTGCTGCTGCTGAATTTGCTGCTGCTGCTGTTGCAATTGCTGCATTTGGGAACTTTGCTGGTTCTGTTGCTGTTGTTGTTGTTGCATTTGTTGAACCTTCTGCTGCTGTTGATTAAACGCCAGCAACTGTTGCTGCAACGACTGTGATGACGTGGCAGACGTTATGATTTGAGTGACGCCGGGACGCATTTGAATCTGCTGCGGATTGACATTCTGACGATTCAACTGGATTTGTTGTCGCAGCTGTTGTTGCACCGTCAGACCTTGTTGTTGCGCTTGAGGAGACTGCGGTGGTGGTGGTGGAGGAGTCATTTGTGGGGAAGCTTGATGTGGAGATTGCGGCAACATGACTTGATGCTGACCACTGGTTTGTTGCTGTGTTTGGGGGGTGTCCTGCATCATACTGGGACTCTGATTCTGTTGCATACGCGGACTACTCTGATGGGGATTTTGTTGCGATTGCTGCTGCTGCTGTGCCTGCTGCTGCTGCTGTGCCTGTTGTTGCTGCTGCTGTTGCTGCTGTGCCTGTTGCTGCTGCTGAATCTGAATTTGTTGCAAGTTTTGCTGCTGTTGAAGTAAGTTCTGCTGCTGCTGTTGAAGATGTCGCTGAAACGCCTGTTGTTGAGGGGTCAAAGGTTGCTGGGTACTTTGTTGCTGCAGCATCTGTTGTTGATGTTGCAAGAGCTGCTGTTGACGTAGAATTTGCTGTTGCAGTATCTGTTGTTGCGAGGTTAAGTGAGACGTTTGGGTCTGTTGTTGCTGCTGAGCGACTTGTTGCTGAGGCGGTTGCTGTGTTTGTTGTTGTTGTTGTTGTTGTTGTGGCGTTTGCTGTTGCGATTGTTGATTCGGTTGGGCAGACGAACTTTTCAATTGAACGTTTATTATTTGTTGATTTTGCAGCTGGTTTTGTTGCGATTGTTGCTGGCCAGCTTGTTGAATTTGTTGCTGGATACTAGATTGTTGGACAGGCGAGGCCTGAGTCACTGGAGAGGAATGCGGTGATTGCTGGACCTGTTGTTGCGGTTGCGGTTGCGGTTGAATTGATTGCAATTGGATATTCGCTTGAACCTGCTGTGGCTGTGACTGCTGCGGCGTCAAGGGTTGATTAAGTGTTACCCCTACTTGCTGTTGCTGGGTCGGTTGCTGTTGACTCTGCTGTTGCGGCTGCGCTTGAACATATTTCTGATGCAGTAGAATCTGTTGCTGCTGCGGAGAGTTGATATGTTGTTGCACAGTTTTCGGACGAACAAATATAACCTGCTGTTGGGGTTGTTGGCTCCCCTGCTGCTGCCCTTGCTGTACATTTTGCGGTAACGTAGTGATTATTATATTTCCCTGAGACGAGCCCGAAACCGTTCGAAGAATCTGTGTCTGTGAGCTGGTCGTAGTTTGTTGATGCTGCTGTTGCTGCTGAGATACCGATTTAATGGATGAGGATTTAGTGATTTCTTTCATCAATTTTTTTGCTTTTACCTCGAGCGGCTGTTGTTCGTCAAATCCTATAATAGTCGATAGATTTTTCGTTATGCTCTCCGTGGATGGACTCAACTTTATGAACTTCGGCTTCTCAACAATCAACAGACGCGGATGATACTCCTCTGGATCGATTATAGTTTTCTTCTGAACGCAATCTAAAACCCAATCGGGGGAGACAAGTTTTATGCGTGTTCTGGGCAAGGTTGATGCCTTGTTATACGCATTTCCCCCGGCATTTCCACATATCAAGTGAGTTGTCCGCGGATTCAAGTCTCTTTGGACGATTCCTCCGTGAAAAGTTATTATCGAATACAACTTCTTCCTATCCTCAGCCCCAATTTGAGTACAAGCAGCTACCACTCCGTGAAAAAGTCTAGCCGGATAGGGATTGTACCCCTTAATCGACGCCAAACGACCAAGGCGTGCGGATGCTATTATCCACTTGTCGTTGACTGTCCGAACGCTGTACAAATCGGTCAACAGTGAAATCTCTTCCTCGTTGTAATTATCCGCACATATTATGTGGGTTACGAGCTCCGACATATACGGCCTCGACTGTGCTCCGCCGTTTTTGAGCAGATTTTCCACCTAAAATAAATTTTTAATGTGATTAGCGGCCATGTGAACGAACGTTTTTATATTTAATCGAGGGGGAAGTAAGGTTATGATACTGTTTTATCTTTTTGGACTGTAATTTTCAAGAAACCAAAAGCTATCGTTGAAAAATTACAGAGTTTAAATTACAATTTGTTGTGAAATAGAATTGAAATCGATCCGGGGAAATCTCAGGCAAATGCTTTTTATTACAAAATCATTGTACATTCTCTGAAACCTATCGTTTTAAATGAGAATACAATACCTACTATTTTCAAGCAAGGCAACTGACTTGGATATAGTGTTGGATGAAGGATTTACTTGGAATAGTCATGTAAATCAAAAGAACATTTGGCACTATGCCTTTTGGTTATGTTTAATAAATTAAATTATATTAGATTAAAATTTATAAGATTAGCCAAATTTAGTAGAAAATACATAATTTGCGAGGAGTAAAATAACATTTTTTTATGAAATTGGCCATTTTTCTTACATTTTCTTCGAGATTTCCACTGACAAAGTATTTCACTTTCTCGAACAAATCTTCCTTCACTTTTATGCTATCCATTCTGGTTTTTCATAAAAACTTTTACTTCACTATTTTTCACCACGTCTTCTTCTACTATTAAACATTATAAAAATTCCGAAATTTCCACTTTTATTGACTAAATTTTAAGAAAATTACTTCCGGCGACGCGAAGTTTTCTTCTATTTTTTTGCAAATGGCGGAAAATGATAGCGTTACCCAGAGTTGCCAGACAGCCAGCAAATTTTCCCCCCGTCGTAGCCTGAAAAACCCCCTGAAACGGGCTATTTTGGAATAAAAACCCCCAAATTTTTTATTCGTATTGCAACAATTAGTTATAACCAAAATTTAGGCAATTGTCGTATATAAAACAGTCAACCAGCAACTTTTTTTTATTTTTAGATTTTAGGGCATAAATTTGGACATTTTTAACCAAAGAATCTCAAAAAAATAGCACAAAGTTTGACTTTAAAGAAGCATTTGAAAATCATATCAGAAAAGTTTGACTTAAAAGTGGGATTTTGATTTCATATCACCATGCGGATTTTCAATAATTGACAAATGGGCAATTATAGCTTCTGTTATGTTTCTATGATAAAGTTGAAATTTGCTAATCATTGAGAATTTTTCTTATAAAGAACCTCCTGGATTATTTTATTTTTTCTAAACCTACGTCAATCTGGTGGAAGAAAGAAAATATTTTCAGTATCAAAAAACAATATTAAACAAAACAAAAATTTATTTCAATTTTTCATAAATAAAAACATAACAAAAGCTATAATTGCCAATTTGGCAATTATTGAAAACCCGTATGGTGATATTCGTATCAAAATTCGAACAGTTGTATCAAAATTCCACTTTGAAGTCAAATTTTCCAAAAAAAAATTTTTTTTGATTTTTTCCAATCGGATTTTGATGTATGGGAGTTTTATGTAGAATCATATCCTAAATAACTTTTGTTCTTGGACTTTTTTGATAAGATGCACCGTTTTTGAGATATTCGCAAAAAACGTTTTCGTTCGTATAGGGGGTACCCCCCTAATGGTCCATTTTTGCCCATGAACGAACTTAGCCTCGCATCTTACGAAAAACGAATCTGCGCAAAATTTCAAGTCTCTAGCTCAATCCGTGCGCTCGCAATCCGCGCCACAGACGGACAGACGAACGGACGGACATGTATAAATTAATTATTTTTATCATTCTAAACACACTGGTGTAATTCATTTTTGTGTGTGATGACGGGATCCCACTAAACCAAAAAATGAACGTTCATCAAATATGAGCGTTTACTGATCGTTTTGTGCGACAGAGAAAATTAGCTCTGAAAGGGACGACAATGTATTCTCAAGTATTTTCAACTTATGAACGAACGGTATCTAGTATATAAAGCCGACCGTCAAAGTTTTTCATATTTTTTGTTCACAAATGTTTCATTTTATATTCATTTTTAAAAGTTAGCAGGAAAATGTTTGACAGAAGAATACGGCAGCTTTTGTTTCATTTTTAGTCACAGTTAAGAATAATAGAACTTATGTAGTTCACTTAAAGATCAAAATTCGAATTCTGTTTGAATTGTCATTAATAAAAGCGAAAGAAATAACTACAGTTTGTGTGCCATTTTCTTTATATGCTGTTTTCAGTTCAAAAAACTGTGTTGAGTAAGTGCGGTTTAAAATAAAGGTGATTTTATATTAATTATAAATAAAAATCAAAAATGAAACGTCGGAGCATAATGCTGGGGAGATTGTGAAAAGAATAACACAAGTTAAAAGTGTTTATTCAACCGATAGCCAGCAATCTCCAATTTGTACTTCCGAAAATTCTCGAGAAATTTTCGGGGATCCCCTGACTTCTGACAATGATGTGATAAGTGAATCTGAAAATTGTGAAGTTTTCTCGGATTCTGACGAATCCAAGTCAAGAAGAGGTGTTTCGCTCCAATTTAGCTGAATGGAGTATAAAACATCATATAACAAGAACATACAAAAAATGAATCATTCTCCTGAGCGATTCGTTGGAATCAGAATTCAGAAAATGATCATAAATGTTTCAACCTGCGGACCAAAGTGTCCCTCTTTTGTAAATCATTTTTAAGATTCATTTTTGCGATCATCAAACGTTCAAAAATGAGTATATAAGCAGGCCACGCCTCCCAGTTTATATACTCATTTTTGAACGTTTGATGATCGCAAAAATGAATCTTAAAAATGATTTAGAAAAGAGGGACACTTTGGTCCGCAAGTTGAAACATTTATGATCATTTTCTAAATTCAAATTCGAACAAAACGCTCAGAAGAATGATTCATTTTTTGTATCAAAAATGAATCTTTTGGTTTACTGGGATCTTGGCGTTACAAACGGTAAGGCAAAGTTAATATACTCTTTGGTTTCACCATACGGGTATATATGGTGAAACCAAAGAGTAAACACAAACTTAACAAGTAAACTAAGTTCAAAACATACTATGTAGGTGTATGAAAATCTGGACTTATTGATAATCTGGATTTTTTTCCTTCCTTCGAAACCATTTCAATTCAAATGCCGGATTGCTCTCGGTAGAATATTGAATATTATAATTCAGAAAAAATTTTATTTCAACTATCACGATTTCCCCCTGAAAAAAACCCCTGAACTTCAAAAAATAAAAAGCACCCCCAAAACACCCCCCGTGAGCTAAAAAAAACCCCAAACCGGTGGCTAAAACCCCCGATCTGGCAACGGTGGCGTTACCAAATCTGACACCACGTCTTGATTAACAATTTTTCATCCGAAGAAATATCTCACCGCAATGAGATTTTTTTGACATCTGGGCCGAAAATCTCTTGAAATTTTATTTCTCAAATTGGCAATGAAAAAAACACCCAGTCGCCGCTCTCGCAATTAATGCAATACGTGAAATTGAAAAGGCTGAAACAGAAGAACAGACGAAAAGAAAAACCCCTTAATGTTATATATTCTCTTCCAAAGCTTTTTGTATCGTATTTTGTAAAAATTAGTTATTTTTGCAATTACTTGTCGGGAGAAATTGGATTCCGCCATTTTGAATTGTGAAATTCCAAGAAATTTTGCTATTGCAAGATTTCAAGAAATTTCTCTCTGGGATTTTTCCCCTCCGTCAACTCGAGCTCTGATTGGTCAATCAAAAATCTCTGCGATGAAAAATCCCAGGTCAAGACGCGGTGTGAATTAGGGAAATCCCGGAATTTATTGCGGCGAAATGTCACAGACTTTCACACCGCGTCTTGATTAACAATTTTTCATCCCGAGAAATATCTCACCACAATGAGATTTTTTTGACAGCTGGGCCAAAAATCTCTTGAAATTTTATTTCTCAAATTGGCAATGAAAAAAAACACTAGTCGCCGCTCTCGTAATTAATGCAATACGTGAAATTGAAAAGGCTGAAACAGAAGAACAGACGAAAAGAAAAACCCCTTAATGTTATATATTCTCTTCCAAAGCTTTTTGTATCGTATTTTGTAAAAATTAGTTATTTTTGCAATTACTTGTCGGGAGAAATTGGATTCCGCCATCTTGAATTGTGAAATTCCAAGAAATTTTGCTATTGCAAGATTTCAAGAAATTTCTCTCTGGGATTTTTCCCCTCCGTCAACTCGAGCTCTGATTGGTCAATCAAAAATCTCTGCGATGAAAAATCCCAGGTCAAGACGCGGTGTCACCGGCACGTAAAAAATCTTCTTAAAAATTGTGGTTTAGAAATACTGAGAACTGCAAAACTAATTAGAATTTCACAGTTTGAGTTTATAAAATGCTGTACTATTGAAGTTAAGCAGAAAATTAATTATAAAATTATTTTTTTAAAAGGTTTGAGGTTTGGTAATGCCGTAGATTTTTAGGTTCTGACAGCTAAGCGCAGCCAACTTCATTGTGATTTTGTTATGTTTTGGCACCGAGAAGTTTGTGTCCATAGAAATTAATTTTTACTAATATCTCTTTGATTGAAAAATGTCTGGAGTGAAATTATTCGTGCTTGCTAGAAATGGTTTGTATCTTTCTGTATATTTTCCTAAATTTAGCGAAAGTGCCATTTAAATCGTGAAATGTTAATAAATTACGCACCTTTGAGGTTATTGGACTCTTATGTCATCGGAATTTCTTTGCAGGCAACCGATTTCTGCATCCTGCAATCAGGACATTCTCTTCACAGTCCAGAAATTTAGTGGAGCCCGAAAAGGGCTATGTCTACGTCAACAATAAGGAGCTTAGTATGGACTTCAAGGATATTACGGACCGTGCAGCGCAGACAATGTTTTGGACAGAGTTGATTCGAGGATTCGGTGTCACACTGGCTCACATCTTCAAGGAGCCAGCCACTATCAACTATCCTTTTGAGAAGGGCCCCTTGAGTCCTCGTTTCCGTGGCGAACACGCCCTTCGTCGTTATCCCAGTGGAGAAGAGCGCTGCATTGCATGCAAGCTCTGTGAAGCGATTTGTCCAGCGCAGGCGATCACAATTGAGGCTGAGGAAAGATCAGACGGAAGTCGACGAACAACCCGTTATGATATCGACATGACGAAGTGCATCTATTGCGGATTCTGTCAGGTAATCATGGGCGGAATCAATAAAACATGTGGGCGAGATTCTAAATTGCGATTCATTGCAGGAAGCGTGTCCGGTTGATGCGATTGTAGAAGGCCCAAATTTCGAATTCTCAACCGAGACTCACGAGGAACTTCTCTACAATAAGGAGAAATTGCTTAACAACGGTGATAAATGGGAGTCGGAGATAGCTTCCAACTTGCAGGCAGACCACTTGTACCGTTAACTTCAAAAAGTTGTTAGAAAATTCGCTTAAAATGTTAGTCAAGATTATAAAATTGATAAAAAGCGAATTTGTGGCGAATAAATATAGAAAATTACTATAATTCTAAGGGAAATAGTCTATTATTACTCTTATCTAATCATTCAAAATCACAAAATTCCCTGTTTTTACTTTCTTATACATAGTATATTATTTTCATGAAAAATGTCGACCTCGTTTTGCTTAAAAAACATTTCCCCGGCACTCCTGGGTCGCTATGAGCATCCTCAAGTGGACAAGACACCGGCGGATGGAGTGAACTATAAAAATATTGAAGCTGCAGCAGAAAAGAATAAAAAATGCGTTGTGGGCGAGAGAGAAGCAGATGGCGAATGTTGTTTGTTGATTTTTTTATTTCTACACTCAAAGGACAGATTAAATATGCCAAGGGATGAATTAAAAGAATTCTCTACATTTTTGCCTTTTAACTTAATCGATATTTTTACCGTTATCGAGATATTTCAGATTTAGTAAAAAAAAAATTGATATTTTTATATACATTATAATAATAACTGCTTTTATTTCATCCAAACGGCGTATCACAAGTATTATCTTCAGTTTCTTCCTCTGGTGGATCGAAATCCCTCATTCGCACATCGGAATCCTCACCGTATTGGATAACATTATCGATTTGCAATAATAAATCAGCTAAGCTCTCCCCATCGCTGATATTTAATGGGACAAATCGCACCAAGCTGCAATTAATCGCAAATTTAAAAGGTTTTTTTTTCAACATTTCAATTCGGTACCTGAAATCCTCAATTAAACTCCCAATAGCTTCCGACAGCTTTCTATATTTTCTGCCCCATGCTGAATCTCCAACCACTTCACCAAGCAGGGCATGAGGGTCAGGATCCAAATACTTTTCCAACTGCCCCTTCGCCCCTTTACTCAATAAATCCATTTTTGTTAGAACGTTAACGTGCGGCATTTCTAGATTCGCCATCACACTCAGCGCAGCCATCGTTCCCGACAGAAATTTCGCTCCGTCTATCATGAATTGAGAGTCTACAAGGAAAACGCTGCAAATCCGGAAGTTCCAAGAGCACAAAAGATCCGCTAATTCCCTTCCCATTTTCAAATGTGTGAACAGTTCGATTTGGCCCGGCATATCGAATAGAATGTAATCATCGTCTGGGTCACCTGAAAATGTAGTTATTTCAAAGTGTTTTTCTAGTTTTACATGGAATAAAATCTCCTACACTCCAGATCATCGTCCGATCCCCCAAAGAGTTGATCCTTTAGCCAATCTTGGTTCTGCATTAGGAATTCCAAACAGAAAACCAATCCTCCATTTGGTCCATATTTCAATTCCTCGTCTTCCATGGCATCGTCCAATTGTATTAGATCTCGGATGTCCACCAATGGCTTGTAATCAAAATGCTCCGCTGCTGGATCCAGATTTACGACTTCAATTGACCTTTTATCGTCCGCCGCATGCTGCTGCATCATTGTGCAGTAAGTCGACTGGGAATTAGGGATTTTTTTAAAAATATTTTGAGGTTTACTACTGATAGTAAGGTTTTCAATAGAAAAATGCTTTGAATGGACTATTATTTATTAAAAATTATTGTAACTACAATTTAGATTAATAGTAATAATAAGTTAATTGATTGCGATCAGCACTCAGGCTGGTATTAGCAAAATATTACAAAACTTTAACATTTAAATAAATATCGAAACAATATATTTTCAAACGGAAACAAATCATGAATTTTGTTTACTAATTTTGCAGGTTTTAAAGCGACAAAAACTCACCTTTCCGCTTCCCGCTGGACCAATAACCAATTGAGCGTAGCGCATTGTAGTGAAACTTTTATTTAGTTCTCTGAAAAATCTTTTTTTTCCAAATTATTTACAGAAAAGAACGAAATTTAATATTAGTAAACAAATCCACATGCGGACTATCCAGGGTATTCACTTGTTAAAAATTAACAAAATCCCATGTAATGAATACCCGAAGCAAAATATTTTTTATGACCTGGTTGTAAGGACCACTTTCCTATCATCCAGATTCGTGAATTTGCTCTAGTACCATTTTTTCCAAGATATCTGCTGCATGAATTTTATCCTTTTTTGATCTACTTACGGAACATTTTCCTAGGTTAAGAGCAAACGTCAAAATCTTGACATCTTGGTTTCGCTAAAGTTCTTCTGATTTTCCTACTTAAAAAACTCCGATTTTTAATTGTTTTTCACTTTTCACCGGCGCGAAAGTGTGGAAATTGGAAAGACATAACATACCAAAGATGCCGGTAAGTAAAAATACAGTACATTTTCCGTTTTTGTATCAATATTTCATTCCATTTCTGGGTGTGTCTATTCGAAGGCTTATCACTCGCAAATCCGTGAAGTTACTCATTCCGTGGGCAATTTGGCTATCCTTCCGCTAAGGACACAACATCGAGGTCCAGCCCCAACAACAAATGCGGACACGGACATCATAGACGAATCCATTTACTATTTCAAAGCCAATATCTTCTTTAGAACCTACGAAATCAAGGTGAGTAATACTTGATTGCTGTTTAAGGAGGCTCCAGTGACTCATTGTCTTCTGTATTCTGATATTGCAGTCTGAAATCGATCGAGTTTTGATCTACATTACTCTCTACATAACGGAATGTTTGAAGAAGTTGCAGCGATGCGCGAATAAAAATCAGGGAATGCAGGACA
This sequence comes from Chrysopilus asiliformis, assembly GCA_964034945.1. Classification (NCBI taxonomy): domain Eukaryota; kingdom Metazoa; phylum Arthropoda; class Insecta; order Diptera; family Rhagionidae; genus Chrysopilus; species Chrysopilus asiliformis. The sequence continues at coordinate 101,397,392 of OZ035960.1, forward strand.
TGTACAGCTTGGCGATTTCAAAGTTCGATATTCCCGGCGAAGCTGGATTTCCATTGAATGCAGTTTATGCTAAACCGAGTACACCAACGGAAGCAGGTAACAATATAATTTTTATGAGCGAAAAATCATGTTGCGGGATATTGGAAAAGCAAATTAAAGTCTAGCGAATTTTAATGGTGATTTTCTCGTAAACGGTGCATCGTATTGGAAATATTATAAAGACAAAATGTGTTTAGAATGTGATTTCACATAACTCTTCCATACATCAAAATTCAATAGAACTATTTTCCACCTACCACATACAAACATGTTATTTTTTGCTGAAAACAAAAAATTGTTTAACCTTATGTTAGACTTTCAATATTCGACATGGAAGTCTTAACGATCGGGATCGGGATCGGCCTGGTAGTGTTAGTAGAAAACACTAACAACAACCCACAAATTCCAATCGTTGCGATTACGATCGTATTCGATTAATAGGTCCCCAGTTATTTCTCGGGTTTTTGTGCTAAAAAACTTATGCAGAAAATTATAACCCGTCAACAAGGGGTATGCAAAGTAACTTTTTAATAGAAATTTCAATGAAATTTCATCTCAAATTGACCTGGGATAAACATTTGAGCGTAGAAATAAACTATTAGCTACAGTATGACAAAATACTTCATTGTTAATAACAAAAAATGTTAAAAAACTTTCAGATTTGATGCGTCAATATCTACAGCAAATTCGTCACGAAACTGGAATCCGCATCTGCGAGAAAGTCTTCTCAACTGAAGATGGAAAGCCAAACAAATGGTGGCTCTGCTTTGCCAAAAAGAAGTTCATGGACAAATCACTATCCGGTCCTGGCCAATAATTTCGCTTCAAATTGCTGTCCCTTTCGCAGATCACATCGTAACGGAAATTACTTTAAAAAAAAATTGAAATCACTTTCCGTAGTATTAAAAATGGCATAATTTTAAATGTTTTATATTTTATTTTTATTTGATTAACTTCTTTTAGGATTATTAAATGAAATAATTTACAATAATAAACTAAAAATTTCATTAATCTAATTATATACATCTCAGTTAAGGAAAACATTTCATATTACTCAATAATTATTTGCTTTTTTTTCTCTTTCAATTACTGAAAAAGTCGCTAATTCACCCGGTTTCGTCTGTCGGGGGTGTTACGGGACTGGCGTTGCTTTCATCTGGTTTACTTTCTAGGGAAAACGGAGGTATACGACAGTCGAATGTGTGCCCATCTTCGCGTTCTAAACGGAACGTTCCCCTGAAAATAAAAATTTGTGATTAAAGGAAAATAAATTTATATTAAAAAAGTTGTTTTTATTTACCACATATGACCGCTGGGTGCTTGTAGACTAACGTGGCTGCTATATTGGAACGCCGGTAGTCGGGGACTCAAGACTGGTTCCTGGCCAACTACGCCACGCCCTCGAACTGTTTCTAAGGTACCTGAAAGTGAGAATATCCTCCAATGCCTTTCTCTCAGCTGCACACTCAATTCACCCAAGTTCTCTAGTCGAATGCAGTATCGCCACTAAAGTGATGTGAAATTAGTAGTTTTGATAATGTTGGATACTTCATAACAACTAGTTGCCAAAATCAGCGAATTTAAAAATATCTGTTGTGAACGGTCATTTCTTTTACTAAATCTCTACCCTTCACGTTACATTACCACCCTTGGGATGACTAAATAAGTTTTGTCTTTTAAAATATGCCAGGAAAACAAAAAAAAACTATCTTTTAAAGACCTGGACTTTGACTAAATCGAAACCAATAACAAAAAAGACCTGGACTTTGACCATCCTGAGCTGTGCTTCGGCATTAAAGGGTCTTCCCCTAAGCTCTGGCAGAACTATAAAAAAAAATATTCCGATGTGATTCCCCTAATAGCCGTATCACATTTGAAATTGAGGCTTTGATTGGCCTTTTCGACCAATGAGAGCACAGCTGGCTACGATTGCGTTTAGACTTGAGTCTAATTTTAATAGCTCCATTGGGAATCGCAACCAATCATAGCGCTCAGTGGATTCAGCTGATTAAATTTTGATATTTTTTAAGTTTCGTTACGCGAAGCAAGTGGCGAGTTATATTTACCGCCAAGAAAGATAAATAAAAATAATAAAATGCCACTGAAATTAAAATTGTGGACAATGGATATGGAGTATAAACTGATTTGCGAAGTCCAGAATAAACCTCTTCTGTCGGGCGTTTCATTACAAAAATATAGAAGAAACGATTTAAAAACTATGCAGTGGGACTCCATAGCTATTTCAATCGCAATCGTAAACCGAAACGGCGTGTAGTGTGCTTGAAAACGGCCAATCGTGAATGGTCAATCGCAATCGCAAAAGTAATCGTTAATGTGCTACGGCTATAACAGTAAAGGCATTTTTAAAGAGTTCCCCTCCCCCCCCCTTATATTTTATGAAAATACGTTAAAAAGCTAAAATCAAACTCCTTTTCAATTAAAAATGCCTGCGTTAAATGCATAGCCAATTATTATTAAAATGCAATGATGTTAAGTTACGAAATGTGTAAAAATGAAATTCCTGAAATCCTAAATAAAATCAAAACTCCGTTACTCCCGTAATTGATCGAGAATATCACGAAGTAATCTGAAAACAGCTTGGCACAACTCAATTACCCAATAGACCGAAGCGGCCGGCGTTTCCCTACATCCCATATAAAACGGGATGACTGTAACTCGAACGCCCTCTGTCGTCTCCTTGTGAACGTCCGATAGTTCTAACCAGGGATGATTTTTCTTCTGCCACGCTTTCAGTGTTTCTTGAGCCTCGAATGGGGGATCCCGATTCGGATTGTACATCAAAAATTTATCAAACAGTTCGTGTTGCAGGGGAGCCCGTTCCAAAGAGGAATATGGCAAGATATCCTCATGGGCGACATAATCTAATCCTGGAATTGCGTAGAGACTTCGATTGGAGTCCTGATTGCCTAAGAACGTCACGGCTTCCGTCTGGGCTCTCTAGAAAAAGCGATAACTTCGGTAACAGATATCTCACAGGAATGGATATAAAGTTTATCTTACGATATAAGGACAATCTCTAGAGTCGATCAGGACCTGGTAGAAAGTATGCATTTTGCCCTTCACTTCTTTGGCAACATTTTCCCCACTCCGCTCGGGCTTCTCGGGCTCCACACGACTTTGGTTTGGCAAATCTCTATCGTAAACACGCGCAATCCAGGGAAATAGCACTACACCTCGGTATCCAAAAACTCTGTGCAGGAAAAGTTGCCCCGTATCATATTTGCCTTCGACTTTGGGCGCCTCTAGCTTTCCAACCTCTGCAAGGCTTTTTTTAAACAATCAATTGTTAATTATATAATTCGATTTTTTTTTATTAAATGCTAAGGAAATTCCCCGCAGCAATTGCGCATTTTGCTGTAAGAAACCGGACTGATATCAAGGGAAAATCTTACCGTGAGAATTTTGTGGCTTGTGTCGATATCACTCGAACGAATATATCCAAATAAAACGGCTTACCGAATTTCAAAGACGTTTTTATAAAACCCATCACTCTTCTATGGACTTTGTCGGGAAATCAAAGCAAAATTAACATAAAAAGAAACCGCATAATAGGCCACACAGAAAAAATCGACTGGAAAACAGAAACGTCAAAATTTTCACCATTGCCAACTCCACTTTTTTCGTTCAGTTCATGGAGGTACTCTAACGAAGTTAAAGAAGGACATTTTTTTCAATTTAATTTATTTATTATTATTATTATTATATTATTCGTACACATAGGTATATATCTAATCAGCTATTTAAAAGCAACACAATATTCTGAATTGATTTAGTCAAAACAGTTAGACTGGTGTGAGAGCCATATAAATATTAACAATTATATAATAAAAAATGACTAGATTTCACAATTTAGTGCTAATTTTAAATTAAATTATAGAACTAGTATATCTTTGATTTAAATCTATTAGTAACATTTAGGCGGCAAAAATTTGAAAATTTGAATTGTTCAATGCAACCCTGCAACCGAAATCTTGCCAACACGTCAACACTAATTTTGTGACAGTAAGTTTTATTTTTTTTCGGTTTTTGGTTCTTTGTGAGATTTTTCTAAACACAAAAAATATAAGAATAGCGATAGCGGCCAGGTAAATTATCTTTTCGATCAACCTTTGTTAGGAAAAAAGTATAGATACAATCGGAATAAGAAATACTATTAACTTGATTTGAAAGGTATGATAGAACACACTTTTAATTAAAGATTTCGATAGAATCTTTGGGAATAAAACATACCGTTATGAAACGTTTGACTTCCAGGGCAGCTCCAACTACAATGAGTTCAGATGAGGATCTGTTGCAGGTGGCAGAGGTCCGTGGTTTAGAAGAATCTGAAGAGGATAGCACCTGCGATGAAAGTGAAAGTGAGACTTCTTCGGTCGTTTCGGATAACCCCATCCTGCCCATACCTTCCTGCAATTACACAGAAGAAGTCACTGACCTCCTCATCAACCACCAAATAGCATCCCATGAAAACGCCCTTGTCCTCAACAAACGCATGCAGCAGCTTCTCGTTCAACTACGATGCAAACTGCAGAGTATGTTGCAAAAATGCCAGGAGAAATACACAAGCAACGAGACGGAAATCAAGGCGTTGCATTCGTCCAAATTGAGTAAAGTTACAGCGACTAAATTTTGCGGTGCTCCATTCTTTAAAACCTTGGAGCGTGCAGTGGCGCCCCTGAATCCTGACTACGTGAAAAGAAAGGTGAAGTTGAAGGAGTACTTTCCAATGGACGATTTCGGGGTATGTCTAAAAAGAGATTCATTTGGTATTCAAAAAAAAAATGTCGCATTTCATATACTTACAGGCCAAACAGCATCACTGGTTATTAAATGACAAAGTCTCTTTAATCAAAGGTGTTAAGCAACAGGTAATTGTGATATTTTCTTACACATATACCCGGTAAATAGCTTTGTATCTTTCAGATAATTGATTTTCTAATGATAAAACCTATCCCCAAATGCATGATGCCGAAACATAAAAAGAATACTCCTGAAAAATCGCCAAAGGAGCAAATCGTTGATTTCAAGAACAAATTCAACGCAAAACGATTAGGCGATCTATACCAGATGGCTGTGAATTTTAAGGACTTCGAAATCGATTGGTCTGACTTAATCATGCAACATTTTAGCAGTAGACACAAATCGCAACAGTGTATTGCCATGTGGAATGCATACCTACGGCCCGATTTGAATAGAAAGGCCTGGACTAAAGATGAGGAAATGAAACTCCTGCAAGCGGTCCAGGTGCACAACTATCAAAATTGGGACAATATTGCGAGAATGATGGACAAACGATCTCCATATCAATGCCATCTTCACTATCAAACGGTATTGCGATTGAAAATTGATTATAAGAAAGGGAAGTGGACACCAGAGGAGGATATTCTATTGCTTAATGCTATTGAGAGTCATCGCATTGGGAATATAATTAATTGGACGAGGGTTGCATCACATTTTCCAGACAAACCTAAAGCGCAGGTTTATTCTAGGTGATTTTTATTCTATTTGATTTTCGACTAGTATAATGGGTGGAACGAATTTCAATTCAAAACTATTTTTGACTGTTACTAGGCCATTCAAAGACTACGCAATAATAATCAGACACTGTAAGCATGTTAGGTTTCGGGACATATAACTGTACCTCAAAATGAAGAGGCGGGTATGTGGAACAAACGAGGATCTGAGAGTCTATTATGGAATATGATCGTAATTGCAACGATCGGAACTTGATTGGAATTTACATCCTCACGCTCTTCGATTCCTCGTATTTCAGAGAACCTCCTTTATGCTATATCGTGATACTTAAGATTTTATTTTAGAAAAATTGATGTCTTTTTGTCAACTAATTTTTATACGAGAAGCTCCAATGGAGCGATCATATTTTTAAAATAGCAAAGCAAGCATCGCAGTGCCTAAACTTTCTGGGACGCTGCAAAAAATATTTCACACCAATCGACGTGCTCAGCATCTACAAGACCTACATTCGACCGAGACTTGAGTACATTTGGACTGGAGCCTTAAAAACTGTCCTGCAGTTGCTGGACCGAATTCAAAAACGTGCAATCCGACTGATCGGAGACAAATCTTTGACAGATTTATGACCGTCTCTCGAGCATCGTCGCTCTGTTAGGGTACTCAGCATATTCTATAGATATTTTCATGGAAAATGTTCCACTGAAATTTCCCAACTTATTCCTCCACGGTATGTTTTCCCTAGATCCTCTCGTGAAGCTGCACGCGCGCACGACTTCTTCCTTGAGCCTCCCAGTTTTCGTACAATAAAGTTTAAGAGTTCCTTTATTCCGCGAATAACAAGACTTTGGAACGATTTACCATCCGATGTGTCCTCCCGGACTATAACCCGCAGAAGTTCAAGGAGAACATAAACCGACATCTCCTTTCGTTCTTCCGACTATCCTGAGCTGCGTTTCTGCATTTAAAAGATCTTCCCCTAAGCTCTGGCTGAAACTATAAAAAAATTATTCGTCGGGTTATAATGTAAAATGATTCAGGAGCGTTGAATTTGTATAAGAAACTCATGTGCTGTTCAAATCAGATTTTTTTTTGTTAATATTTCGCTCCACACTATTTGCTTACCAATTGATGTTCGTTTCAGATACAAATACAAACTGCATCCCGATATAAATAAAGGACCCTTTACACCAGAAGAAGACTGTATTTTAATGGCTGCTGTCCAGGAATATGGCGCGAAGTTTACCTGCATTCCGAAATCTCTATTTCCCGGTCGAACGCTGGTCCAGATTAGATGTCGTTACATGAACGTCTTGAGACACACGAAAACGCAAAAATTCTGGTCTTTCGAAGAGGACAAAAAGCTAATGAACATGATTAGTGTTTATGGCACAAAAAACTGGGCAGATATTGCGAAAGTCCTAAAGGGTCACACGCGGATTAGCTGCCGGACACGATATTTGGTGATTGAGAAATTCTTCAAGAAACATCCGAATGGAAAACTCGAAGACATACCGCGGAAGAAGCGAAAGGTTTCAACAGATGTGAGTACGGATAATTGGGTGGATAAATTTATTAAAATCAAGCAAAGCGAACCAACACCAAAAGTCGTCGTGCCGAAAAAGAATTTCGTCGAACGATTGCGAAGTGTGAAACGCGAATATTACGAATTTTTCAAATATTCATACGACTTTGAATTCGGAAAGGATAGAAGATCTGCCTACAACAATATTGTGAACATTCAGGTCTTATCGCACATCTTCAAGGTTCCGATGCGAATAATGAAATCGACGGATCAGGTCAAGCAATTGGAGTATAAAATTGTAAAGCAGGAGCTTATCAAGGACCGTCGATTGACTAATTCCCATTTTATGCCACCGAGTTGGTCCACAGTTTTAGGTCTTAGGGCCGTTACAATCGCTGTGAATGATTGCAAAAAGGCAAGCAAGAAGCCAACCAAATCCAACGAAAGCTCAATCGCCAAATTTAAAAACATTTTCTTTACAACGTTTTATAAGACTGCTCTATTGACCAAAATCCATCCCAATATCGCCTCCAAGGGTCAAGTGTTTGAAGTGAGGATTTTAGAACCCGAAGAGTACGACAATGGAAACCCGGAAAGTGTTTCTACAATAGAAGAAATAAATATCGATGTCAAACCGATTCCGTCGTCATCTGTAGATACAAAATCGCCCATCAAACGGAAGACAAATATAAAACCAGCCGCGAAAGTCAAGAGAATCAAAATCGAACCATAATGATAATAAAAGTTTTTCTTTTTAAAACATGTACTCTTTCGTTTATTATTCCTGCTTGTTTGTCCATCAAATCACATCAATCTTGAAAAATAAATCTACACAAAACTGTTTCGACTGTCTACCATCCAGTAGTGGTGTTCGCAAGTCGCCGCATTCGCCTTGTGTTCCTGTCCTGGTCGCGGATCTTCTTCTCCATTTCGGCATCGGTGAGGGTTTCTAAGAAGGGTGCCCAAGCGTCAGCATCGCTGGGGGCGCGGAAAGGAACCTCAACTGTGGATAAGGGCGCTTCACTGAAAGCGTACGTCCGATGATGCCACGATAGCTGACCTCGAATTGAATATGAAATAGCAGTTACGAACTCTCCGCCGAGTCCCAATTCCGCGCACAGTTTCATAGCGAATTCCTCGGGATTGTTGGCCTTCTCTGCCATGTCCCACTCCACTTGATCGACCAGAGACGTGTTGCCGACATGAATATTCAATTTAATGATGACTCGCTGATCGGAACTCTCTTCCAAAATTGGTGGCTCTGCTGGAAAAGCCTCAATCTGATGGCGGATGGCCTGTGAAATTGCTGGGACAAATGGAACGGGATTCAAGTCTAAATCGTCGCAAAGTACTTCGGCAAATTGCTCCGGGGTAATCATACTCTCTGGAAATACAGAAATTTCTAAATAAAATACAAAATCAAACAGCTCACGAACCATTCTTATTCCACGTGAAAGTATCCCGCAACTTTTGCCCCTCTAATTCCATATCCAAACGGATGGGAACCAAAACTTCCGGCTGCGCGGCATTTTCCAAATTCGACGACGGGTCAGTATCGTCAAAGCACATCGGAAATGTGCGCACTTTCTTATTATGCACTCGATTTCGATTGATTGGCGTGGCCTGAGGAACAGCATCCAAATGGCTTGAATTTGGCATTGTTGGGACCCAGGGCGCTGGCTTCTTTGTTTTGCTCTCCCTTGGCAATGGGGGCTCCGAAGTATTCACCGAGATTGCACGGTACCTGAAATGGAATTATGGTTACTAATCGAAAAACATTTCCGAAGTGCGAACAATGTACTTCTCATCATTTCCATCGATTATCTCATCGACTTCGTGAGCCTTCAGCAGCGACACAGAGCTCGCCAAGATGTGATTACTGAGTCCAGATTCCACCAGACGTTTTCGTTCTTCATTGGACAGCACAATTCTGGTCATTCCAGGGAATTTTTTGTACAACTGCCCGCGAAAGAGGCGCAAAAAGTTGCCGACCTATGGAAAATTCACCGGTTAGATACAGCAATTTGTTTTTCGTGAAAATTTCATTTACCTCTGAGCCTACATAGTAGTATTCACCATTTTCTTCTAGTTGGAAACTCACTGGCTTGTCGCCGTAAGTTTGAATTGCCATTTTCGTAATTTAACGCCACTATTTTGCCAAATAAGTAAAAACCTCTCGGAATTCAAGCCCAACAAAGCCACAACAAAGCGTCGTTTTCAGCTGTCAAACTCGCATTCCAAATGGTATAAATTTGGTCTAAAGTACTGAGGCGGCATTTTTGAATAAAAGTGTTTATTTAATTACAGGAACTGTAGCGCCAAGTTGGAAGATCCACTGTTTGTAAGTTTGATTGACAAAATAGTGGCTTTTAGTATTTCATACATTAAAAAACTTTTAATTAATAAAAAATCCAACATTGAGGTTATGTAAATCGAACTCTCACACTAGCGAACGCAATTGGAAATGTCAAAAAAAGAAGAAGACCCCGATATTTTCTTATAACCTTTTGTAGGTCGCGCTGCGGGGATCGAATCGAGATTATTTTCGTTATCAAAACATTTTTACTCTGATATTATTTGCATTTGCTCAGCGGAACTCTTTAATCGAACGATATTAATTTGGAATTAACACGTGTAAAAATGCTTAGTCAAATTTCACGCCAAGTTGCTGTTCAAGCGGCCAGGAACTTCTCCACCACTAGCCAGGTATTTCTAAAATCATTTTTATCCACGTTTACGTAACTCACTAGTAATTTTCCTCTTTTAAATTGCTTTCAATTATCTGCATTTGCTTATTATACAGCAATTAAATCTATATTTTTTTATTTATTTTGAAATCCGAGTTAATTGCGATGGGCTATCGAAAATATGCCAACCGTTACATAAATTATCGATTTTCTATTGTTCCACCTTTTGTGCCGAGGTGTCCTATTTAAAATGCAATCTTCGTTCGTGAAATTCAATTGACTTCAAGGAAGTAAAGAAGACTTCAAAATCACTCCAATATGTTGAATAATTTTTTCGGAGAAAATTCTATTTCTAAGTCAATTTTTTTTCGAGGTCAAGGTCGAATTGAACCTGTATCTCATCTATGTACACAAATATAGAAAATAAATACGTTGCGTATTATCGCAATGTCTTTTCTGCGGTTATTTTTAGCTATAGTTCTTCGATTTGTTTACTAGTATAGAAGATTTTTTTTCTTACTAGTGTAGAATCACTAGTAAGACAAAAATCTTTATCAGTAAAAAGATTTACACGTTGTAAATAAATGATTATCATGGGTTTTTTTTTTAAAAATATGTTTTCTTTAACTTCGCCAGATGCAAAATATAAGACAATCGTTAAATACTTGATGTGAAAACTTTAGGTTGAATTTTGATAGAAATTCCAATTCTTTGAATACGAAGTGGTTTTTTTATTTAAAAAGCTTTGCCAATTGGAACTGAATGTACGGAAATTTTTCGTAAAATCACATTCTGAAATTTTTTTATCTCTATAACTTTTTTGATAGAGAGTGCCGTTTTCGAGAAAAATTGCCAAAATGTTTTTTTTTGTACAGGCGAGGGGAATGTATGGTCCAATTGAAGTTTGATGCATGGAAGAGTTATGTAAAAATATATTTTAAACGTTTTTTGTGTTTATAATTTTTTTCGAAAAGACTGACCGTTTTCGAGAAAATGGCAAATGTTTTTTTTTGTAGGGAAGAGGAAGAAATGAATTATTTGTCAAGAACCTTATCTTAATTTTACAAAAAAAACTCGGTGTAAAATTTCGATACCCATTTGAGAGTTATCGCAAATCATAGTTTATTTTCTATTGTTTTTTTTTTGTTTTTCATTTTATCAAAATTTGCTATGATTAAGCCATCCAATAATTAAGCCAGTAATATTCCTTTGAAGATCATATAGTGAAAATTTAGTCAATCAGATTGGAAGCTTGAGCCATTTATTTTTTTTATCAATTTCTTATGATCCATAAACTGTTTGCATCTCTCCGTAATTCATATATGACGTGTTTATTTAATATTTGAGCTTATTATCACTAGTACGAATAATATTCCAAACGACAATTGTATTATTCAAAGCATTTTTTTTATTGCCTGCCCATGTGTCATGAGGGCGATAAGCGGACAAGTGCCTATAATAATGCGACAAAGTGATAACAAGTTATGCGGCTTAAATATTCATGGCAAACAAAATTTATTCATTTGTTCACGATAGTTATGTATTTTTCAATGCAATTGATGATAGATTAGTGAAGCACAGCGATTTGTTTCTTTTGAAAAATTAGAAGCAGGTTGCAATTTTAACGACAATTTCCGCCTTTTTGAACCCTAGTCCTGTCTCGTTACACTTGCTTGATATTATCGCCATTCGCCTTCTAACTAGAATTTTTTCATAGAAAACCACTGAAATAAATTCAAATTTTTATAACTTTTACTGAGTGAATCTATTCTGCGATCGATTAAGAAAATTTGCGAAGAAACTCCGGCAAAAATCACTAGTGAAAACGGCCTCTGAGGTTTTTAAACCTTATAGATGTATGAAAACATTTTTCACAAAATTTTTACAATTTATTTTCTTAAAATATTACAGAACAACTACAAAGTAGCGGTATGTGGTGCCTCTGGTGGAATTGGTCAACCATTGTCGCTGCTGCTGAAGCAAAGTCCTTTAATTAAAGAGCTCGCTCTTTTCGATATCGTTCATACTCCCGGCGTTGCTGCTGATTTGTCACACATCGATACAGCCAGCAATGTAAAAGGTTACATGGGACCACAAGAAGTCGACGCCTGCCTGAAAAGTAAGTTTTTTTTTCAAAAATTTAAGATATGAGCGACTAATTTAGGGTTGAATTTAATTTCACAGATGCTGACGTTGTTGTTATCCCAGCCGGTGTTCCCCGCAAGCCCGGCATGAGCCGCGACGACCTCTTCAATGTAAATGCTGGCATTATCAAAGATTTGGCTGCCGCCATTGCCAAGAACTGCCCAAAAGCCTGTGTAGCTATAATTACGAATCCAGTAAATACTTGTGTTCCAATCGCTGCTGAAATTCTGAAGAAGGTAAATGAGATTTTTTTTTTAATTTCTGAGTTATGATTTAAATTGTAAACTCTGAATTTTTCTTATAGAACGGTAAACACGATCCAAAACGGATCTTCGGAGTATCCACCCTGGATATTGTCCGTGCCCGTGCATTTATCGGTGAAGCTTCCGGCGTTGATCCACAGAAAGTTCAAATTCCTGTCATCGGCGGACACTCTGGTGTGACCATCATTCCCCTGCTATCGCAATGCAATCCAAAGGTCTCATTCGCTGAGGATAAAATTAAGGCACTCACCGTTCGTATTCAGGAGGCTGGAACTGAAGTCGTCAAAGCCAAAGCGGGAGCAGGATCCGCTACCCTGTCGATGGCATACGCTGGTGCAAGGTTTGCTGTTTCATTGCTCAGAGGATTGAGCGGCGAGAAGAATGTCGTTGAGTGTGCCTACGTACAATCGAATGTTACCGAAGCTCAATATTTCTCGACGCCCCTAGTTTTGGGTAAAAATGGCATTGAAGAGAATTTGGGTCTGCCCAAATTGAATGATTTCGAAAAGAAACTTTTGGAAGCTGCTCTTCCTGAACTTAAGAAAAACATCTCTAAAGGCGTTGAATTCGCCAACAAGTAAAAATGATAGGAAAATTAAAGTCAGAAATTTATTGGATTTTATACAAAAAAAAAACGCCAAAAGACTTAATTGGATTCTTTTAATTTATGTCTGAAGTACAGATTAATCTTTTCATGATTATTAACTCATTAGAATTGTTATATTTTTTGGTTATTGCCTAAGTTACAGTTATGATATAAAACTTGTTACCATTGTAAACGACGCCAGTGTTTTGGGAAGAACATAACAAAATAAACAGAGTAGCTCAATTCAATTAAACAAGTCTTTTAATTCTTTCATATTTCTACAGCACAGCATATAATTTTTTTTGACATTTGTGTGTAGATTTATCCGCCATTCTTTATTGCATTGATAACAACCAGTTATGGGCAACATTTTAAGGTGTTAAAATAATTAAAAATACTATTTATTATGGAAATCGATATATCACATAGTGACTAAAATAAAGCAATTGCTTTTGTTAGACTTTCAACATATTTCAGCACCAAATTTATTCTCATTCTTGGTAAGCGAGTAAAATAATTTGAACTTATTGAAATATTCTACGGCAATTAGGAAAAAAATCATCAATATTCATCAATGAGTCGAGACTAGCTCATCAATAATCGGATTTTTGGCTATAAAAGTCACCGTGAAATCCATAGCGAGTTGATTGCACAATTAGCTGTAATTGGATACCGTGGATTACCAGATATTTTGGATTACCTTTGAAATTTTTTGGATATCAGTTTTGAAATAAACTATATTTAATTATATAGTTTTTTTTAATATCAGTTTTTTAGTGATAATAAATAGTGAAAGCCAGATTTAATAGTTATTTAGTTGACAGGAACAAAATCGAAATCTAAACAATGTCCTCGACAGACAAAAGAGACGGTACTGCACCAAAAACGAAAAAATATTCGCGAGTTTTTCCAGAAACCGATGGCGATGAAATCGTTATATCGGGAATGTCGGGACGATTCCCTAAATCAAGTAATGTGGCAGAATTTGAACACAACTTGTATAATAAGGTAAAAAAAATTGTTGCAAAAAAGCTGTTTTTTTTCAGTTCTTCCAACAAAAAATATAGTGTTAGTCTATGAAATTTAATATAAACAGTTGTTAATTTTCGCGACTGGTCCTGATTCTAACAAAAATGTGAATCATAGAAATATTCTTCATAAGGCAAGAGTTTTATCAAAGAAAAATATTTTAGGACTTGTACGTTTTGGAGATTTGTTAAAGAAAAGGTTGTCTAAAACCATGTTACAAATTATTCTGTTAAAAAAAATCAATAAATAAATTTATTTAATTTAAATACAGTCAAAGTCCTCTAACTCGAAATCCCTGTAATTCGAATTTTCCTCTAACTCGAATTTTTTAACATTTTTTTGCGCTCCCTTCAATTTTTTTTGCGCCCCCTTCAAATTGTTTTAAAAACTTCTACGAATAAATATAAAATTGTTTCAATTTCTGTAACTCGAAATTCCTCTAACTCGAAACGATTTTGATGGCAACACACAATTCGAGTTAAAGGACTTTAACTGTATATAGTGTGTTTGATGAATTAAAAAAGAATTAACATTTTAAACTTTGCGATATTTTTCCATTGTTATTAGTAAATTTCGTTATTGGCTGTTTTTTCAGTGTTTTAGGGCTGATTCACCTACTTTTTTATACTCTATATGATTTATCATATAAAAGTATATTAGATTTAAGTCCAGTTTGTAGCGCATCGAACCCGGACACAAAAAGGAATTACACCAGGGTGTTAGGAATGACAAAAGATTTTGATTTCCGCATGTCCGTCCGTTTGTCTGTCTGTCTGTTTGTCCGTCTATAACTTTCGATAACTTCCGAAAGGATTAAGCTAGAGACCTGAAAAATTGTGTAGTTGCGTTTCTCTAGGGTAAGTTCTTGAACGGGCAAAATTGGACCATTCCTTGCCCCATCCTCCATATAGGGTCAAAGTGGGTCAATGTAAACAGGGGTAATTGTAAACACTATTGGTTGTCCCCAAACTGCTATTCCTTCTTAGCTTATCGAGATAATATATTGGAAATTAATCTTTTGTCTCACTGCGGACACGTGGCACAATAGATCTAAGAGAGGGTTCGTTCTGTAGGAGCTGTCAAAAAAGTGCTTCTTTTTAGTGTGATTTCAGTTTTCCTAAGAGGGAAAAGAATTATATTTTGAAGGGATTTTTAAAAGAAGGATGTATGTTGTAGCTTAATATACGAACAATATAGTTGCTTGAGATAGGTTATATATGTTAATTGTTGGCTATAAACAAACTGTAAAAAATTATTGTCTGTTTACATTTACCCCCTCATTTGTAACCTCATGTCCAAATGTAAACAGTATAATGGGGTTAATGTAAACAATTTCTGGCAAATGTAATCACCCTTTTAATACCCGTATGGTGAAACCAAAGGGTATATTCACTTTGCCTTACTGTTTGTAACGCCAAGATCCTGTCATCACACACAAAAATGAATTATACCAGTATGTTAAAAAAAATTAACTTCTGCATGTCCGTCCGTCCGTGTGTCTGTGGCGCGGATTGCGGGCGCACGGATTGAGCTAGAGACTTGAAATTTTGCGCAGATACGCATATAAAAAAAGGATTAAAAAAAAAGTGTTTACCTTTACCCCATTTTTCAAAAATTTGAAAAAAAATATAGGGGTAAAAGTAAACATCCAATTTTGTAAAAAATTAAGGACCTATAATTTTGAAATCACATGGAATGGGCAATAAATAGACAACAAATTTTAACATAATATATCAAAACTCCGCTGTTGGTGATTTAATTTAAAAAAAACCATTACAAAGTTGACAAAATATCCAAAAAGTGAAAATCGTTTACAATTACCCCCCTTGACCCTAAACAAAACAGTTTTTTTTACTATTTTCTCGAAAACGGTGAGTCGTATTGGAAAATTTATTGTAGGAGGCATCCGAAATTAAAACACAACGATGTTACTTCGACAATGTATTTTTAACGAATGCCCTTTTTACATTTTAAATATCGAACCGCTTTAACAGTTAGCGTATTCTTTACAAATTATTGTTATTGTTTATAATACAACAAGATTTGAAATAGTGTGCTATTGAATACTACATTATAAAGGTTAAATATATTTAAAATATTATTTTACATAACCATAAATCAAAATCCAATCAGCACAATCTTTCTCTCCTCTCCTACACAATATCAAGATATATAAAAAAAATAAACTAAAATTAAAACATTTTACGTGATTTGTGATAATTCAAATGCAGAATTAAACATAACAAAAGCTATAATTGCTAATCTGGCACTGGCAATCATTGGAGACCCGTATGGTGATATTCGTATCATAATTCGAGCAGTTGTACCAAAATTTCACTTTGAAGTCTAACTTTCCAATAAGATTATTTAAAATTTATTCCAATCGGATTTTGATGTATGAAAGTTTTATGTAGAATCATATCCTAAATAACTTTTGTTCTTGCACTTTTTTGATAAGATGCAACGTTTTTGAGATATTCGCAAAAAACGTTTTCGTTCGTGGACTAATGGTCCATTTTTGCCCATTAACTAACTTAGCCTTGAAAAACGAATCTGCGTAAAATTTCAAGTCTCTAGCTCAATCCGTGCGCCAGCAATCCGCGCCACAGACGGACGGACGGACAGACGGACGGACAGACGGACGGACATGCAAAATTCAATTTTTTTTAGCATTCTAAACACACTGGTGTAATTCATTTTTTTGTGTGATGTCGGGATCTTGGTGTTACAAACGGTAAGGCAAATCTAATATATCCTTTGGTTTCACCATATACGGGTATAAAAAACCTAAAATATATACCCTACCACAATTAAGAATAGGTGGCAACATAGGCGAGAACAACGATCGTCACACTTTTAGGGAGAGGAGGTCTGCACAAGTGTGACGGCAATACTAAAATCCATACTAAAAATCACGAAAAGCGTCACGAAGGGAGGCGGGATCGGAAGGCCGAAAATTAGCGTGTCGTATTTTATGGACAGTCCCTTAACTAATTTGATAAAATTGCTTTACCGCTATTTCAGGTTGATATGGTAGAAGAAAGTGATCGATGGAAATATTTCAATGTTGAGATTGCCCGTCGTTTCGGGACAATCCCAAAACCTCAAAAATTCGACTCTAGATTTTTTGGAAAAACAACGAAACAAGCCAACTGCATGGATCCACAATTGCGTATGTTATTGGAATCAACATACGAGGCCATTTTGGATGCCGGAGTCAATCCGAAATCATTACGTGGGACCAACACCGGAGTTTACATTGGCGCTAGTTACTCTGAGACGCAAATGATGATGCTATTCAACAGACCCGAGTTGCCAGGATACGGTATTTCAGAGTTATTATTGGTTTACATTTTTTTATATACTATTACTGTAATATTATTTTTTTTAGAAATAATCGGTATTTTTTACCAAACATGATCTCCTATTTCTTTGGACTGAATGGACCTTCGATGATAGTAGACACTGCCTGCAGCTCAACAATGTTTGCCCTAGATGCCGCATTCACCGCTATTCAGTTATTTCTTTTTATTAAAATAAAAATTACATTTTAATCAATATGTGTTTTTTTTTTCATAGAAACGGTACCATAGATGCAGCAATTGTAGGTGGATGTCACATGATTTTACATTTGCGTGTTTCAATGCTGTTTTGGAGGTAAATTTCTTTGGTTCTCGTAAAAAAAAGTTGTAATGCGGATTAATTTTAAAGCGTAAACCTTTATTTGGTACGCTTCCATACTAATATTTAGTGCTGAATGCCACCGGTATAGACTGATATTACGACTTATTCTGGTGATGGATAGCTTTAATACTAAATCACATTCAATCTTAAAATAAAGTCGACATTGCAAAAATTTAAGCTGTACTGGTATAATGTCACTTACTAGAAACGAAAGTTTATGAAATCCGACTAAAGAAAGCTTAGGACACATATATACAAATGTTGTAAAGCAATATATTATAAAATATGCTCAATGATTTTTTTGTTTAATTACATATACATTGTGTTTTAGGTTCGGAATTCTATCTCAAACTGGATACTGTTCTCCGCTAGACAAAAAGGCAAACGGTTACACAAGAGCCGAAGCAATTCCGGTAATATTTCTTCGAAAGAAACGCGACGCAAAACGCATATATGGATCGATCGTGTATACAAAAACAAATTGCGATGGTTTTAAAACCGAAGGAATAACGTATCCATCATCCCGGGTACAGGAGAGATTACTTAAAGAATTTTATCAAGAATGTAAAGTTGAACCCAATTCAATAAGTTATATCGAAGGCCATTGTACAGGAACAGTTGCTGGTGACCCACAGGAATGTCATGCGATTGATCAAGTCCTTGCTAAAAAGAGAACGGACAACTTGCCAATCGGATCCGTTAAATCAAATATTGGACACTCTGAACCTTCATCAGCCTTATGTTCAATTGTAAAAGTTCTCTTAGCACTAGAGCGTGGTGTGGTTCCACCGAACATCAATTTCGAATCAGTTCGAAAGGATATCCCAGCTTTAGTTGAAGGTCGATTGGTAGTTGTAGATGAGCCTTTGAAGTTTAAAAAGGAACTAATTGCTGTGAATTCTTTTGGTTTTGGGGGTGGAAACGGTCATGCACTCTTTAAACAACATTCCAAATGTAAGTCAGGGATTATACAAAATTTGGACTTTCCATCTTTGGTGTTATGGTCGGGGCGAACAGAAGGCAGTGTCAATAAAATGCTAACAAAGATCGAATCAATGCCATTGGATTATGAATATATTGGCCTTTTGCATGGTATTAAAAGTGGAACCATTGAAGGATTCGAATATCGATCATTCGGAATATTCTCTCAAAATCCGGAAAATCCTAAATCAAACGCTCAGTGTTTATCCAGACAAATTAACTTCTTTAGAAGTAAACGCCCAGAGCTTGCATTAATTTTTAATAGTACTGAAATCCAAATGGAACATATCAAACACTTTGCAGAATTGTTGAAAATTCCCCAAATTATGGATTCAATAAAACAGTGCAGTAATGTTCTTACAAATATCGCAGGAGTAGTTTTGCTACCGGTTTTTTCGTCATTTACCAATACAGCATCCGATTATTATCCATTATGTTGCACAATAGCTATAAACATTGCCGTTATTGATATATTGCGAACGTTGGATGCCAAAATAAATTTCAGTGTAGGAAGTTCTATTGGAGCAATCTGTTGTGCATATGCTGATGAAATTTTAACTCTGGAGGAATCGATTTCGTGTGCATATTTTATAGAACAAACTCGACTAACAAATAACACGACAACCAAACCAGCATTTAAAAAATCTCTTAGAATAGTTTCTGCACTTAAAAAATGTTTGTCACACTCTTCGGACAAATTAGTAGCAAAGAGCTTGAAAGTCGCTCACGACAGTTCTGTAAAGGAGAAATTTATTGAAGGCATTTCGTCGATTGAAAATTTAGCGGAAGATGTTTTAAGACCCAATGACGACTTTGAAAAGTTGATATTGAATATTCCGCATGATGCTATAACTTTGGAAATAAATCCGAGCGAATCTATGATCAATACAATTAACAAAAGATTACCGCATGGAAAACATTTTCAATTACTGTTAAAACAGGATGGCAATGTCGTTATGGACTGTTTAAATATACTTGGAGGGTAAATATACTAAAGCTGTAATATTAATAACTTGCCGTCCCTGAATAATATCGTTTTAATTTTTTGGTTACAGATTGTATTTGAATGGAACAGAATTAAGTATAGAGAAATTATATCCAACAATTGAATTTCCGGTTTCGCGTGGCACACCTTTAATTTCACCCTTTGTAGAATGGGAACATGATAAGGATCATTTTCTTAGCACGGAAAATATCTACCCTGCCAATGAACGAGTATATAATATTAGTCTCTCCGATGAGCCGTACATAAAAGGACACACAATCGATGGAAGGGTGTTACTGCCAGCTACTCTTTACATTAACTTAGTCTGGGAAACAACAGTCGCAATTATTAAGGGAGATGAAGTTTGCGATTCTCTCGAATTAGAAGATATCAGATTTTTAAGAGCAACACAAATTTCCGAAAAGGATGTGATATATTTAACTGTAAAAATTCATAAGGCATCGGGTGAATTTGAGGTAAGTTTTTATATACATATTTCCAAAAAAAAAACATGGTATTGAATTAAATTGATATTGTTTTTCATAAGTTTTGTTGCTAAC
The DNA here is from genome assembly GCA_964034945.1 of Chrysopilus asiliformis. Lineage (NCBI taxonomy): Eukaryota > Metazoa > Arthropoda > Insecta > Diptera > Rhagionidae > Chrysopilus > Chrysopilus asiliformis. The sequence continues at coordinate 101,417,369 of OZ035960.1, forward strand.
GAAAGATAATCAAACATCAGAATCCTATAGTGATTTATTGAAACGTTTCAGATAACGGAGCGATGCAGTTTGATAGTAACGGGAAAAATTCGACTGCTTAAAAGTATCGAAATCAGACCTCCAGTCGTCAAACTGTCTAACAAAGTCATGATGACATCACGCGACTTTTATAAAGAACTTCGAGTGAGAGGTTATCACTACAAAGATGCCTTCCGAAGTGTCCAAGAGGTTCAAGAAGATGGTGTCTACGGAGTAATAAAATGGGATCGAAATTGGGTCACTTTCATTGATTGCATTCTCCAAATGATGATAATTGGTGCCGATTCACGATCTTTAATGCTTCCAACGCGTATTGACAAACTCCGATTAAATCCCGCCATCCACACAAAAACGTTGATCACCCATGGCGATATGGTTCAAGTTTGTAACGATCCAATACAAAACAGGATTGTAGCAGGTGGAGTAGAAATTATAGGCTTGCACAAAAGCACTGTGGAAAGGCGAAAGCCACCTGGAGTACCGATTTTGGAACGCTATGAATTTATTCCGCATTTTCCCACTCCGAAAGTTTCTAAAATGGATGCAATTAGGATTTGTGTCCAAATTGCGACTGAAAACAATCTAGTAAAGACAGTTAAAGTCACTGAATTCGATGACATCGATTTTGATCCTTTAATAAGTGATTTTCTTGTCTCAATTCAGGACTTACCCTTACTGGCTAGTGATCTTACTCTTGTTACTAACAGAGATTTTAAATTTGAAAACATAATTGTTAACAAAAGTAAACCAAAGGCGCAAAACAATAATATGTTTGTCATCAATTCTCATTTTTTGCAAAATCGGACGATCGCGGACGAAATGAAATTACACTTAATGGATTCTGGGATATGGATTTCAAGAGAATCACCAGATTTAGATTTAAATTGTTTGAAACCGCCACAAGGATTCAATATAATTGCGAATATTTTGACTGAAGATGAAATTCTCGTGTTGATGCAGCCTCACACCAAAAAGAATTTAAATATAGCAACCCCAATAAAAATATCTGAAACTGATACTGACTTTAAGTGGATCAAAACTGTTTCCGACGCCATTCCAGAAGAATCGGAAATAGTTTTAGTGGCCGAAAATGAGAAACGGAATGGTTTGCTTGGACTAGTTAATTGCTTAAGGAAAGAGCCAAGTGGGAATACAACATTTAGATGTATTTTTGTTGATGATCTCAAAGCTCCACCATTCGATATAAATCATCCGCTATACAGAGAACAATTAAAATTGGGACAAGCGATCAATGTTTTCAGAAATGTGAGTATACGAAAATTTTTGTTGTGCTCTATTTGTAATGCTCAAAACGGATCTCCCAATTTCCATAAAACTTTCTAAAATAAAGTTGCAAAACATGTCTTTTTTGTGCCTCAGCGCTTTGTGGGAGCTCGTTGTTTTAGCCCTATCTCTTAATCAAAGTTAATTAAAGCTTAATTTATCTAATTAAATAGTTTTTAACCCAAAGTCAAACCTGATTTCTACCATGTGGCTAGTCATGGCAAACTCAAAATTAAAGATTTTAAAAACAAATGAAGAATAAATAAAAGTGATAACATTGCAATTTCTTTCTTTTGTTGATAGGGAAAATGGGGATCCTATCGTCATTTATTACTAGAACAATCCGTTACAGCGGAGCCACAACTGGAACACGTTTACGCGACGATGAATCAACGTGGCGATCTCAGTTCCTGGAAATGGGTTCACGGTCCGTTACGAAATTCAATTGGAAACATCCGCATTATCTATTCGTCCCTCAATTTTAAGGATGTTATGCTAGCAAGTGGTCGGCTTCCAATAGAATCTTGCGGGCTTGGACGTTTGCAACAACTTTGTGTTACTGGATTTGAATTTTCTGGAATTACAGGAAATGGCAAACGAGTAATGGGCATGATTCCATCGGGTGCACTTTCCTCTCACATCAACACTGACCAAATTCTGTTGTTGGATGTCCCGGACAAGTGGTCAATGAAGGAGGCTGCCACCGTTCCAGTTGTCTATCTCACAGTTTACTACGCATTTTTCTTCACAACAGACATTCGGAAAGGAAAAACTATCCTGATCCACTCTGGAACAGGTGGTATCGGAATCGCCGCAATTCGGGTCGCCTTAGCCTATGGACTGGAAGTTTACACAACGGTTGGGACTCCAGAAAAGAAGAAGTTCTTGTTGGAAACCTTTCCCGGAATTAAAGGTAGACACATAGAATAACTAAAATTGATCTTTGGAATTACAGACTTATTTTCAGAGGCAAACATTGGAAACTCTCGGGACACATCATTTGAACAAATGATAAAAATTCAGACCAAGGGAAAAGGAGTGGACTTTGTGTTGAATTCCCTATCTGAAGAAAAATTGACTGCTTCATTGCGTTGTTTGGGTCGTGGTGGACATTTTTTGGAAATCGGCAAATTCGACATGGCTAATGATAATAAAATCGGGTTGCACGCATTTGTCAATCAAATTTCATTTCATGGAATATTTGCTGATCATTTGTTAAATGAATCCAAGCATGTTGTAAAGGTATTTTTTGGTTTTCTTTTATTTTTTGATTTGTTTAAAAATATTTAGTTTGACATGATTACTATGAGTTGTGACCAGTTTAAGTAAACAAACTGTTGAGTTTTTTTTTAGGATTTAACAGAACTTCTCACTCGTGATACGGCGCTTGGAATAATCCAGCCCCTTCCGGCCACAGTCTTCAAGGCCTCAGAAATTGAGCAGGCATTCAGGTACATGTCATCTGGTAAACATATGGGAAAAGTTCTCGTAGAAATTCGAGAAAATGACGAAACTCTTCAAACACATCCTATCGAAGCACATCCACAAGCGTATTTTGATCCAAATACGACGATGATCATACCAGGAGGGTTGGGTGGGTTCGGTCTGGAAATGATTGATTGGATGATAATTAGAGGGGCACGGAAATTCGTTATAAGTTCTACCAGAGGAATAAGTAAGGCTTACCAATCCTACCGAATTAAGTAAGTATTTACGGAGTTTAGGAGCGGAAGTGACCTTCTTTTTCTTTCTAGCATTTGGCGCGAATATGGTGCGAAAATTGTAATTACGACTGCAAACATAACAACTCGTGAAGGATGTGAGAACTTACTAAAAGAAGGAATGAAATTGGGACCTATTGGCGGCGTTTTCAATTTGGCCGTTGCTCTTCGGGATGCAATTTTCGCTAATCAGACAGTGGACAAGTTCTCCGAATGCATGGCACCGAAAGCTGTGGCAACAAAATATTTAGATGAATTATCACGAAAGATGTGCCCACAACTATTATACTTTGTAACCTTCTCCAGTGTTTCATGTGGACGAGGAAACGCTGGACAAACAAATTACGGAATGGCGAACTCAGTAATGGAGCGCATCATGGAGGAACGAGTGCGACAAGGATTACCGGGCAAAGCGATCCAATGGGGCGCAATTGGAGAAGTGGGTATAGTGGCTGATATGGCAGAAGACAAAATCGATATGGAAATCGGGGGAACTCTGCAACAGAGAATCTCATCCTGCCTTCAGGAACTGGACAAACTGTTGACTAGCCCGGATCCAATTGTAACTAGTATGGTCGTGGCCGAAAAGCGTTTTGGAAGCGGTGCGAATAAAACCATCATTGAAACTGTTATGAACATAATTGGGATTCGCGATTTGAAGTCACACTCTATGCAGACAACGTTATCTGCTGCAGGATTGGATTCTCTGATGACGGTGGAGGTTAAACAGACATTAGAACGTGACTTTGAAATTAATTTGACACCAAACGAACTGAGAAACTTAACGTTCCAAGATTTACTGGAAATTTCTCAGAAAAAAGAAATTGAAGAGGGGCACAGTGTCAGTGTTCCATCTAAGGCTAATAAAGAATCTCTTGATTTATATACGATGCTGTGGGAAAACGCCGGAAGTGAAATGAATGAGAATAAGGTTATAATTCCTCTAAAAACAGAAGTCTCTGAAGGAAAACACACAAAGATCGTTCTTTTTATTCCTGGAATTGAGGGAGCAGTTTCGGACATATTTTTCAAATTAGCAGAGAATCTGAATTGTGAATCTTATGGACTTCAATTGATTAATTTTAAGGAAAATATTACGGAAACTGTGGATCGCGTTATCCCTGTAATTTTGTTTACGTTTATAACTTTTCTATTGCAGATTTCTGAAAGTAAAATCCTTTTTCATTCAAAACATTTCAATGACTAATCGAAATATGATTTACAATAGTTCAGAGTCTGCCATAGAAAAGTTGAACAGTATGTCGATGTTTTTCGAATGACCAAATTAATTAATGTTTTTTTAGGTAATTGAGAGCCAGGTTTATAAGAAAAAGCAGGACTTTTTAATTGTGGCGCATTCTTATGGCTCCTTGTATGCTCTAAAAATAGCAAAGCGGCTGGAAGATGGTGGTTACAAGGGGCAATTAATCCTCGTCGATGGATCTCCTTTGCTTCTTAAATGCATTTGCAGTGAAATATATGGTACAACCGAGGAACTGGTTGGGAATCAAATTGTACAACTGGTTATGGATAATTTATGTCCCAATAATATGAAGGAATTAAAGGAGTTTGTGTCGATATCGGATTGGAACACAAAAATTATGAAAATGTTGAATTTCTTGAAAGCAAACAATAATTTGAAGAATTCTGTTAATTACTGCAGGAAAGTTCTTGAATTAGGCATGTATCGAGTTTGTTCTGCAAGTAGAATGGATGAAACCCAATTTATGAAAATTGATTCGCCAATTACTCTTGTTCGGCCAAATACATCAGTGATTGCTGGGCTTGCGGAAGACTATGAATTGGGGAAATTGACAAAACAAAAAGTTGAGATTAAATTGATTGACGGTAATCATGTATCAATATTAAATAACAAAGAATTAGCGAAAATTTTAAATGAAATCAATCAATAAGAAGTTTTAAAACAGAACCAAAACTTTTATTGTTTTTGTAAAATAGCTTGAAAACTTCAATTATTTCACAAAATTCTTTAAAAAATATTTAAATATCTTACATTGTAAACTTTAACTTTTAAGTGTGTGAGGCTGTGTACACTTTTAATAAAAAAATCCGAATATGAGGAGTTTTTTTTCAACGATATTTTTTTTCGTTGAAGTTTTAATTTATTATTGTATAAGTGGTACAACTTCTAAGTTTGACCTCATCTCATTTATTAATATTATCCATTTTCCCTTGTACTACTTCGCAAGTCGGAAATAGTTTATCGACTTACCCTATCTTCTATTCCCAAGTAAAACACGCAGTCAGTTGGACCACCAAATGACTGAGAGGTGGCGATTGCGACTTCGTGCATTTCATTGTTATTTTTTATGAAATTTAAAAAATTAAAAATTGAAAAAAAAAATCCTAAGAAGCTGGGAGGATGCCTAAAGTACCTACTAAATATAGGGATAATTTTGATAAAATATGCTTCTGGGATACTTGAAAAACTGTTTGATTGCGAGTCTACTTGAAGGAATCTCGATCTCAGAGCATGAGATAACTTTAACCGACAACACGCTCCTTGATGCCAGTAAGTTCCGCTGAAAGTTTCATCTTAATCGGTTCAGGGGTTCTCGAGTTTTAAGCGAACAGACAAACACAAAAGTTTATTATTATATATCTCATACAAAATGCGAAGTATGTAGTATAATACAGTATTGTAATCATAAAAATTTCGACCTCTTTATTTTCCTCAGTCAATTGGAGCATTATTACGAAAATGTCTTTCTGTCTGTGAACAATATTTCTCAAAGTTTATTTTAATGGAACGATTCTATCACCTTTTGTCGGAAATCCGTTAAACGGAAGTAATCAAAATGGCGGCTTTTAACGAAATCGCCATTTCGGTTTTTGCGGTTTACTCCGAAACTACACATTTTTCAGTAATCTTGGAGACAATAAATTCTTGTGTTACATGAAGCAAAATCGACAACGAAATTGACAATGAAATCGACTAAACGGCTTCAGTCGAATTACATAAAAAGACATTTTCGACAATTTAAAAAAAAAACTGTGATCACCAACTCGCGGAAAATTTCTTCAAAATGTTTAAACCAATTTATCTCGAAAAAATGTTTGTGCGATTGGACCACCGTGCATTTATCGGTGAAGCTTCCGGCGTTGATCCACAGAATGTTCAAATTCCTGTCATCGGCGGGCACTCTGGTGTGACCATCATTCCCCTGCTATCGCAATGCAATCCAAAGGTCTCATTCGCTGAGGATAAAATAAAGGCACTCACCGTTCGTATTCAGGAGGCTGGAACTGAAGTCGTCAAAGCCAAAGCGGGAGCAGGATCCGCTACCCTGTCGATGGCATACGCTGGTGCAAGGTTTGCTGTTTCATTGCTCAGAGGATTGAGCGGCGAGAAGAATGTCGTTGAGTGTGCCTACGTACAATCGAATGTTACCGAAGCTCAATATTTCTCGACGCCCCTAGTTTTGGGTAAAAATGGCATTGAAGAGAATTTGGGTCTGCCCAAATTGAATGATTTCGAAAAGAAACTTTTGGAAGCTGCTCTTCCTGAACTTAAGAAAAACATCTCTAAAGGCGTTGAATTCGCCAACAAGTAAAAATGATAGGAAAATTAAAGTCAGAAATTTATTGTATTTTATACAAAAAAAAAACGCCAAAAGACTTAATTGGATTCTTTTAATTTATGTCTGAAATACAGATTAATCTTTTCATGATTATTAACTCATTAGAATTGTTATATTTTTTGGTTATTGCCTAAGTTACAGTTATGATATAAAACTTGTTACCATTGTAAACGACGCCAGTGTTTTGGGAAGAACATAACAAAATAAACAGAGTAGCTCAATTCAATTAAACAAGTCTTTTAATTCTTTCATATTTCTACAGCACAGCATATTATAATTTTTTTTGACATTTGTGTGTACATTTATCCGCCATTCTTTATTGCATTGATAACAACCAGTTATAGGCAACATTTTAAGGTGTTAGAATAATTAATAATACTATTTATTATGGAAATCGATATATCACATAGTGACTAAAATGAAGCAATTGCTTTTGTTAGATTTTAAACATATTTCAGCACAAAATTTATCAATATTCATCATCAATATTCATCAATCATCAATTTTCATCAATATTCATCAATGAGTCGAGACTAGCTCATCAGTAATCGGATTTTTGGCTATAAAAGCACCATGAAATCCATAGCGAGTTGATTGCACAATTAGCTGTAATTGGATACCGTGGATTACCAGATATTTTGGATTACCTTTGAAATTTTTTGGATATCAGTTTTTAAATAGACTATATTTAATTATATAGTTTTTTTTAATATCAGTTTTTTAGTGATAATAAATAGTGAAAGCCAGATTTAATAGTTATTTAGTTGACAGGAACAAAATCGAAATCTAAACAATGTCCTCGACAGACAAAAGAGACGGTACTGCACCAAAAACGAAAAAATATTCGCGAGTTTTTCCAGAAACCGATGGCGATGAAATCGTTATATCGGGAATGTCGGGACGATTCCCTAAATCAAGTAATGTGGCAGAATTTGAACACAATTTGTATAATAAGGTAAAAAAAATTGTTGCAAAAAAGCTGTTTTTTTTCAGTTCTTCCAACAAAAAATATAGTGTTAGTCTATGAAATTTAATATAAACAGTTGTTAATTTTCGCGACTGGTCCTGATTCTAACAAAAATGTGAATCATAGAAATATTCTTCATAAGGCAAGAGTTTTATCAAAGAAAAATATTTTAGGACTTGTACGTTTTGGAGATTTGTTAAAGAAAAGGTTGTCTAAAACCATGTTACAAATTATTCTGTTAAAAAAAATCAATAAATAAATTTATTTAATTTAAATACAGTCAAAGTCCTCTAACTCGAAATCCCTGTAATTCGAATTTTCCTCTAACTCGAATTTTTTAACATTTTTTTGCGCTCCCTTCAATTTTTTTTGCGCCCCCTTCAAATTGTTTTAAAAACTTCTACGAATAAATATAAAATTGTTTCAATTTCTGTAACTCGAAATTCCTCTAACTCGAAACGATTTTGATGGCAACACACAATTCGAGTTAAAGGACTTTAACTGTATATAGTGTGTTTGATGAATTAAAAAAGAATTAACATTTTAAACTTTGCGATATTTTTCCATTGTTATTAGTAAATTTCGTAATTGGCTGTTTTGCAATGTTTTAGGGTTGATTCTTTAGGGATTACCCTACTTTTTTATACTCTATATGATATATCATATAAAAGTATATTAGATTTAGTCCAGTTTATAGCGCATCGAACCCGGACACAAAAAGAAATTACACCAGGGTGTTAGGAATGACAAAAGATTTTGATTTCCGCATGTCCGTCCGTTTGTCTATTTATCTATTTGTCCGTCTGTCTATCTGTCCGTGAACACGATAACTTCCGAAAGGATTAAGCTAGAGACCTGAAAAATTGTATAGTTGCGTTTCTCTAGGCTAAGTTTTTGAACGGGCAAAACTGGAACAGTCCTTGCCCCATCCCCCATATAAACAAAACAGTTTTTTTTACTATTTTCTTGAAAACGGTGAGTCGTATTGGAAAATTTATAAAGGTTAAATATATTTAAAATATTATTTTACATAACCATAAATCAAAATCCAATCGGCACAATCTTTCTCTCCTCTCCTACACAATATCAAGGTACAGTGAGTGGAAAAAGTCACCGTACGGTCATGATTTTTGAATAAAATACTAAATATATAAAACACTGTATTTGTTTTTAAAATTCTGGTTACTGGATTTTGTTGCCTGGACAATTCTTTACAGATCTGTAAAAAAAGAAATTAAAAAAAATAATAATTTAGTACTTAAATTTATCACTTTAACTAAAAATATGCTTTTTGAGAGCGTAAAAAGTCACTGTACGGCTATAAAAACAACCAATAAATATGGGCTAATTTACCGTTAGTATTTGGTTGGGTATCCATTAGATCGAATTACTGCTTGAAGTCGCCTGGGCATCGTTTTTACCAACTTCCGGGTCACTCCCGGGGTTATTTTTGCCCATTCTACTTGCAACACCACCTTAAGCGTTTTTTTGCTAGTAATAGTGTGGCTGCGGATTTTCTTGTCAAGCAGGTCCCATAGATCTTGGATGGGGTTTATATCAGGAGACTGGGCTGGCATTTTCAAATATTTGGGAGTGCTGTAGAGCAGCCAAAAGCGTGTATTTAGTGCTCTATGCGTCGGGTTTTTATCCTTCATAAACACAAACGTGTCCGTTATTCCTATTTCTTCAGCGCTAGCATGTAAATTTTGTTTAAATATGTCAATATACACATACTGGTCCATAACCTCATCAATGAAATGCAGCCTACCCACCCCCCGCCGCGCTCATGCCGCCCCATACCGTGACTCCATACTTGAGGTTTTCCTTTTGAAACTCCATATTCTTTTTACGCCACAAAATGGGCCTTTCTTCCGATTGGAAAATGTTAAATTTACTCTCGTCAGTAAATATTAGTCAGTAAATAGTAAATATTACTGACGAGAGTAAATTTAACATTTTCCAATCGGAAGTAAGGCCAATTTTGTGCCGTAAAAAGAATATGGAGTTTCAAAAGGAAAACCTCAAGCATGGAGTCAGGATATGGGGCGGCATGAGCGCGGCGGGGGGTGGGTAGGCCGCATTTTATTGATGAGGTTATGGACCAGTATGTGTATATTGACATATTTAAACAAAATTTACTTGCTAGCGCTGAAGAAATGGGAATAACGGACACGTTTGTGTTTATGAAGGATAAAAACCCGACGCATAGAGCACTAAATACACGCTTTTGGCTGCTCTACAGCACTCCCAAATATTTGAAAATGCCAGCCCAGTCTCCTGATATAAACCCCATCCAAGATCTATGGGACCTGCTTGACAAGAAAATCCGCAGCCACACTATTACTAGCAAAAAAACGCTTAAGGTGATGTTGCAAGTAGAATGGGCAAAAATAACCCCGGAAGTGACCCGGAAGTTGGTAAAAACGATGCCCAGGCGACTTCAAGCAGTAATTCGATCTAATGGATACCCAACCAAATACTAACGGTAAATTAGCCCATATTTATTGGTTGTTTTTATAGCCGTACAGTGACTTTTTACGCTCTCAAAAAGCATATTTTTAGTTAAAGTGATAAATTTAAGTACTAAATTATAATTTTTTTTAATTTCTTTTTTTACAGATCTGTAAAGAATTGTCCAGGCAACAAAATCCTGTAATCAGAATTTTAAAAGCAAATACAGTGTTTTATATATTTAGTATTTTATTCAAAAATCATGACCGTACGGTGACTTTTTCCACTCACTGTGTATAAAAAAATAAACTAAAATTAAAACATTTTACGTGATTTGTGATAATTTAAATGCAGAATTAAACATAACTAAAAGCTATAATTGCCAATCTGGCATTTATTGAAAACCCGTATGGTGATATTCGTATCAAAATTCGAAAAGTTGTACCAAAATTCCACTTTGAAGTCAAACTTTCCAATAAGATTTTTTGAAATTTATTCCAATCGGATTTTGATGTATGGGAGTTTTATGTAAAATCATATCCTAAATAACTTTTGTTCTTGCACTTTTTTGATAAGATGCACCGTTTTTGAGATATTCGCAAAAATCCTTTTTGTTCGTATGGGGGGTACCCCTCCCTAATGGTTCATTTTTGCCTATTAACGAACTTAGCCTTGCATTTTACGAAAAACTAATCTGCGTAAAATTTCAAGTCTCTAGCTCAATCCGCGCCACAGACGGACGGACAGACGGACGGGCGGACATGCAAAATTCATTTTTTTTTTATCATTCTAAACACACTGGTGTAATTCATTTTTTTTTTGTGTTATGTCGGGATCTTGGCGTTACAAACGGTAAGGCAAATCTAATATACCCTTTGGTTTCACCATACGGGTATAAAAAACCTAAAATATATACCCTACCACAATTAATAATAGGTGGCAACATAGGCGAGAACAGGGATCGGAGCGAAAAGACATTTCATGACTGTCCATAAAATACGTCATACTTTTAGGGGGAGGAGGTCTACATAAGTGTGACGGCAATACTAAAATGCATACTAAAAGTCGCGAAAAAGCGTCACGAAGGGGGACGGAATCGGAAGTGCGAAAATTAGCATGTCGTATATTATGGACAGTCCCTGAACTAATTTGGTAAAATTATTTTACCGCTATTTCAGGTTGATATGGTAGAAGAAAGTGATCGATGGAAATATTTCAATGTTGAAATTTCCCGTCGTTTCGGGACAATCCCAAAACCTCAAAAATTTGACTCTAGATTTTTTGGAAAAACACCTAAGCAGGCCAATTGCATGGATCCACAATTGCGTATGTTATTGGAATCAACATACGAGGCCATTTTGGATGCCGGAGTCAATCCGAAATCATTACGTGGCACCAACACTGGAGTTTACATTGGCGCTAGTTGCTCTGAGACGCAAATGATGATGGTATTCAACAGACCCGAGTTGCCAGGATACGGTGTTTCAGAGTGATTATTGGTTTATATGTTTTTATATGCTATTACTGTAATATTATTTTTTTAGAAATAATCGGTATTTTTTACCAAACATGATCTCCTATTTCTTTGGACTGAATGGACCTTCGATGATGGTAGACACTGCCTGCAGTTCAACAATGTTTGCCCTAGATGCCGCATTCACCGCTATTCAGTTACTTCTTTTTATTAAAATAAAAATTACATTTTAATCAATATGCGTTTTTTTCTCATAGAAACGGTACCATAGATGCAGCAATTGTAGGTGGATGTCACATGATTTTACATTTGCGTGTTTCAATGCTGTTTTGGAGGTAAATTTCTTTGGTTGTCGTAAAAAAAAGTTGTAATGCGGATTAATTTTAAAGCGTAAAGCTTAATTTGGTACGCTTCCATACTAATATTTAGTGGTGAATGCCACCGATATAGACTGATACTACGACCTATTCTGGTGATGGATAGCTTTAATACTAAATCACATTCAATCTTAGAATAAAGTCGACATTGCAAAAACGGTATAATATTTCGTCCATGAAATCCGACTAAAGAAAGCTTAGGACACATATATACAGATGTTGCAAAGCAATACATAAGAAAATATGCTCAACGATTTTTTTGTTTAATTACATATACATTGTGTTTTAGGTTCGGAATTCTATCTCAAACTGGATATTGTTCGCCGCTAGACAAAAAGGCAAACGGTTACACAAGGTCCGAAGCAATTCCGGTAATATTTCTTCGAAAGAAACGCGACGCAAAACGCATATGTGGATCGATCGTGTATACAAAAACTAATTGCGATGGTTATAAGACCGAAGGAATAACGTATCCGTCATCCCATGTGCAGAAAAAATTACTTACAGAATTTTATCAAGAATGTAAAGTTGAACCCAATTCAATAAGTTATTTCGAAGGCCATTGTACAGGAACAGTTGCTGGTGACCCACAGGAATGTCATGCGATTGATCAAGTCCTTGCCAAAAAGAGAACAGACCCCTTGCCAATTGGATCCGTTAAATCAAATATGGGACACTCTGAACCTTCATCAGCCTTATGTTCAATTGTAAAAGTTCTCTTAGCACTAGAGCGTGGTGTGGTTCCACCGAACATAAATTTCGAATCAGTTCGAAAGGATATCCCAGCTTTAGTTGAAGGTCGATTGGTAGTTGTAGATGAGCCTTTGAAGTTTAAAAAGGAACTAATTGCTGTGAATTCTTTTGGTTTTGGGGGTGGAAACGGTCATGCACTCTTTAAACAACATTCCAAATGTAAGTCAGGGATTATACAAAATTTGGACTTTCCATCTTTGGTTTTATGGTCGGGGCGAACAGAAGGTAGTGTCAATAAAATGCTAACAAAGATCGAATCAATGCCATTGGATTATGAATATATTGGCCTTTTGCATGGTATTAAAAGTGGAACCATTGAAGGATTCGAATATCGATCGTTTGGAATATTCTCTCAAAACCCGGAAAACCCTAAATCGAACGCTCAGTGTTTATCCAGACAAATTAACTTCTTTAGAAGTAAACGCCCAGAGCTTGCATTAATTTTTAATAGTACTGAAATCCAAATGGAACATATCAAACACTTTGCAGAATTGTTGAAAATTCCCCAAATTATGGATTCAATAAAACAGTGCAGTAATGTTCTTACAAATATCGCAGGAGTAGTTTTGCTACCGGTTTTTTCGTCATTTACCAATACAGCATCCGATTATTATCCATTATGTTGCACAATAGCTATAAACATTGCCGTTATTGATATATTGCGAACGTTGGATGTCAAAATAAATTTCACTGTAGGAAGTTCTATTGGAGTAATCTGTTGTGCGTATGCTGATGAAATTTTAACTCTGGAGGAATCGATTTCGTGTGCATATTTTATAGAACAAACTAGACTAACAAATAACACGACAACCAAAACAGCATTTAAAGAATCTCTTGGAATAGTTTCTGCACTTAAAAAATGTTTGTCACACTCTTCGGACAAATTAGTAGCAAAGAGCTTGAAAGTCTCTCACGACAGTTCTGTAAAAGAGAAATTTATTGAAGACATTTCGTCGATTGAAGATTTAGCGAAAGAAATTGTAAGACCCAATGACGACTTTGAAAAGTCGATATTGAATATTCCGCATGATGCCATAACTTTGGAAATAAATCCGAGCGAATCTATGATCAATACAATTAACAAAAGATTACCGTATGGAAAACATTTTCAATTACTGTTAAAACAGGATGGCAATGTCGTTATGGACTTTTTAAATATACTTGGAGGGTAAATATACTAAAGCTGTAATAGTAATAACTTGCCGTCCCTGATTAATATCGTTTTAATTTTTTTGGTTACAGATTGTATTTGAATGGAACAGAATTAAGTATAGAGAAATTATATCCAACAATTGAATTTCCGGTTTCGCGTGGCACACCTTTAATTTCACCCTTTGTAGAATGGGAACATGATAAGGATCATTTTCTTAGCACGGAAAATATCTACCCTTCAAATGAACGAGTATATAATATTAGTCTCTCCGATGAGCCGTACATAAAAGGACACACAATCGATGGAAGGGTATTACTGCCAGCTACTCTTTACATTAACTTAGTCTGGGAAACAGCAGTCGCAATCAGTAAGGGAGATGAAGTTTGCGATTCTCTCGAATTAGAAGATATCAGATTTTTAAGAGCAACACAAATTTCCGAAAAGGATGTGATATATTTAACTGTAAAAATTCATAAGGCATCGGGTGAATTTGAGGTAAGTTTTTATATACATATTTCCAAAAAAAAAACATGGTATTGAATTAAATTGATATTGTTTTTCATAAGTTTTGTTGCTAACGAAAGATAATCAAACATCAGAATCCCATAGTGATTTATTAAAACGTTTCAGATAACGGAGCGATCCAGTTTGCTGGTAACGGGGAAAGTTCGATTTCTTAAAAATATTGATATTAATTTTCCTGTCGTTAAATCATCTAACAAGGTCATGCTGACCACCCGCGACTTTTATAAAGAACTTCGAGTAAGAGGTTTCCACTATAAAGACGCCTTCAGATTAGTCCAAGAGGTTCAAGAAGATGGTGTCTACGGAATAGTAAAATGGGATCGAAATTGGGTCACTTTCATTGATTGCATTCTCCAAATGATGATAATTGGTGCCGATTCACGATCTTTAATGCTTCCAACGCGTATTGAAAAACTCCGATTAAATCCCGCCATCCACACAAAAACGTTGATCACCCATGGCGATATGGTTCAAGTTTGTAACGATCCAATACAAAACAGGATTGTAGCAGGTGGAGTAGAAATTATAGGCTTGCACAAAAGCACTGTGGAAAGGCGAAAGCCACCTGGAGTACCGATTTTGGAACGCTATGAATTTATTCCGCATTTTCCCACTCCGAAAGTTTCTAAAATGGATGCAATTAGGATTTGTGTCCAAATTGCGACTGAAAACAATCTAGTAAAGACAGTTAAAGTCACTGAATTCGATCACATCGATTTTGATCCTTTAATAAGTGATTTTCTTGTCGCAATTCAGGACTTACCCTTACTGGCTAGTGATCTTACTCTTGTTACTAACAGAGATTTTAAATTTGAAAACGTAATTGTTAATAAAAGTAAACCAAAGGCGCAAAACAATAATATGTTTGTCATTAATTCGCACTTTATGCAAAATGGGACGATCGCTGAGGAAAAGAAATTACACTTAATGGATTCCGGGATATGGATTTCAAGAGAATCATCAGATTTAGATTTAAATTGTTTGAAACCGCCACAAGGATTCAATATAATTGCGAATATTTTGACTGAAAATGAAATTCTCGTGTTGATGCAGCCACACACCAAAAAGAATTTAAATATAGCAACCCCAATAAAAATATCTGAAACTGATACTGACTTTAAGTGGATCAAAACTGTTTCCGACGCCGTTTCAGAAGAATCGGAAATAATTTTAGTGGCCGAAAATGAGAAACGGAATGGTTTGCTTGGACTAATTAATTGTTTAAGGAAAGACCCAAATGGGAATACAACATTTAGATGCATTTTTATTGATGATCCCCGAGCACCAACATTTGATTTAAATCATCCGCTATACAGAGAACAATTAAAACTGGGACAAGCGATCAATGTTTTCAGAAATGTGAGTATATAAAAAAAATACTATTTACAACAAAAATAAATAATGATAAAAAAAATTTACCAATTTTAATAAAAATTTGATAAGCTTTGCTCAGAAAATTTGCCATTTTACTTAAGTAAATACTTTTGAAATTCAAATTGTAACTGAAAGTCAAGCTTGATCTCAACTATAAGTAGCTAGCAAATTAAAAATTAAACATTTTAAAAACAATTTTAATAGAAAGAATAAATAAATTGATAGCATTACAATTTCTTATTTTTTTCATTGATAGGGAAAATGGGGATCCTATCGTCATTTATTACTAGAACAATCCGTTATTGCGGAACCACAACTGGAACACGTTTACGCAACGATGGATCAACGTGGCGATCTCAGTTCCTGGAAATGGGTTCACGGTCCCTTAAGAAATTCAATTGGAAACATCCGAATTGTTTATTCTTCCCTCAACTTTCGAGATATCATGTTAGCAAGTGGTCGACTTCCAATAGAATCTTGTGGGCTTGGGCGCTTAGAACAACTTTGTTTGATTGGATTAGAATTTTCTGGAATTGCAGCAAATGGAAAACGAGTGATGGGCATGATCCCATCGGGTGCACTTTCCTCTCACATCAACAGTGACGAAATTCTGTTGTTGGATGTCCCGGACAAGTGGTCAATGAAGGAGGCTGCCACCGTTCCAGTTGTCTATCTCACAGTTTACTACGCATTTTTCTTCATAACAGACATTCGTAAAGGAAAAACTATCCTGATCCACTCTGGAACAGGTGGTATCGGAATCGCCGCAATTCGGGTTGCCTTAGCCTATGGACTGGAAGTTTACACAACGGTTGGGACTCCAGAAAAGAAGAAGTTCTTGTTGGAAACCTTTCCCGGAATTAAAGGTAGACACATACAATAACTAAAATTGATTCTTGGAATTACAGACTTATTTTCAGAGGCAAACATTGGAAACTCTCGGGACACGTCATTTGAACAAATGATAAAAATTCAGACCAAGGGAAAAGGAGTGGACTTTGTGTTGAATTCCCTATCTGAAGAAAAATTGACTGCTTCATTGCGTTGTTTGGGTCGTGGTGGACATTTTTTGGAAATCGGCAAATTCGACATGGCTAATGATAATAAAATCGGGTTGCACGCATTTGTCAATCAAATTTCATTTCATGGAATATTTGCTGATCATTTGTTAAATGAATCCAAGCATGTTGTAAAGGTATTTTTTGGTTTTCTTTTATTTTTTGATTTGTTTAAAAATATTTAGTTTGACATGATTACTATGAGTTGTGACCAGTAAAAAAACAAAAAAAAAAAAAACAAACAAACAAACAAACTGTTGAGTTTTTTTTAGGATTTAACAGAACTTCTCACTCGTGATACGGCGCTTGGAATAATTCAGCCCCTTCCGGCCACAGTCTTCAAGGCGTCAGAAATTGAGCAGGCATTCAGGTACATGTCATCTGGTAAACATATGGGAAAAGTTCTTGTCGAGATTCGAGAAAATGATGAAACTCTTCAGACACATCCTATCGAAGCACATCCACAAGCGTATTTTGATCCAAATACGACGATGATCATACCAGGAGGGTTGGGTGGGTTCGGTCTGGAAATGATTGATTGGATGATAATTAGAGGGGCACGGAAATTCGTTATAAGTTCTACCAGAGGAATAAGTAAGGCTTACCAATCCTACCGAATTAAGTAAGTATTTACGGAGTTTAGGAGCGGAAGTGACCTTCTTTTTCTTTCTAGCATTTGGCGCGAATATGGTGCGAAAATAGTAATTACGACTGCAAACATAACAACTCGTGAAGGATGTGAGAACTTACTAAAAGAAGGAATGAAATTGGGACCTATTGGCGGCATTTTCAATTTGGCCGTTGCTCTTCGGGACGCAATTTTCGCTAATCAGACAGTGGACAAGTTCTCCGAATGCATGGCACCGAAAGCTGTGGCAACAAAATATTTAGATGAATTATCACGAAAGATGTGCCCACAACTATTATACTTTGTAACCTTCTCCAGTGTTTCATGTGGACGAGGAAACGCTGGACAAACAAATTACGGAATGGCGAACTCAGTAATGGAGCGCATCATGGAGGAACGAGTGCGACAAGGATTACCGGGCAAAGCGATCCAATGGGGCGCAATCGGAGAAGTGGGTATAGTGGCTGATATGGCAGAAGACAAAATCGATATGGAAATCGGGGGAACTCTGCAACAGAGAATCTCATCCTGCCTTCAGGAACTGGACAAACTGTTGACTAGCCCGGATCCAATTGTAACTAGTATGGTCGTGGCCGAAAAGCGTTTTGGAAGCGGTGCGAATAAAACCATCATTGAAACTGTTATGAACATAATTGGGATTCGCGATTTGAAGTCACACTCTATGCAGACAACGTTATCTGCTGCAGGATTGGATTCTCTGATGACGGTGGAGGTTAAACAGACATTAGAACGTGACTTTGAAATTAATTTGACACCAAACGAACTGAGAAACTTAACGTTCCAAGATTTACTGGAAATTTCTCAGAAAAAAGAAATTGAAGAGGGGCACAGTGTCAGTGTTCCATCTAAGGCTAATAAAGAATCTCTTGATTTATATACGATGCTGTGGGAAAACGCCGGAAGTGAAATGAATGAGAATAAGGTTATAATTCCTCTAAAAACAGAAGTCTCTGAAGGAAAACACAGCAAGATCGTTCTTTTTATTCCTGGAATTGAGGGAGCAGTTTCGGACATATTTTTCAAATTAGCAGAGAATCTGAATTGTGAATCTTATGGGCTTCAATTGATTAATTTTAAGGAAAATATTACGGAAACTGTGGATCGCGTTATCCCTGTAATTTTGTTTACGTTTATAACTTTTCTATTGCAGATTTCTGAAAGTAAAATCCTTTTTCATTCAAAACATTTCAATGACTAATCGAAATATGATTTACAATAGTTCAGAGTCTGCCATAGAAAAGTTGAACAGTATGTCGATGTTTTTCGAATGACCAAATTAATTAATGTTTTTTTAGGTAATTGAGAGCTAGGTTTATAAGAAAAAGCAGGACTTTTTAATTGTGGCGCATTCTTATGGCTCCTTGTATGCTCTAAAAATAGCAAAGCGGCTGGAAGATGGTGGTTACAAGGGGCAATTAATCCTCGTCGATGGATCTCCTTTGCTTCTTAAATGCATTTGCAGTGAAATATATGGTACAACCGAGGAACTGGTTGGGAATCAAATTGTACAACTGGTTATGGATAATTTATGTCCCAATAATATGAAGGAATTAAAGGAGTTTGTGTCGATATCGGATTGGAACACAAAAATTATGAAAATGTTGAATTTCTTGAAAGCAAACAATAATTTGAAAAATTCTGTTAATTACTGCAGGAAAGTTATTGAATTAGGCATGTATCGAGTTTGTTCTGCAAGTAGAATGGATGAAACCCAGTTTATCAAAATTGATTCGCCAATTACTCTTGTTCGGCCAAATACATCAGTAATTGCTGGGCTTGCGGAAGACTATGAATTGGGGAAATTGACAAAACAAAAAGTTGAGATTAAATTGATTGACGGTAATCATGTATCAATATTAAATAACAAAGAATTAGCGAAAATTTTAAATGAACTCAATCAATAAGAAGTTTTAAAACAGAACCAAAATTTTTATTGTTTTTGTAAAATAGCTTGAAAACTTCAATTATTTCACAAAATTCTTTAAAAAATATTTAAATATCCTACATTGTAAACTTTAACTTTTAAGTGTGTGAGGCTGTGTACACTTTTAATAAAAAAATCCGAATATGAGGAGTTTTTTTTCAACGATATTTTTTTTCGTTGAAGTTTTAATTTATTATCGTATAAGTGGTACAACTTCTAAGTTTGACCTCATCTCATTTATTAATATTATCCATTTTCCCTTGTACTACTTCGCAAGTCGGAAATAGTTTATCAACTTACCCTATCTTCTATTCCCAAGTAAAACACGCAGTCAGTTGGACCACCAAATGACTGAGAGGTGGCGATTGCGACTTCGTGCATTTCATTGTTATTTTTTATGAAATTTAAAAAATTAAAAATTGAAAAAAAAAATCCTAAGAAGCTGGGAGGATGCCTAAAGTACTAAATATAGGGATAATTTTGATAAAATCTGCTTCTGGGATACTTGAAAAACTGTTTGATTGGGAGTCTACTTGAAGGCACTCACATATCTCGATCTCAGAGCATGAGATAACTTTAATCGACAACACGCTCCTTGATGCCAGTAAGTTCCGCTGAAAGTTTCATCTTAATCGGTTCAGTGGTTCTCGAGTTTTAAGCGAACAGACAAACACAAAAGTTTATTATTATATATCTCATACAAAATGCGAAGTATGTAGTATAATACAGTATTGTAATCATAAAAATTTCGACCTCTTTATTTTCCTCAGTCAATTGGAGCATTATTACGAAAATGTCTTTCTGTCTGTGAACAATATTTCTCAAAGTTTATTTTAATGGAACGATTCTATCACCTTTTGTCGGAAATCCGTTAAACGGAAGTAATCAAAATGGCGGCTTTTAACGAAATCGCCATTTCGTTTTTCGCGATTTACTCCGAAACTACACATTTTTCAGTAATCTTGGAGACAATAAATTCTTTGTCGATTTTGTGTTACATGAAGCAAAATCGACAACGAAATTGACAATGAAATCGACTAAACGGCTTCAGTCGAATTACATAAAAAGCTCCCTGGTTAGAAATTTTTGGACAATTTCATAAAAAACTGTGATCACCAGCTCGCGGAAAATTTTTTCAAAATTTCTAAACCAATTTATCTCGAAAAAACGTTTGTGCGATTGAAACATTTTTGCTCAGAGCGCCTCATATCCGCCTTATACTTTTCTACCCCACTGGTTAAAAATATTATAAAGTACTGTCTGCAATCAGAAATTCCCTTTCAATCGCTTGCCTCCTCCATTTTCTCTGCATAATCTATAATTATTTGTTTCATTTACGTGAAGTATTTCCAAGTAGCACAAGAGGTCGTAAAGTTGTCGTCGCGACCACAGAGTCATTAAAATCAAGTCCTGACGGCAAAGTATGCATTTATGGTGATTGGGTATCAATATATGTATGCGTAATTTAGAAAAAAATGCCATGTTGATTTTTCCCGCTTTGCTACTGCCAAGCAATATCAAAATATTATCGTAATTTTATTTTTTATTCAAAAATTATTAATGGCGTAGATATTTCCGTATTTCCAAGTTTTAAATATTTTTTCAGTTTAATATTTTTTTCAAATTTCCGTGATTTTTGCACAGCACGAATTTTTTCATGTAATTTCATAGCAGTTTTTTTTTGCATTGATAGATGCTAATATTTGAACCCAAATGCATGATTTTCAAAGTTCATTATAATTACTAAAATATTATTCATACAGCTTGAAAATATAGGCTACCAGTTCGCATTTTAATTCTCAAAGAAACATTCTAACATATATCCACAAAATTCATTAATATTCATTAAATATTAGTTCATTAATAATCAAAATTTTGACTATAAAACGAGCTGCGAAATTTACAGACCAGTGAATTGCACCAATAGTTGCAGTTCGACTACTTTATCTAACACAATTTTTATTTGGATTACTTTTGGAGTTCTTTTGGATTATTTTGGACTTCACTTTTGGATAAATTCGAAAACAGGAGTTAATAAATTGATTTGAAATAGTTTAAGTAATACCAAAAAGTGATTTATATTTGATCGAGTTTTATAAAAGTGAACAGTGAAAAAATATTTAAAAGAAAAACTGAAAAAATGGCCCCAACAGAATCAAGCAAAGGTGTTACACCAAAAACGAAAAAATATTCGCGAGTTTTTCCGGAAACCGATGGCGATGAAATCGTTGTAACGGGTATGTCGGGACGGTTTCCAAAATCAAAAAACGTTGCAGAATTCGAATACTATTTGTACAATAAGGTAAAATTGAGTGCAGTAAAGACCAGAAGTGATATTCCGTAACTTGTTTCAAGCGTTTGTTTCGAGTTAGAAGAACAAGAAGTATTCGCTGTCTCTGTTTTGACCGAAATAAATGACAGAGAGAAACCGAGATAGCAAATACCACTTTTTCTTCTAACTCGAAACAAACGCTTGAATCAAGTTACGGAATACCACTCCTGGATTTTACAATTTTTGTAATGGGGTATTGTTAGAAAACTTTAGATGACAGTCAAAACCTTCGAGTTAAACATAACAAAAGCTATAATTGCCAATCTGGCAATCATTGGAGACCCATATGGTGATATTCGTATCAAAATTCGAACAGTTATACCAAAATTCCACTTTGAAGTCAAACTTTCCAATAAGATTTTTTAAAATTTATTCCAATCGGATTTTGATGTATGGGAGTTTTATGTAGAATCATATCCTAAATAACTTTTGTTCTTGGACTTTTTTGATAAGATGTACCGTTTTTGAGATATTCGCAAAAATCGTTTTCGTTCGTATGGGGGGTACCCCCCCTAATGGTCCATTTTTGCCCATTAACGAACTTGGCCTCGCATTTTACGAAAAACGGATCTGCGCAAAATTTCAAGTCTCTAACTCAATCCGTGCGCCCGCAATCCGCGCCACAGACAGACGGACAGACAGACAGACGGACAGACGGACGGACATGCAAAATTCAATTTTTTTTATCATTCTAAACACACTGGTGTAATTAATTTTTGTGTGCGATGACGGGATCTTGGCGTTACAAACGGTAAGGCAAAGTTAATATACCCTTTGGTTTCACCATACGGGTATAAAAAGTGCACCAAGTTCTCGGTCCTTTAACCGTTTGATAAAAAAGTGTTGAGATTAGGGCTGTTGATAAGAATCGGGTACCCGGTTTGGTAAACTTTTACGAAACGGTTCTGCGAAAAACGGGTACCTGGTTCTGAGTCCAAGAACCGAGTACAATTTTGCAAATATCGCAAATAGCAATTATTTTAAATAATTTTGAAAAAATGATTCAAATTTCACTCATTTTTAATTTTGTTCTTAATAACGCCTCATGCCTTACACTAACCAGAACAACACATTACACGATACCTGGTTCTCGGTTCTTGGACTCGGAACCGCGTACCACCCGGGTTTTCGGTTCCTAGCCAGACCGAAATCTGGTAGTTAGGGCTAAGAGCTAGGGCAGAGAACCATCATTTTATGGAACCGTCTACCTAGTCACCGAAAACCCGGGTATCCGTTTCCATAAAATGGTCGTTCTCTGCCCTAGTTGAGATATTGAAAGGATGCCAAGTCCACAATGGCTTTAAAATTCTTGGCTATATTGATATTAGATTAGAAACTCCATTTCTAAATACTCCGAAATTTAAGTTCCTAAGGAATTTTTTAACGGTTCTCAAAATCCCATAGTATACTTTGAGTTTGGGAAGTTTCTTGAAATGAAAATAAAGAAATTGTAATAACCATCGATCACAATAACATTCTGTAAGTTAAAATTAAGGATTGTTTTTTCAGAAACTTGCCAAGTTCAAAATATGCTATCAGATTTCGAGAATCGTTAAAAACTTATTTATGAACTGAAATTTCGAAGTGTTTAGGAGCTCCAACCTTCACTCTAATATCACTATAGACAAAATCTTTCACTCTAATATCACTATAGACAAAATCTTTCACTCTAATATCACTATAGACAATAATTTTTTTGGTCAAACAATTTAAAGATCGATATATTGGCGTACTTTTTAACTGGGAGGTTTTGGCTGAGACTTCATTTGTTTTATTTAAGCCTAAAGGTATCCTAATAAAGTTTGTTGAATTTTTTTTCAACAAATATTATCGAAAGAACATTCAAGAGTTATATTTAATTATAATTGTTCCCCATTGCGCATAAGTTTTCTAACTTTGTTTGGCTTTGATTTAAGATTTACTACTCAATTTCAAAGGATTCGGACAATCACAGCGAATTTTGCAAATTTTTTTATTGAAAAAAAGGCTAAATGTGTTGATGGCTAACACCTCCAGCTTTAAAGAAACAAAAAAAAATATGAATAAGGTGCATATACAGACGATTTTAATGTGCCATGTTATGCATGATTTCCCTATGCCTAATTAAAAATAACTACCGGTATAATTAGTAAATCAGGGGTCATTAGGATTAATTGGTTTGCAGGCGAATACAATTTTAATTAAACTGAATGTCAAAAAAGTGACACACAAACCAATTTAACATTTGCCAATGAATTTTTGCTGGGTTAATAAGTGGGATTGCAAAGTAAAACAATCATTGGAGACCCGTATGGTGATATTCGTATCAAAATTCGAACAGTTGTACCAAAATTCCACTTTAAAGTCAAACTTTCCAATAAGATTTTTAAAAAATTTATTCCAATCGGATTTTGATGTATGGGAGTTTTATGTAGAATCATATCCTAAATAACTTTTGTTCTTGCACTTTTTTGATAAGATGCACCGTTTTTAAGATATTCACAAAAAACGTTTTCGATCGTATGGGGGTCCATTTTTGCCCATTAAATTAACCCTAATGGTCCATTTTTGCCCATTAACGAATTTGGCCTCGCATTTTACGAAAAACGGATCTGCGCAAAATTTCAAGTCTCTAGCTCAATCCGTGCGCCCGCAATCCGCGCCACAGACGGACAGACAGACAGACGGACAGACAGACGGACAGACAGACGGACGAACGGACAGACGGACGGACATGCTAAATTCAACTTTTTTTTATCATTCTAAACACACTGGTGTAATTCATTTTTGTGTGTGATGACGGGATCTTGGCGTTACAAACGGTAAGGCAAAGTTAATATACCCTTTGGTTTCACCATACGGATATAAAAATGCATATGGATAGAAATTATAAAAAAATCCGTCACAGGTAAACTATTAGTAATTAACAAAATTCGCTAAGAAAGTTTACTTTCGCCGTCAAATTTGACCACAACCATTGATCAGAAATTGTGGAATAAAATAAATTTAAATACGTGAGCGCTTTTACTAATTTTATTACACGTACAATTAACAATATTTTGAATTAATCGTTATTTTAGATTGATATGATTGCTGAGTCTGAACGTTGGAAGGGCTTCTGTTCTGAAATTCCCCTTCGTTTTGGCTCAATCCCAAATATTACAAAATTTGATGGAAGGTTTTTTGGAAAAACACCTAAGCAGGCCAATTGCATGGATCCACAATTGCGTTTGTTGTTAGAATCAACATACGAGGCCATTTTGGATGCCGGAGTCAATCCTAAATCATTACGTGGCACCAATACTGGAGTTTACATTGGCGGTGGTTATTCCGAAAATCAATCTTCTCTGATATTCGACAAACCAGAATTAGATGGATACGCTATATCCGAGTAATTAGCATTTCATACATTTTTTTTTATTATCTCTGTAACATCATATGTGTAGAAATAATCGCAGCTTATTGGCGAATATGATTTCCTATTTCTTTGGACTGAATGGACCTTCGATGATGGTAGACACTGCCTGCAGTTCGACCATGTTTGCCCTAGATGCTGCACTCACCTCTATTCGGTAATAGTTTTATAAAAGCATACCAATATTTATTTTAATGCGATGTTCTTTTTATGTCTATAGTAATGGTACGATAAATTCCGCTATCGTCGGTGGATCCAATTTGACTTTACATATAAGCATTTCAGTACAGTTTGGAAGGTAATGTAGTTGGTACTGTTCACTTGTTTAAAATAAAGGTTTCTGTATGTATAATTGTTGAGAAACAGTTCCTTGATATAACCAAAAAGAATTTTTATTGCCGGTGCAAAGAGTACGACATATTTCTATATCTTTTCAATATTAACGTATTCAGGTTAGGGGTTGTCTCCCCAACTGGACGCTGTCGTCCACTAGACCAGAAGGCAGACGGTTACACAAGAGCTGAAGCAATTCCAGTGATATTCCTTCAAAAGAAGCGACATGCAAAACGAATTTATGCAACGCTGTTGTACACAAAAACAAACTGCGATGGATATAAATCACAAGGAATTACTTTTCCGTCATCTCAAGTGCAGGAGAGATTACTTAAAGAATTTTATCAAGAATGTAAAGTTGATCCAAATTCGTTAAGTTATATTGAAGGCCATTGTACAGGAACATTTGCCGGTGATCCAGAAGAATGTAATGCAATTGATCAAGTCCTTGCCAAAAAGAGAACGGACCCCTTGCCAATTGGATCCGTTAAATCAAATATGGGACACTCTGAACCTTCATCAGCCTTGTGTTCAGTTGTTAAAGTTCTCTTAGCACTAGAGCGTGGTGTGGTTCCACCGAACATAAATTTCGAATCAGTTCGAAAGGATATCCCAGCTTTAGTCGAAGGTCGATTGGTAGTTGTAGATGAGCCTTTGAAGTTTAAAAAGGAACTAATTGCTGTGAATTCTTTTGGTTTTGGGGGTGCAAACGCTCACGCACTGTTTAGACAACATTCCAAATGTAAGTCAGGGATTATACAAAATTTGGACTTTCCATCTTTGGTGTTATGGTCGGGGCGAACAGAAGGTAGTGTCAATAAAATGCTGACAAAGATCGAATCAATGCCATTGGATTATGAATACATTGGCCTGTTGCATGGTATTAAAAGTGGAACCATTGAAGGATTCGAATATCGATCGTTCGGAATATTCTCTCAAAATCCGGAAAATCCTAAATCAAACGCTCAGTGTTTGTCCAGACAAATTAACTTCTTTAGAAGTAAACGCCCTGAACTTGCGTTAATTTTTGATGGAAATGAACTAGAAATTGAACAAATCCAGCAATTTTCTGAATTGCTAAAAATTCCTCAAATATTGGATTCAATAAAAAAGTGTAGTAATGTCCTTGCGAATGTCGCAGGAACAAACATGCTACAGATTTTTACATCAGCCACAAATTCGGTATCCGAACAATATCCGTTATGTTGTACAATAGCTATCAACATTGCCGTTATTGATGTATTGAGAACGTTAGATGTGAAAATTAATTTCAGTGTAGGAAGTTCTATAGGAGCAATCTGTTGTGCATATGCTGATGAAATTTTAACACTGGAAGAATCAATTTCGTGTGCATATTTTGTAGAAAAAACTAAAATGAATACAGACCAAAATAAAAAGTTTGAGAATTCCAAGCATAAGGAAGTTGCAAATAACTACCTCATTAAACAAGAGTTTAAAATGTCTTCCAAAATAGTTTGTGCGCTCAAAAAACTGGTAACCCGATCTACAAAATTTGTGTCAAAAAGCTTAAACGTCAATCAGAGCAATTCCATAACGGACAATTTTGGTCAAGACAGTTCACTAATTGAAGTGTCATTAAAAGAAGTTTTTAAACAAAATAATGATATCGAAAAGTCAATTTGGAACATCCCACATGATGCTATAACTCTGGCAATAAATCCAAGCGAAGCTATTATTAAGACAATTAACAAAAGATTACCGAATGGAAAACATTTTCAATTATTGTTGAAACAGGATAATAACGTTGATTTGAACTTCTTACATATATTTGGAGGGTAAGTACGAAAAATACAATATCTACTATACATTACTTACTATATTAATTACACTGTAGAACAATTGTATGTTATTGATATTCTGTTAATGGATTCTGATAGATAATTTTAAGCTGAAAAACTGTGCCGAACAATGTATATGTCAACGTCGTCAAATTTTTTAGTAATTGATCATTATAAAATTTACAGAAATTTATATTATCATCGTAAAGGGGAGGTTTTAAGCTTATTTTAAAGGTAATGAGCTCTACTATCATGTAAACATACTATCATAAGTTCCGCCCAAAAGGACTAAACGGATAATGAAAATTCCTTTTTTCGAATTAATTGCCTTATAACTCCTAAATATGTCGAATTACGCAAAAATAGTCTAAGAAGAAATTGTTATACATTTACTTTACTATAAAATATTTCCTTACATTTTTTCTCGTAACATTCACTAGAAAGAAGATATTCGCGAAATGTTATTTTGTATAGGCTCTCATGTGTAAATCCACATCAGGACGAGTAAAAAAAATTTTCTTTTGGATTCCTTTAAAATCTGGCTCACATGGTAAAATGAAATTACGAAATGATGGTTCGGTTTTTTTTTTCAAAATTATGTTATAACTTTATAGAAATTGAGCTCCGTTACAATAACGAAAAGCATAACGAAAACCAACATTTTTATCAAAATAACACAGTAATGCATCATATGTACTTGCAATTTTTTCTTCATATAAAGTGTAACGAAAAAAACATTATAACGTAACGGAATGAAAAAAATGTTTTGTACAAAGCGAAGTAACGTAACGAAACGAAATTTGGATTTCGTTTCATATCGAAAAGTGTAGCGTCACATTTTGTTTTTGTTTTTCATCCTTGGTTTTTCTTTTTTGATTAATATCATTATGGTTTTACTATAGATTGTATTTAAATGGAATCGAACTAAGTATAGAGAAGCTATATCCACTAATTGAATTTCCCGTTCGTCGTGGGACGCCTTCAATATCATCTTTTGTAGAATGGGAGCATAATATAGATTATTACTTGACAACGTGTCAAGTAAAATCGGACTTTCTAAGTAAACAAATGTATAATATTAGTCTCACCGATGATCCGTACTTGAAGGGACATACAATCGATGGAAGAGTATTACTTCCAGCCACTCTCTACATTAATTTGGTCTGGCAAACAGCCGTATTTATGTTTAAGAAAAATGAACTCGGTGAGGGTCTCGAATTTGAAGACATAAGATTTTTAAGAGCCACACAAATTTCTGACAAGAACGTAATACAATTAACTGTAAAAATTCACAAGGCGTCAGGTGACTTCGAGGTAATTTTCTATTTCGAGACTAAAACTATAACTAAAGGCCGCCCTCCATTACCATGACTTCGGCAACTGCAAAAAAATAGAGACACATTTATGTGAAGATACGTTGACGAGAAAGGGAGATAAGAATCAACTGCAAAAATTTGTCGGCAACTGCAAGAATAATTTCCCCTGTTTTTTATGGCGATTTTATGGCGATTTCTACTACAATCACACATTGTCCCTGTAAGTGAATAGTAAGCACGGACACATTCAAACTGTTATTATAGCGTGATGTCATTTTTCTCCTTCGCATGCATAGTCAAAAGCTTTGTTACCATGCCAATTTGAACATTATATTCATAGCATAAGGTTTGATATGATTGCTATAAAATTGTAAAACTGGAAGGGATAGCGTTTAACTTGTATTCAGTCATTCCTTTTTAGATCTACATAAGTCTATCTTGCTCTAGTTTTCTGCTTTTTTTGCAGTTACAGAAGTCATGGTAATGGAGGAAAGCCTTAAAACTATCTGCTTCTCGATTTTTAAAGTTATTAAATCATGACTTTTTCAGGTAACTGAAGGATCCAGTTTGATCGTAACCGGAAAAATCCGGTTCCACAAAAATATCGAAATTCATCCTCCAATCGTTAAACCATCTAACAAAGTCATGTTGACAACACGAGACTTTTATAAAGAACTTCGAGTGAGAGGTTATCACTACAAAGACACCTTCCGAAGTGTCCAAGAAGCTAGAGAAGATGGTTTGCACGGAACTATTAAATTCCACAATTGGGTGACTTTTATGGATTGCATTCTCCAAGTAATGATCGTAGGAACCGATTCACGATCTTTAATGTTGCCAACGCGTATTGAGAAGCTCCGATTGAATCCCACCACACACACAAATGTGTTAATCACCCATGGCGATACAATGCCAGTTTACGCAGATTTATTACAAAAAAGAATTGTAGCGGGTGGAGTTGAAATGATAGGTTTACATACAAGCTCAGTCGAAAGGCGAAAAGCGCCTGGAGTTCCAATTTTAGAACGCTTTGAATTCATTCCGCATTTTCCCACTCCGAAAGTTTCTAAAATGGATGCAATTAGGATTTGTGTCCAAATTGCGACTGAAAACAATCTAGTGAAGACAGTTAAAGTCACTGAATTCGATCACATCGATTTTGATCCTTTAATAAGTGATTTTCTTGTCGCAATTCAGGACTTACCCTTACTGGCTAGTGATCTTACTCTTGTTACTAACAGAGATTTTAAATTTGAAAACATAATTGTTAATAAAAGCAAACCAAAGGCGCAAAACAATAATATGTTTGTGATTAATTCGCACTTTGTGCAAAATGGGACAATCGCCGACGAAATAAAATTACACTTAATGGATTCTGGGATATGGATTTCAAGAGAATCACCAGATTTAGATTTAAATTGTTTGAAACCGCCACAAGGATTCAATATAATTGCGAATATTTTGACTGAAAATGAAATTCTCGTGTTGATGCAGCCACACACCAAAAAGAATTTAAATATAGCAACCCCAATAAAAATATCTGAAACTGATACTGACTTTAAGTGGATCAAAACTGTTTCCGACGCCATTCCAGAAGAATCGGAAATAATTTTAGTGGCCGAAAATGAGAAACGGAATGGTTTGCTTGGACTAGTTAATTGCTTAAGGAAAGAACCAAATGGGAATACAACATTTAGATGTATTTTTATTGATGATCTCAAGGCTCCACCATTCGATATAAATCATCCGCTATACAGAGAACAATTAAAATTGGGACAAGCGATCAATGTTTTCAGAAATGTGAGTATATAAAAAAAACTACTGTGCTGTATTTGAAATAATGATAAAATAGACCAATTTAAAAAAAAAATTGATAAGCTTTGCTCAGAAAATCTGCCATTTTTAGTAACAAGTGCGACATGAATCTCTTGATGCGAGTTAATAAAATGAATACTTTTAAAATTCTATTTCAAAGTGATCTCAACTATAAGTAGCCAACAAATTTATAATTCTTTCTTTTGTTGATAGGGAAAATGGGGATCCTATCGTCATTTATTACTAGAACAATCCGTTACTGCGGAGCCACAACTGGAACACGTTTACGCAACGATGAATCAACGTGGCGATCTCAGTTCCTGGAAATGGGTTCACGGTCCCTTACGAAATTCAATTGGAAACATCCGCATTATCTATTCGTCCCTCAATTTTAAGGATGTTATGCTAGCAAGTGGTCGGCTTCCAATAGAATCTTGTGGGCTTGGGCGCTTGGAACAACTTTGTGTCATTGGATTCGAATTTTCTGGAATCACAGGAAATGGCAAACGAGTAATGGGCATGATTCCATCGGGTGCACTTTCCTCTCACATCAACACTGACCAAATTCTGTTATTGGATGTCCCGGACAAGTGGTCCATGAAGGAGGCTGCCACCATTCCGGTTGTCTATCTCACAGTTTACTACGCATTTTTCTTCACAACAGATATTCGGAAAGGAAAAACTATCCTGATCCACTCTGGAACAGGTGGTATCGGAATCGCCGCAATTCGGGTTGCCTTAGCCTATGGACTGGAAGTTTACACAACGGTTGGGACTCCAGAAAAGAAGAAGTTCTTGTTGGAAACCTTTCCCGAAATTAAAGGTAGACACATACAATAACTAAAATTGATTCTTGGAATTACAGACTTATTTTCAGAGGCAAACATTGGAAACTCTCGGGACACGTCATTTGAACAAATGATAAAAATTCAGACCAAGGGAAAAGGAGTGGACTTTGTGTTGAATTCCCTATCTGAAGAAAAATTGACTGCTTCATTGCGTTGTTTGGGTCGTGGTGGACATTTTTTGGAAATCGGCAAATTCGACATGGCTAACGACAATAAAATTGGGATGCACGCATTTCTGAATCAAATTTCATTTCACGGAATATTTGCTGATCATTTGTTAAACGATTCTAAGCATGTTGTGAAGGTATTTCCTAGACAATTTTTTAAGTCAAATTTTTTTTTCTGGATCTCTTCATGGAATTGAAATTTTATTTATGATTTTTTAGTAAAAAAAACTGGTTAAGAATAACCGTTCTTTGATTCTTGGTTTGGTTTTTTTTATATATTAGATTCAATTTTCTTTTAGGATTTAGTCGATTTTGTAACACGTGATATTGCGCGTGGATTAATTCAGCCCCTTCCTACTACAGTCTTCAAGGCCTCAGAAATTGAGCAGGCATTCAGGTACATGTCATCTGGTAAACATATGGGAAAAGTTCTTGTAGAAATTCGAGAAAATGATGAAACTCTTCAAACACATCCTATCGAAGCACATCCACAAGCGTATTTTGATCCAAATACGACGATGATCATACCAGGAGGATTGGGTGGGTTCGGTCTGGAAATGATTGATTGGATGATAATTAGAGGGGCACGGAAATTCGTTATAAGTTCTACCAGAGGAATAAGTAAGGCTTACCAATCCTACAGAATTAAGTAAGTATTTACGGAGTTTAAGGATTGAGCTGACCTTCTTTTTCTTTTATAGCATTTGGCGCGAATATGGTGCGAAAATAGTAATTACGACTGCAAACATAACAACTCGTGAAGGATGTGAGAACTTACTAAAAGAAGGAATGAAATTGGGACCTATTGGCGGCATTTTCAATTTGGCTGTTGCTCTTCGGGATGCAATTTTCGCCAATCAAACAGTGGACAAGTTCTCCGAATGCATGGCACCGAAAGCTTTGGCAACAAAATATTTAGATGAATTATCACGAAAGATGTGCCCACAACTATTATACTTTGTAACCTTCTCCAGTGTTTCATGTGGACGAGGAAACGCTGGACAAACAAATTATGGAATGGCGAACTCAGTAATGGAGCGCATCATGGAGGAACGAGTGCGACAAGGATTACCGGGCAAAGCGATCCAATGGGGCGCAATTGGAGAAGTGGGTATAGTGGCTGATATGGCAGAAGACAAAATCGATATGGAAATCGGGGGAACTCTGCAACAGAGAATCTCATCCTGCCTTCAGGAACTGGACAAACTGTTGACTAGCCCGGACCCAATTGTAGCCAGTATGGTCGTGGCCGAAAAGCGTTTTGGAAGCGGTGCGAATAAAACCATCATTGAAACTGTTATGAACATAATTGGGATTCGCGATTTGAAATCATACTCTATGCAGACCAAATTATCTGAAACTGGACTGGACTCTCTAATGATGGTAGAGCTCAAGCAAATTTTGGAACGTGACTTTGAATTGAATTTTTCACCCGATGAGTTGAGAAATTTAACTTTCCAAGATTTAGTTGAACTATCCCAGGCGAGAGAACTAGATGAAAGAGGCAATAGTATAAATGATTCATCTAAAGATGAAATGGAATCTTTAGATTTTTACGCAATGCTGTGGCTAAACGTTGGGAATGAAAATAATGAGAACAAGATTATAATTCCCCTAAAAACAATATCACCGGAAGGAAAACACAGCAACGCCATTATTTTTATTCCTGGCATTGAGGGGGCAGTTTCGGATATTTCTTTCAAATTTGCGGAGAATTTGAATTGTAATACTTATGGACTTCAACTAATCGACTTAAAAGAAAGTATCGGAGAAACTGTGGATCGCATCTTACCAGTAATTTTTTACCACTTTTAACACTTTTAAATTGCAGATTTTTTAAGTAAAAGCCTGCAATATAGAAGTCATTTAATAACATGTTGAACCTTTATTTTGCAAGAAATTAAGTTTAATTTTTTTAGGTAATTGAGAGCCAAATTTGTGTGAATAAACAGGACTTTTTAATTGTGGCGCATTCTTATGGTTCCTTGTATGCTCTAAAAATAGCCAAAAAGCTGGAAGAGGCTGGTTATAAGGGCCGATTGGTCCTCATCGATGGATCTCCACAATTCCTTAAAAGAAATTGCAATAAAATATATGGTTCCACAGAGGAACAAATTGAAAATAGAATCTTACAAATGTTTATGAATAATATATCTTTGAGTGATGGAAAAGACTTAGAAGAATTTATGTCGTTATCGGATTGGAATACAAAGCTCATGAAATTATTGAGTGTTGCGAATGCAAATAAACAATTAAAGAATTCTATAAATTATTCCAAAAAAATTATTGAACTTAGCAAACATCGAATTTCTTCTTTGAATAACATGGATGAACAACAATTCAGCATAATTGACTCCTCAATAACTCTTGTACGTCCACATAATACAGTAATTGAAGGATTTGCGGAAGACTATGAATTGGGGAAATTGACAAAACAAAAAGTTGATGTCAAATTGATAGACGGTAACCATGCAACAATATTAAACAACAAAAAACTAGCGGAAATCATAAATGAAATCAATCATTGAGTTTAATAAAATACTTAGATAATAGAAAAATGTTAGAGTTAAAGTTTTTTTTCAAAAGTTTTTTTCTTAAATATTCTACGGTAACCTAATCCGGGTAAACTCGTTAACTACATTTTTTAACAAAATTTTACAACCATTTGTATTCTTATTTCTTCAAACTAAAAAATTATAATGTGAAAAATTTCTGTGAAGGATCAAATCTATAAAGTTATTGAATAAAGATCAAAAAAATAATTTTTACTTCCTTTTTTCTTTCCTATTCTATAGAAGGAAAGTATTGTATTCATGATCTAGACCGACTTGAGAACGGCAGCAAATAAAAAAATTCTGTTCAGTACGAAATCCGTTTCAGGAAAAATCATGAGGATGTCCGTGTACCTGTCTGTCAGTCTCTCCGTTGTACGTATCTTAAATAACTCGAGAATGCGTTGACCTAGCGACTTGAAATTTTTCTGAGCAAGTTCTCTATCAACTTTTAAAAACTAACGGTAGCTTTAACGGGTATCTTCCATTCATTTTTTTTAATACGATTTTTTGAAAGTTTTCTCGATACCTATGCGCATTTGGGAAAAAATGAATATAGCAAAATTTTAAGGATATAAAAATTTCTACATTTTCTGCTTTAACAATTTTTTGTATCTCTAATGGTTCTCAAGATATTTGGAAAAAAAAAACAGTTTTATGAAAAAAGTATGTAACCAAATTTATAGGAAATAAAATTTGCTACATTTTTTCTTTTAATCGTTTTTACGTATCTTTAACGGTTTTCATGATATTTTTGAAAAAAACATTTTTATTTTTACAAATTTTTTCCGAAACTAAATATTGCAGAGGAAAGTTTTGTGCTGATCTCAACTGATATTTTAATTTTATATCCACGAACAGAAAGTTTTTGGGCCTTAATTGTGCTAAAGTACACGTCTATATTTCGAGACATTTGGAAATTTTGTTTGTTCTTATCTACAATGAGGAAAAAAACAAATTCCAGCCAACGTAAGCCGCATAAAGATAAAAAAAAACACTTAATAATTTGAAAAGACATTTTTTCTCGTGTTATCAGGGCTTGGTTCCATAGGTAAAATTGGTTATGATTGCTTCGGCATGTAAAAAAAATATTTTTTTAATATTATTACGAGCATTTTTTTTTTGTTCGAAGCGAGAACCCCGCAAAATTACATGCTCAAATCGCCAGCATCAATATTTTGATTAAAAAATAATCGTTTTGGTTAGTTTATGGCCACTAGTCGATTACTTATATTACTTTTCAATATTTTTAAACTTCATAAACAAATATTTTTGAAAAATAATTTTCCCAACGCCAGCGCCAATTTCTATCATGGCGGTCGGTATAAAAATAGATAAGATTGGGCGGCAGATTCACAAAATGGCTGCAGATAATTTGCCATACTCGACAGATCAGTTAAATTTCGAATGATCTCAAACCGTTTTTTGTCTTAGATTTTCTTTAATGAAAAGTTTGCCCTATTTGTGACACCAAGTTAAGTTTCTTAAATAGCGTAAAAAATAGAAAAATGTTTCAATTTTTCAATGTTTGATGGTAATTTTGAACCCGAAAGTATAATATTCTGAGTTCACAACATTAAAATATTTTTCATATAACTTGACCTATAGTTTCTATATTTTGCATTTTAATTTGCATTTATTGAAATATTTCGCGAACAATGCAATAGATTCATCAATATTCATTACCTGCACTGCAAGTGGATCAATATTCGTAATCAAGATTGTGATTATAAAAGCAAAACTACAAAAACTATAGCGAGTTATTTGCACAATTAGTCGAAATTAAATTACTTTGGAGTACACGATTTTTCCGATTAGTTTT
Organism: Chrysopilus asiliformis; assembly: GCA_964034945.1. Taxonomy (NCBI): domain Eukaryota; kingdom Metazoa; phylum Arthropoda; class Insecta; order Diptera; family Rhagionidae; genus Chrysopilus; species Chrysopilus asiliformis. Next base: position 101,453,098 of record OZ035960.1, read on the forward strand.
GGATAATTTTTGACTATGGGATTTATATGACATCGGATCAGAATTTAAATGTCGTTTATAGCTTTCTATGATTTTAGTGAATTGAGTTATTTTTTTTTTCAAATTATAATAAAATACAGAATTAGTATTTTTCTTCAAGACAACTAAAAATTAATCGCACTAAATTGAGATGCAGCCCCGAAAAACTCAGAAACTGATACTAACTCAAACTCGTAAAAACCTACATACGACAATTAAATTCTCAGATGACGATAAGTGAGCTTAAATACTAAAAGCCACATTAGTGATTTGGAACAACAATGATTTTGCAACGCTTTAAAAACTAGTTACGAAATCGAAATAGTGTCCACAAGAGAAAAAAAACGTTGCTGTGTTTTAAAAACCAAAGTATTGGCCAAATTTCTGAGTTTAAATTTGCAAATTTGTTAAAAAAAAACACTTTTTTATTAATATAATAAATGATTCTGTTTTTCTATTGCGTAATACTTTATTTTTCCTCCAGATATTAATCCGATTTTGACGCAGTTTTTTGCATTCGAAAGCTATTATTATCCTATAGAACCTTATGTAACACCGTTTTCGAGATAATTGCAATTTTTTTACATTTGTATGGGAGAGGGTACAAAGGGTGGTCAGATTGAATTTTGATATCTAGCAGTGTTACATAGAATCATCTTCTAAACACTTTTTATCTAAACAAATTTTTCAAACAAAGAAGCCGTTTTCGAGAAAATTACAAAAATATTTTACATTTTTATGTGAAAGTGCAATTTTTCCCATATTCAGAGGAGGTTTAGCTTTTGATAAAAGCCTGTTCTATAACAAGTTTCAACTTTTTAATTCATTTAGTTCTCGAGTTTTTAAATGTTTTTGTATAAAAACTTTCAACATTATACCCACTTATATTCATCATTTGAGGTTTTATTATATAAGAAAGGTATTACCGTTAGCTGGATTAAGATGTGTTTTTAAAAAAATAAAATTATAGCGCTCTAGATGTGGCAGAAAATTTGTCCCTAAAACCTCTTTGGATGTGGTAGGAAATTTGTCCCTGAAACATACATATGTCTGCAAGTGTCATTTTAATGACAGCTCGTGACAAGAAAATAGCAATTTTTGTCTAATCTAGATTTAAAATAATACATACCGGATATCCGGACTAGATTGTTGAATATGCATCGCGATTATATTTATTCTATTTTCGCAATAATATACCTACTTGGCAAAATGGAACGTGTAGGGAACTGGCGATTTTATGCAAATGTTAATTCGAGTCAACAGTTTGTGATTTTTATTTAATTTTACGTACAGAATGGAATTAAATGTTTTAAGCCTATTACAAAGGAAATATTTAAAAACATTTTGATCCACATAGAGACTCCCGACAAGAAATGCGCCTGACCAAAAATTTTAGATATTCAAATTCAAAAAAAAGTGTGTCCAAAAGCATCCTCGTACTGATCAAAATATGTTGCTGAGAGTACAACCAACAAAACGGAATAGGGTGACAGCGTTAAAATGATATTGCCAGGGAACAACCATTATATAGAATGGAAAGCTCTAACAAAATTTTTTGTGTTGGGAGCGTACATCCGAGGATTTCTATAGCTGTTACATGACAGTGTACATGAACACTGAGCGATTTGGTGGTGTGTGGCAATATGGATTCCCATCTGTCACTTGAAATGAAAACAAATCAAAACAAAACCGGGTAATGGAAATGTTTTATGGATAATTTGATATTTCCATTAAATATTAGCGATGTTCTAATGTGTTGAAAGGTGTTAAATTTAATTTAGTTTTAGTTTTTAATTGTTTTAAGGCCCGTTCATGTGCAATTCTGTCGATCTTTCGTTATACTTTACCTTTCTGTTATTGATGGGACTCGAAAAAACTTTCTGTTTGGGTTTTTAATGGAATTAGCGGAACATTCCTTCACTAAATAGTGGCGAATTTGTGATTTATTCATTTTCATGTGAAATTATGCAATGTTAACACGTTAAAATGTGATTATCCATCAAAATCAATCGTTGCCATGAAATGAATCAATGTTGCAATGAAATGTCATGCAAAATGTAAACAAAAGTGCCAGCACTTTTCTGTATGTATTGTAAAAGGGAATTCTATTTGATTTTTTTCGGTCGAGTGTATGACAGCAGAAAGGGGAAGTGAGATAAAAAACCCGATTTCTATAGTGTAGTGCTTACTCTAGTGGAAGTTAATGAGGAAAGGCCTTACTTTCCATTCTATATAATGGTTGTTCCCTGATATTGCTTCCGGCAGTCCCTCTTCCTTTTCATCCCTCCCGTGAGATTTTGAAATGAAACTCTGAGTGATGCTTTAACTCCCTCCAATGAGCATTGTTTAGATTTTTAGAGTACAAATATAAATCGAATTGCAAAAAGAAAAAGCCACGACGCTACGCAAACGGCCGTTTCAAATATATAAAGAAATAATTCCGTACAGAATGCCTTGATTTACACGATTCTTTAAATTAGAATTTAAACTTGATTTTTTGGAGTACTTTTGATATAAAAGCAATTTTTTTAAAATCTGTATGGTGTTTTTATTTAATAATTTAATCTCCATCAAATGACATTTTCCAAAAAAATTTATATCGCAAACTTTTCCGTTACTTTGCGATTTCATTATAGGGAGGTTCCACTGTATTTGAACCCGAATGCATATTTTTAAAGTTCAAAATAAAAGTTAAAATATTTTTCGAAAATATCGGCTACCAGTTGGTATTTTAATTTGCCTCTAATGAAACATTCTAACATTTCTTTATGCACAAAATTCATTAAAATTCATGCCAAGTGAATTGATTTTGGCTATAAAAGGAGCTGCAAAATACATAGCTCAGTAAATTGCACCATTACCGGTAGTTCGATTTCTTTCTCACATTTCTTTTGGATACATTGGATAGCGGGAGTTTTTAAAGTTATCATAAATAGTTGAAGTAATTTTAAAAAAGTGACTCAGAACTTATTTAAATACAAGTAAAATTGTGAAAAAATATTTTTAGAAAAAACTTTGAACATGGCCTCAGCAGAAAAAAGTGCTAGTAATGTGCCAAAAACGAAAAAATATTCGCGAGTGTTTCCAGAAACCGATGGTGATGAAATCGTTGTAACGGGTATGTCGGGACGGTTTCCAAAATCAAAAAATGTGGCAGAATTCGAATACTTTTTGTACAATAAGGTAAAATTGAATGCCGTAAAAACCTGGATATTTCAATTCTCACTTTTCGCCGCCATTTTAGATCGATATGGTTGACGAAAATGATCGTTGGAAAGGCTACTGTGCTGAAATTCCTCTTCGTTTTGGCTCTATCCCAAATATTACAAAATTTGACGCAAGGTTTTTTGGTAAAGCTCCCAAGCAGGCGAATTGCATGGATCCACAATTACGTTTGTTGTTAGAAACAACATACGAGGCAATTTTGGATGCTGGCGTTAATCCGAAATCGTTACGCGGCACCAACACCGGTGTTTATATTGGCGGTGGTTACTCTGAAAATCAAACGTATATTCTGTTCGACAAGCATGAAGTAGATGGATACGCCATATCTGAGTAATTATTATTTCATAAATTTTTCAATAATTTATGTAACACCCAAGGATGATATTCGAAAAAAAATTGTACCGTTATACATTTCGTTACATAACAAAATTAAAACTTAGTTTCATTACGTTATTTCGTTTTGTAACGAAAAAAAATTTTATTTTACCGAAAATTTAAAAAATGCACATTAATAATAATTATCACGAAGTAATTCAGTTCAGTTTCTATAACAATAAAAAAAAATTCCCCAAAAATAAAAATAATTTTATAAAAATTAACAATAAAAGAAATTTTTATAAAAATTTACAAGAAAATACAAATAAAAACAAAAAAAAAACCCAAAATAGTGGCTCTTAAGTTAAAAAAAATCAAAATAAAACTTAACACGTTCACTACTCAACGTCACGTATATGCAACGTTGTAGTTTTCCCTGAAACTCACGTCACACATATATTTTATTAAAAATATAATGTGACACTAATCCTACTAAAAACTCAAGTAACATTCTTAAGTGTCTTAAGTGGCCCCTAGACGTGCAATATTATTGTGCAATATTTCAATATTGTACAGTATATTGACCGTCTAGGGGTAATATTGAACGGTTGTGCAATATATTGGAGGAATCAAAATCGGTTTGATTTTTATTGCACAATAAGGTTTTATTGTATAGTCTGAGGGCGATATTGCCTTTCATCATTGATATTGCACAATATTGGTTCAGTATCGTATGAAATATCGCCGAGAGTACACCTAACTATGGCGAAGAAAATCAATTGGTTCGCTTTTTTAAGTCATTCTTTTTTTTAACCACTCCTTCAACCATCTGCGCTTTTTTTCATACTTCTTTTTGAAGTTCACAGCCAGTGCAATGGCTACACAACTAGCTTCAATGTCATTTAGAGACATGTTGACTGCTCACGAATCAAACGTAAAATGATTTATTGTGCAATAATATTGCATCGTCTAAGGCAGTGCTCCGCAACCTTTATTTGCATACGGCACACCAATTTTTTTTCTGGAAATCCGGGGCACACCACAAAAGAAAATATAAAAAAATTTGTGTGTAAAATATTTATAATGAAAAAATTTAAAAAAAAAATCCTGAAAGAATTATTAAATAGCTTTTTGAAATGTTTACCGCGGCACACCTAATATCATTTCCCGCCACACCAGTGTGCCGCGGCACACTGGTTGCGGAGCACTGGTCTAAGGGCATGTCAATAATATTGTACAATATATTGCACAATAATATTGTACGTCTAGGGACCGCATTAGATATCAGTCCCAAATACGTGACATGCAGTTTCTCTTACAAAAAATGTTCAAAAAATCACAAAAAACTCGAAAAATGCGTGAGCGGTGAACGTGTTAAAAGAAAAAAAAATTGTATAAGTTTTGTGCGAGTTTTGTTCATTTTAAAAAAATACTGCTCAACAAAGATGATATTTTTTTGGGTTGTCTAACATATTGAATTTCAGATAATTTGACGTCGCTGATTCTGAATCGGACTTTGTTTTAGCCAGATTCACTCTACATCTGGCGATACAAAAAGAAAATATTTTCGATACCAAAAAAGATGCATAAAATATTTTCTTTTTCGTAAATGTAGAGTAAATCTGGCCAATTCAAAGTCCAATTTAGAATGCAAATATGATTAAAAATATTACCCCAATATTTTTAATAATATTTTATGAAATAAGGCAAAGATAAATAACGAAAATAAAATAAGGCAAAGATAAATAACAAAAAAATCAAACTATTTTTTCGGTTTTCGTTACGTTATTGTAACGGAATTAAATTTCTATAACGTTATAACGTAATTTTGAAGAAAAAGCCGGACAATCTCTTGTTATTTCGTTACGTTACAATAACGTTTCCCAGCCCTGATAACATTTTTTTTATAGAAATAACCGCAACTTGTTAGCGAATTTTATTTCTTATTTCTTTGGGCTGAATGGACCTTCGATGATGGTAGACACTGCCTGCAGTTCGACAATGTTTGCTCTAGATGCTGCATTCACCGCTATTCGGTAACACTTTCATAAAAATAAATATTTATTTTAATGCAAGATTTTTTTTTGTCTATAGTAATGGTACGGTAAATGCCGCTATCGTCGGTGGATCCAATTTGAATTTGCATCTGACCATTTCAATACAGTTTGGAAGGTAATGTAATTGGTTCTTTTTACTTGTTTAAAGTTTTCTGTATGTATAATTGTTGAGAAACAGTTCCTTGATATAAGCGAAAAGAATTTTTATTGCTAGTGCAAACAGTATGACATATTTTTATATCTTCTCAATATTAACGTATTCAGGTTAGGGGTTGTCTCCCCAACTGGACGCTGTCGTCCACTAGACCAGAAGGCAGACGGTTACACAAGAGCTGAAGCAATTCCAGTGATATTCCTTCAAAAGAAGCGACATGCAAAACGAATTTATGCAACGCTGTTGTACACAAAAACAAACTGCGATGGATATAAATCACAAGGAATTACTTTCCCATCATCTCAACTGCAGGAGAGATTACTCAACGAATTTTATCAAGAATGTAAAGTTGATCCAAATTCGTTAAGTTATATTGAAGGCCATTGTACAGCAACATTTGCCGGTGATCCAGAAGAATGTAATGCAATTGATCAAGTCCTTGCCAAAAAGAGAACGGACCCCTTGCCAATTGGATCCGTTAAATCAAATATGGGACACTCTGAACCTTCATCAGCCTTGTGTTCAGTTGTTAAAGTTCTCTTAGCACTAGAGCGTGGTGTAGTTCCACCGAATATAAATTTCGAATCAGTTCGAAAGGATATCCCAGCTTTAGTTGAAGGTCGATTGGTAGTTGTAGATGAACCTTTGAAGCTTAAAAAGGAACTTATTGCTGTAAACTCATTTGGCTTTGGCGGTGGAAACGTACATGCACTGTTTAGACAACATTCCAAATGTAAGCCCGAAGTTTCAGAAAATAGTCAGGAATTTCCATCTTTGGTGTTATGGTCGGGGCGAACAGAAGGTAGTGTCAATAAAATGCTAACAAAGATCGAATCAATGCCATTGGATTATGAATACATTGGCCTTTTGCATGGTATTAAAAGTGGAACCATTGAAGGATTCGAATATCGATCGTTCGGAATATTCTCTCAAAATCCGGAAAATCCTAAATCAAACGCTCAGTGTTTGTCCAGACAAATTAACTTCTTTAGAAGTAAACGCCCTGAACTTGCGTTAATTTTTGATGGAAATGAACTAGAAATTGAACAAATCCAGCAATTTTCTGAAATGCTAAAGATTCCTCAAATATTGGATTCAATAAAAAAGTGTAGTAATGCCGTTGAAAAAGCCGCAGGAATAAACTTGCTACAGATTTTTACATCTGCGACAAATTCGGTATCCGAACAATATCCGTTATGTTGCACAATAGCTATAAACATTGCCGTTATTGATATATTGCGAACGTTGAATGTGAAAATAAATTTCAGTGTAGGAAGTTCTATTGGAGTAATCTGTTGTGCGTATGCTGATGAAATTTTAACATTAGAAGAGTCAATTTTGTGTGCATATTTTATAGAAGAAACTAAAATAAATATAGAAAAATATAGAAACGTTGATCATATCTACACAAAAGAAGAGGTTAAAGTGTCTTCCAAAACAGTTTCTGCGCTTAAAAAACTGATATCGCGCTCTTCGAAATTTCTGTCAAAATGCTGGAAAACGAATCCCGACAGTTTCATAACGGACAATTTTTGTAAAGATAGTGCACCAATAGAAGTTTTAAGGAAAGAAATTTTAACACATATTGTCGACTTTGAAATGTCAATATTGAATATCCCACATGATGCTATAACTCTGGGAATAAGTGTAAGCGATATTCTCATCAGTTCACTCAAAAAAAGATTGCCCAATGGAAAGCATTTTCAATTACTGTTAAAACAGGATAGTAATATCCTTATGGACTTTTTACATATACTTGGGGGGTATGTATGAAAATTACAATAGTAACTATACATTATTAATTAATTTAAAAAAAATTTGCTTTTTTTTCGCTTAATATCATTATGGACTGTAGATTTTATATAAATGGAATTGAACTAAGTATAAAAAAAATATATCCACCGATTGAGTTTCCCGTACCTCGTGGGACGCCTTCAATATCATCTTTCGTAGAATGGGAGCACAATAAAGATCATTACTTGACTTCGTGTCAAGTAAAACCAGACTTTCTAAGTGAAAAAATTTATCATATTAGTCTCTCCGATGATCCGTACTTGAAAGGACATACAATCGATGGAAGAATCTTACTACCAGCCACTCTTTACATTAATTTGGTTTGGGAAACAGCCGTATATATGTTCAAGAAAAATGAAATCGTAGAGGGTCTCGAGTTTGAAGACATAAGATTTTTAAGAGCCACACAAATTTCTGACAAGAATGTAATACAATTAACAATAAAAATTCACATGGCTTCAGGTGACTTTGAGGTAAATATCTTTTACTAAAACTACCTGCTTTTCGGTTTTTAAAGTTATTAAATCATGACTTTTTAGGTAACGGAAAAATCCAGTTTGATCGTAACGGGAAAAATAAGACTTCACAAAAATATGGAAATTCATCCTCCAATCGTTAAACCGTCTAACAAAGTCATGTTGACAACACGAGACTTTTATAAAGAACTTCGAGTGAGAGGTTATCACTACAAAGACACCTTCCGAAGTGTCCAAGAAGCTAGAGAAGATGGTTTGCACGGAACTATTAAATTCCACAATTGGGTGACTTTTATGGATTGCATTCTCCAAGTAATGATCGTAGGAACCGATTCACGATCTTTAATGTTGCCAACGCGTATTGAGAAGCTCCGATTGAATCCCACCACACACACAAATGTGTTAATCACCCATGGCGATACAATGCCAGTTTACGCAGATTTATTACAAAAAAGAATTGTAGCGGGTGGAGTCGAAATGATAGGTTTACATACAAGCTCAGTCGAAAGGCGAAAAGCGCCTGGAGTTCCAATTTTAGAACACTTTGAATTCATTCCGCATTTTCCCACTCCGAAAGTTTCTAAAATGGATGCAATTAGGATTTGTGTCCAAATTGCGACTGAAAACAATCTAGTAAAGACAGTTAAAGTCACTGAATTCGATCACATCGATTTTGATCCTTTAATAAGTGATTTTCTTGTCTCAATTCAGGACTTACCCTTACTGGCTAGTGATCTTACTCTTGTTACTAACAGAGATTTTAAATTTGAAAACATAATTGTTAACAAAGGTAAACCAAAGGCGCAAAATAATAATATGTTTGTGATTAATTCGCACTTTGTGCAAAATGGGACAATCGCCGACGAAATAAAATTACACTTAATGGATTCTGGGATATGGATTTCAAGAGAATCACCAGATTTAGATTTAAATTGTTTGAAACCGCCACAAGGATTCAATATAATTGCGAATATTTTGACTGAAAATGAAATTCTCTTGTTGATGCAGCCACACACCAAAAAGAATTTAAATATAGCAACCCCAATAAAAATATCTGAAACTGATACTGACTTTAAGTGGATCAAAACTGTTTCCGACGCCATTCCAGAAGAATCGGAAATAATTTTAGTGGCCGAAAATGAGAAACGGAATGGTTTGCTTGGACTAGTTAATTGCTTAAGGAAAGAGCCAAGTGGAAATACAACATTTAGATGTATTTTTATTGATGATCTCAAGGCTCCACCATTCGATATAAATCATCCGCTATACAGAGAACAATTAAAATTGGGACAAGCGATCAATGTTTTCAGAAATGTGAGTTATAAAAATAAAACTACTGTGCTGTATTTGAAATACTGATAAAATAGACTAATTTAAAAAAAAATTGATAAGCTTTGCTCAGAAAATCTGCCATTTTTAGTAACAAGTGCGACATGAATCTCTTGATGCGAGTTAATAAAATGAATACTTTTAAAATTCTATTTCAAAGTTGAGTGTGATCTCAACTATAAGTAGCCAACAAATTTATATTTCTTTCTTTTGTTGATAGGGTAAATGGGGATCCTATCGTCATTTGTTGCTAGAACAATCCATTACGGCAGAGCCACAACTGGAGCACGTGTATGCAAAGATGGAACAGCGTGGTGATTTCAGTTCTTGGAAGTGGGTTCACGGCCCTCTAACAAATTCCATCGGCAACATTCGTGTTGTTTATTCGTCCCTCAACTTTCGGGATATCATGTTAGCAAGTGGTCGGCTTCCAGTAGAATCTTGTGGGCTTGGACGTTTGGAACAACTTTGTGTTACTGGATTTGAATTTTCTGGAATTACAGAAAATGGCAAACGAGTAATGGGTATGATCCCATCGGGTGCACTTTCCTCTCACATCAACACTGACCAAATTCTGTTATTGAATGTCCCGGACGAGTGGTCAATGAAGGAGGGTGCCACCATTCCGGTTGTCTATCTCACAGTTTACTACGCATTTTTCTTTTCAACAGACATTCGGAAAGGAAAAACTATCCTGATCCACTCTGGCACAGGTGGTATCGGAATCGCCGCAATTCGGGTCGCCTTAGCCTATGGACTGGAAGTTTACACAACGGTTGGGACTCCAGAAAAGAAGAAGTTCTTGTTGGAAACCTTTCCCGAAATTAAAGGTAGACACATAGAATAACTAAAATTGATCCTTGGAATTACAGACTTATTTTCAGAGGCAAATATTGGAAACTCTCGGGACACATCATTTGAACAAATGATAAAAATTCAGACCAAGGGAAAGGGAGTGGACTTTGTGTTGAATTCCCTATCTGAAGAAAAATTGACTGCTTCATTGCGTTGTTTGGGTCATGGTGGACATTTTTTGGAAATCGGCAAATTCGACATGGCTAATGACAATAAAATCGGGATGCACGCATTTCTCAATCAAATTTCATTTCATGGAATATTTGCTGATCATTTGTTAAACGATTCTAAGCATGTTGTGAAGGTATTTCCTAGACGAATTTTCAAGTTAAAATTTTTTTTCTAGATCTCTTTATGGAATTTAAATTTTATTTATGATTTATTAGTAAAAAAAACTCGTTAAGAATAACGGTCTTGGTTTGGTCGAAGTTTTTTATAACATTCAATTTTCTTTTAGGATTTAGTCGATTTTGTAACACGTGATATTGCGCGTGGATTAATTCAGCCCCTTCCTACTACAGTCTTCAAGGCCTCAGAAATTGAGCAGGCATTCAGGTACATGTCATCTGGTAAACATATGGGAAAAGTTCTTGTAGAAATTCGAGAAAATGATGAAACTCTTCAGACACATCCTATCGAAGCACATCCACAAGCGTATTTTGATCCAAATACGACGATGATCATACCAGGAGGGTTGGGTGGGTTCGGTCTGGAAATGATTGATTGGATGATAATTAGAGGGGCACGAAAATTCGTTATAAGTTCTACCAGAGGAATAAGTAAGACTTACCAATCCTACCGAATTAAGTAAGTATTTATGGAGTTTAGGAGCGGAAGTGACCTTCTTTTTCTTTTTAGCATTTGGCGCGAATATGGTGCGAAAATAGTAATTACGACTGCAAACATAACAACTCGTGAAGGATGTGAGAACTTACTAAAAGAAGGAATGAAATTGGGACCTATTGGCGGCATTTTCAATTTGGCTGTTGCTCTTCGGGATGCGATTTTCGCCAATCAGACAGTGGACAAGTTCTCCGAATGCATGGCACCGAAAGCTGTGGCAACAAAATATTTAGACGAATTATCACGAAAGATGTGCCCACAACTATTATACTTTGTAACCTTCTCCAGTGTTTCATGTGGACGAGGAAACGCTGGACAAACAAATTACGGAATGGCGAACTCAGTAATGGAGCGCATCATGGAGGAACGAGTGCGACAAGGATTACCGGGCAAAGCGATCCAATGGGGCGCAATTGGAGAAGTGGGTATAGTAGCTGATATGGCAGAAGACAAAATCGATATGGAAATCGGGGGAACTCTGCAACAGAGAATCTCATCCTGCCTTCAGGAACTGGACAAACTGTTAACTAGCCCGGACCCAATAGTAGCCAGTATGGTCGTGGCCGAAAAGCGTTTTGGAAGCGGTGCGAACAAAACCATCATTGAAACTGTTATGAACATAATTGGAATTCGCGATTTGAAATCATACTCTATGCAGACCAAATTATCTGAAACTGGGCTGGACTCTCTAATGATGGTAGAGCTCAAGCAAATTTTGGAACGTGACTTTGAATTGAATTTTTCACCCGATGAGTTGAGAAATTTAACTTTCCAAGATTTAGTTGAACTATCCCAGGCAAGAGAACTAGATGAAAGAGGCAATAGTATAAATGATTCATCTAAAGGTGAAATTGAATCTGTAGATTTTTACGCAATGCTGTGGCTAAACGTTGGCAATGAAAATAATGAGAACAAGATTATAATTCCCCTAAAAACAATATCACCGGAAGGAAAACACAGCAATGCCATTATTTTTATTCCCGGCATTGAAGGAGCAGTTTCGGATATTTCTTTCAAATTTGCGGAGAATTTGAATTGTAATACTTACGGACTTCAACTAATCGACTTCAAAGAAAGTATCGGAGAAACTGTGGATCGCATCTTACCAGTAATTTTTTACTACTTTTAACACTTTTAAATTGCAGATTTTTAAGTAAAAGCCTGCAATATAGAAGTCATTTAATAACACGTTAAACCTTTATTTTGCAAGAAAGTAAGTTTCATTTTTTTAGGTAATTGAGAGCCAAATTTGTGTGAATAAACAGGACTTTTTAATTGTGGCGCATTCTTATGGTTCCTTGTATGCTCTAAAAATAGCCAAAAAGCTGGAAGATGCTGGTTATAAGGGCCGATTGGTCCTCATCGATGGATCTCCTCAATTCCTTAAAAGAAATAGCAATAAAATATATGGTTCCACAGAGGAACAAATTGAAAATAAAATCTTACAAATGTTTATGAATAATATATCTTTGAGTGATGAAAAGAAATTAGAAGAATTTATGTCGTTATCGGATTGGAATACAAAGCTCATGAAATTATTGAGTCTAGCGAATGCAAACAAGCAATTGAAGAATTCTATGAATTACTCCAAAAAAATCATTGAACTTATCAAATATCGAATTTCTTCTTTGAATAACATGGATGAACAACAATTCAGCATAATTGACTCCCCAATAACTCTTGTACGGCCACATAATACAGTAATTGAAGGATTTGCAGAAGATTATGAATTGGGGAAATTTACAAGACAAGAAGTAGATATCAAATTGATAGATGGTAACCATGCAACAATATTAAATAACATAAAACTAGCGGAAATCATAAATGAAATCAATCAGTGAGAGCAATTAAAATACGTTTAAAAAAATACTTAGATAATAGAAAAATAGTAGAGTTAAAGTTATTTATTCATAAGGTTTTTTTTAATATTCTACGGTAACCTAAATCCGGTAAAATCGTTGATTTTTTAATCATTTTTAAAGCCATTTGTATTGTTATTTCTTTAAACTAAAAGATTTTAATTTGAACGAATTCTGTGGAGGATAAAATATATAAAGGTATTGAATAAATATTTAAAAAAAAATTCATAGTTGAAAATACCGTTACGCTTTTACAAAAAACCTACTTTTTTTGATAAAATCTTTCCTATTCAAATCTTTCCTATTCAAATCTTTCCTAATTCACTTACATTCAGTTACATTCACTATTTTATTTATCGGGTTTATAGTGTAAATTGTGAATAAGCGTACATTTTGTATAAGAAAGTCATGTACTGTCCACATCAGATATTGATATTACGTTCTAGCATTCTATTACTATTTGCTAAGAAAAATTATCTATAATATGAAAATTCCATAACAGTTTTTTTAAGTATTAAAATTATTCAAGTTTTCAACATTCTGGTTATATTTTCTTTAGTGAAAACTTTTCCCTATTTGTGGCACCAAGTTAAGTTTCTTAAATAGCGTAAAAATATATAAATGTGTAAATTTTTCAATGGGTGATGGTAATTTTGAACCCGAAAGTATAATATTCTGAGTTCACAACATTAAAATATTTTTCATATAACTTGACCTATATTTTCTATATTTCGCATTTTAATTTGCATTTATTTAAATATTTCGCAAAAAATGCAATAGATTCATCAATATTCATTATATGTAAGTGGCTCAATATTCGTAATTACGGGTTCGGCTATAAAAGCAGCCACAAAATCCATTACTAGTTAATTAGCTACAATTCGCTGCAATTGGATTACACGATTTTTTGGACTACCTTGGGATTTTTTTTGGATATCAGTTTTTAAAAAAGCTCAACCACGGGTTTTTTCAGTAACCGTAAACAGTGAAAACAATATTTTATAGTGGTTTAATAAAACAATTATTTTAGAACAGTTCAAAAACTAGTTGAAGGGTGACAAAATCGACACAATGTCGTCTACAGAAAAAAGTTGTGGTGTTGCGTTGCGAACGAAAAAATATTTACGAGTGTTTCCAGAAACGGATGGTGATGAAATCGTTGTAACTGGAATGTCGGGACGGTTTCCAAAATCGAATAATGTTGGAGAATTTGAATACAATTTATATAATAAGGTAAAATTTATTTCATATTTTATCGAAACGAATTTAAACAAATTGTAAAAAAAATCAAAGCGTTCCGAATCTATCCGGGTTCCGGACCTGTCAAAGAAAATACGTGATTTGATGTTTTATTGATTTATGCACGACTTTAGGGACCATTTACACATACGTTATTTGCTTGATTTGGTTCGCGAATTTAATTCAGAATTTATTCCACGAATTTCATTCACCAATCGCAGAAAAAACTCACCAGAAGGATAAGGAAACAAAAAGTGCCCCCAGAGATGGAAAGAATATAACGGTAACTTAACGGTTCCGTACTACTCCCATTTTTTCTCCAAAAATTCCTTGATTCACAAAAAAAAACTAGGGCAATCGGAGAGAAGTGTCATATTCAAAAAAACCACCCCTGCCCTTAGATTCATACCCCACTTAAAAAGGGTGAATTCTTGAAGTAGGAGAAGGGGTAATTTTTTCATAGAATAAATTTGTTAAAAAAAACTGAAAACTAAGTTATTTTTTTCAACAAAATTATCAAATACACACAGTTTGAAGCTTTTCGAACAATTAACGGTTTTCCGATGGCCACACTCTAGTTTTATGTAGACCCAGGTTTTATTGAGGTCTACAACTTCTGTATAATGTAAGAAAAGTGAGCCACCTTAGTTTTATGGCCAATGTTGTAAAAAATATCCCTATAGTGGAATATTTTTAAAACTCAATGTTTTACTGCGCAATAATGTATTTTTTTGTTAAATTTTCTTTCGTGTATTCTCTGCTAGTTCAGATTGATATGGTAGCAGAAAGTGATCGATGGAAATATTTCAATGTTGAGATTGCCCGTCGTTTCGGGACAATCCCAAAACCCCAAAAGTTTGACTCTAGATTTTTTGGAAAAACAACGAAACAAGCCAATTGTATGGATCCACAATTGCGTATGTTATTGGAATCAACATACGAGGCCATTTTGGATGCCGGGATCAATCCGAAATCATTACGGGGCACCAACACTGGAGTTTACATTGGCGCTAGTTATTCTGAAAATCAAATCATGATGATGTTTGACAAACCTGAACTGAATGGATACCCGATATCTGAGTAATTAACATTTTATATATTTTGTATTATTTCTGTAACGCTATTTATATAGAAATAGTCGCAACTTATTGGCGAATTTGATTTCCTACTACTTTGGACTAATTGGACCTTCGATGATGGTGGACACTGCCTGTAGTTCGACAATGTTTGCCCTAGATGCCGCATTAACTGCTATTCGGTTAGTTTTTTTTTATAAATACAAAAACATATTTATTAATATTGTATTTCTGTCTCCACACAGGAACGGTACTGTAGACGCGGCGATTGTTGGAGGGACTCATCTAACTTTACACATGAGCATTTCAATACAGTTTGGGAGGTAGTTGATTAATGATGACAAAAAAAATCGCATTTAACAAATAATATTATTTTCTTAATTTTTAGGTTCGGCATTTTATCCCCAACCGGATATTGTTGTCCCCTAGATGAAAAAGCAGACGGCTACACAAGAGCTGAAGCAGTTTCTG
Source organism: Chrysopilus asiliformis (assembly GCA_964034945.1). Taxonomy (NCBI): domain Eukaryota; kingdom Metazoa; phylum Arthropoda; class Insecta; order Diptera; family Rhagionidae; genus Chrysopilus; species Chrysopilus asiliformis. The sequence goes on from OZ035960.1 coordinate 101,468,809, forward strand.
CAATATATCTTCAAAAAAAACGTGATGCAAACCGAATCTATGCTACTCTGTTGAACACAAAAACAAATTGCGATGGTTTTAAAACCGAAGGAATAACGTATCCGTCATCCCGGGTACAGGAGAGATTACTTAAAGAATTTTATCAAGAATGTAAAGTTGAACCCAATTCAATAAGTTATATCGAAGGCCATTGTACAGGAACAGTTGCTGGTGACCCACAGGAATGTCATGCGATTGATCAAGTCCTGACTAAAAATAGGACGGAGCCCTTGCCAATTGGGTCTGTTAAATCTAATATGGGACACTCAGAACCTGCGTCTGGGCTTTGTTCAATTGTAAAAGTTCTCTTAGCACTAGAGCGTGGTGTAGTTCCGCCGAACATCAATTTCGTATCAGTTCGAAAGGATATCCCAGCTTTAGTTGAAGGTCGATTGATAGTTGTCGATGAGCCTTTAAAACTTAAAAAGGATTTGATTGCTGTGAATTCTTTTGGTTTTGGCGGTGCAAACGCTCACGCACTGTTTAGACAACATTCCAAATGTAAGTCAGGGATTATACAAAATGTGAACTTTCCATCTTTGGTTTTATGGTCGGGACGAACAGAAGGCAGTGTCAATAAAATGCTAACAAAGATCGAATCAATGCCATTGGATTATGAATATATTGGCCTTTTGCATGGTATTAAAAGTGGAACCATTGAAGGATTCGAATATCGATCATTCGGAATATTCTCTCAAAATCCGAAAAATCCTAAATCGAACGCTCAGTGTTTATCCAGACAAATTAACTTCTTTAGAAGTAAACGCCCTGAACTTGCGTTAATTTTTGATGGAAATGAACTAGAAATTGAACAAATCCACCAATTTTCTGAAATGCTAAAGATTCGTCAAATATTGGATTCAATAAAAAAGTGTAGTAATGCCGTTGAAAAAGCCGCAGGAATAAACTTGCTACAGATTTTTACATCAGCGACAAATTCGGTATCCGAACAATATCCGTTGTGTTGCACAACAGCTATAAACATTGCCGTTATTGATATATTGCGAACGTTGGATGTCAAAATAAGTTTCAGTTTAGGAAGTTCTATTGGAGTAATCTGTTGTGCGTATGCTGATGAAATTTTAACATTAGAAGAGTCAATTTTGTGTGCATATTTTATAGAACAAACTAGAATAATCTCAAACATTAAAAAATCTAGCAATCAGTCATTTACAAATAACACGACAACCAAAACAGCATTTAAAGAATCTCTTGGAATAGTTTCTGCACTTAAAAAATGTTTGTCACACTCTTCGGACAAATTAGTAGCCAAGAGCTTGAAAGTCGCTCACGACAGTTCTGTAAAGGAGAAATTTATTGAAGACATTTCGTCGATTGAAGATTTAGTGGAAGATGTTTTAAGACCCAATGACGACTTTGAAAAGTTGATATTTAATATTCCGCATGATGCTATAACTTTGGAAATAAATCCGAGCGAATCTATGATCAATACCATTACCAAAAGATTACCGTATGGAAAACATTTACAATTACTGTTAAAACAGGATGGCAATGTCGTTATGGACTTTTTAAATATACTTGGAGGGTAAATATACTAAAGCTGTAATAGTAATAACTTGCCGTCCCTGAATAATATCGTTTTAATTTTTTTGGTTGCAGATTGTATTTGAATGGAACAGAATTAAGTATAGAGAAATTATATCCAACAATTGAATTTCCGGTTTCGCGTGGCACACCTTTAATTTCACCCTTTGTAGAATGGGAACATGATAAAGATTTTTATCTCGGAGTTCATAAAGCCAGCTCAAATCGTTTAAGCGAACGTGTATATAATATCAGTCTCTCCGACGAGCCGTACTTAAAAGGACATACAATCGATGGAAGAATCTTACTACCAGCCGCTCTCTACATTAATTTAGTCTGGGAAACAACTGTATTAATGGTAACGAAAAATGAATTTGTGGAATGTCTTGAATTTGAAGATATTCGATTCTTAAGAGCTACACAAATTTCTGACAAAAATGTTATATACTTAACTGTAAAAATTCACAAGGCGTCAGGTGATTTTGAGGTAAGTTTAAAGTTTTCAGGTCTTCTTATTTTTGAATTCACAACTTTTCAGGTGACTGAGGGATCCAGTTTGATAGTGACGGGAAAAATTCGACTTCTTAAAAGTATCGAAATCAAACCTCCAGTCGTCAAACCATCTAACAAAGTCATGATGACATCACGCGACTTTTATAAAGAACTTCGAGTGAGAGGTTATCACTACAAAGACGCCTTCAGAAGTGTTCATGAGGCCAGAGAAGATGGTTTATATGGGATTATAAAATGGGACAAAAATTGGGTAGCTTTCATAGATTGCCTCCTCCAACTTATGATAATTGGTACGGATTCCCGATCGTTGATGCTTCCAACGCGTATTGAAAAACTCCGATTAAATCCCGCCATCCACACAAAAACGTTGATCACCCATGGTGACGTAATTCCCGTTTATGGAAATTCAACACAAAAAAGAATTGTAGCAGGTGGAGTCGAAATGATAGGTTTGCACAAAAGCACTGTAGAAAGGCGAAAACCACCTGGAGTACCGATTTTGGAACGCTATGAATTTATTCCGCATTTTCCCACTCCGAAAGTTTCTAAAATGGATGCAATTAGGATTTGTATCCAAATTGCGACTGAAAACAATCTAGTAAAGACAGTTAAAGTCACCGAATTCGATCACATCGATTTTGATCCTATAATAAGTGATTTTCTTGTCTCAATTCAGGACTTACCCTTACTGGCTAGTGATCTTACTCTTGTTACGAACAGAGATTTTAAATTTGAAAACATAATTGTTAATAAAAGTAAACCAAAGGCGCAAAACAATAATATGTTTGTGATTAATTCGCACTTTGTGCAAAATGGGACGATCGCGGACGAAATGAAATTACACTTAATGGATTCCGGAATATGGATTTCAAGAGAATCACCAGATTTAGATTTAAATTGTTTGAAACCGCCACAAGGATTCAATATAATTGCGAATATTTTGACTGAAAATGAAATTCTCGTGTTGATGCAGCCACACACCAAAAAGAATTTAAATATAGCAACCCCAATAAAAATATCTGAAACTGATACTGACTTTAAGTGGATCAAAACTGTTTCCGACGCCGTTTCAGAAGAATCGGAAATAATTTTAGTGGCCGAAAATGAGAAACGGAATGGTTTGCTTGGACTAGTTAATTGCTTAAGGAAAGAGCCAAATGGAAATACAACATTTAGATGTATTTTTATTGATGATCTCAAGGCTCCACCATTCGATATAAATCATCCGCTATACAGAGAACAATTAAAATTGGAACAAGCGATCAATGTTTTCAGAAATGTGAGTATATAAAATGTGCTGTATTTGAAATAATGATAAAATAGACCAATTTTTAAAAAAAATTGATAAGCTTTGCTCAGAAAATCTGCCATTTTTAGTAACAAGTGCGACATGAATTTACAATTCTTTCTTTTGTTGATAGGGAAAATGGGGATCCTATCGTCATTTATTACTAGAACAATCCGTTACGGCGCAGCCACAACTGGAACACGTTTACGCAAGGATGGATCAACGTGGCGATCTCAGTTCCTGGAAATGGGTTCAGGGTCCCTTACGAAATTCAATTAGAAACATCCGAATTGTTTATTCTTCCCTCAACTTTCGAGATATCATGTTAGCAAGTGGTCGGCTTCCAATAGAATCTTGCGGTCTTGGACGCTTGGAGCAACTTTGTGTTACTGGATTTGAATTTTCTGGAATTACAGGAAATGGGAAACGAGTAATGGGCATGATTCCATCGGGTGCACTTTCCTCTCACATCAACACTGACCAAATTCTGTTGTTGGATGTCCCGAACAAGTGGTCAATGAAGGAGGCTGCCACCGTTCCGGTTGTCTATCTCACAGTTTACTACGCATTTTTCTTTTCAACAGACATTCGGAAAGGAAAAACTATCCTGATCCACTCTGGAACAGGTGGTATCGGAATCGCCGCAATTCGGGTCGCCTTAGCCTATGGACTGGAAGTTTACACAACGGTTGGGACTCCAGAAAAGAAGAAGTTCTTGTTGGAAACCTTTCCCGAAATTAAAGGTAGACACATAGAATAACTAAAATTGATCTTTGGAATTACAGACTTATTTTCAGAGGCAAACATTGGAAACTCTCGGGACACATCATTTGAACAAATGATAAAAATCCAGACCAATGGAAAAGGAGTGGACTTTGTGTTGAATTCCCTATCTGAAGAAAAATTGACTGCTTCATTGCGTTGTTTGGGTCGTGGTGGACATTTTTTGGAAATCGGCAAATTCGACATGGCTAACGACAATAAAATCGGGTTGCACGCATTTGTCAATCAAATTTCATTTCATGGAATATTTGCTGATCATTTGTTAAATGAATCCAAGCATGTTGTAAAGGTATTTTTTGGTTTTCTTTTATTTTTTGATTTGTTTAAAAATATTTAGTTTGATATGATTACTATGAGTTGTGACCAGTTTAACTAAACAAACTGTTGAGTTTTTTTTAGGATTTAACAGAACTTCTCACTCGTGATACGGCGCTTGGAATAGTCCAGCCCCTTCCGGCCACAGTCTTCAAGGCCTCAGAAATTGAGCAGGCATTCAGGTACATGTCATCTGGTAAACATATGGGAAAAGTTCTCGTAGAAATTCGAGAAAATGACGAAACTCTTCAAACACATCCTATCGAAGCACATCCACAAGCGTATTTTGATTCAAATACGACGATGATCATACCAGGAGGGTTGGGTGGGTTCGGTCTGGAAATGATTGATTGGATGATAATTAGAGGGGCACGGAAATTCGTTATAAGCTCTACCAGAGGAATATGTAAGGCTTACCAATCCTACCGAATTAAGTAAGTATTTACGGAGTTTAGGAACGGAAGTTACCTTCCTTTTCTTTTTAGCATTTGGCGCGAATATGGTGCGAAAATAGTAATTACGACTGCAAACATAACAACTCGTGAAGGATGTGAGAACTTACTAAAAGAAGGAATGAAATTGGGACCTATTGGCGGCATTTTCAATTTGGCTGTTGCTCTTCGGGATGCAATTTTCGCTAATCAGACAGTGGACAAGTTCTCCGAATGCATGGCACCGAAAGCTGTGGCAACAAAATATTTAGACGAATTATCACGAAAGATGTGCCCACAACTATTATACTTTGTAACCTTCTCCAGTGTTTCATGTGGACGAGGAAACGCTGGACAAACAAATTACGGAATGGCGAACTCAGTAATGGAGCGCATCATGGAGGAACGAGTGCGACAAGGATTACCGGGCAAAGCGATCCAATGGGGCGCAATTGGAGAAGTGGGTATAGTGGCTGATATGGCAGAAGACAAAATCGATATGGAAATCGGGGGAACTCTGCAACAGAGAATCTCATCCTGCCTTCAGGAACTGGACAAACTGTTAACTAGCCCGGACCCAATTGTAGCCAGTATGGTCGTGGCTGAAAAGCGTTTTGGAAGCGGTGCGAACAAAACCATCATTGAAACTGTTTTGAACATAATTGGGATTCGCGATTTAAAGTCACACTCTATGCAGACAACGTTATCTGCTGCAGGATTGGATTCTCTGATGACGGTGGAGGTTAAGCAGACATTAGAACGTGACTTTGAAATTAATTTGACACCAAACGAACTGAGAAACTTAACGTTCCAAGATTTACTGGAAATTTCTCAGAAAAAAGAAATCGAAGAGGAGCCCAGTGTCAGTGTTCCATCTAAGGCTAATAAAGAGTCTCTTGATTTATATACGATGCTGTGGGAAAACGCCGGAAGTGAAATGAATGAGGATAAGGTTATAATTCCTCTAAAAACAGAAGTCTCTAAAAGAAAACACAGTAAGGCCATTCTTTTTATTCCTGGAATTGAGGGAGCAGTTTCGGACATATTTTTTAAATTAGCAGAGAATCTGAATTGTGAATCTTATGGACTTCAATTGATTAATTTTAAGGAAAATGTTTCGGAAACTGTGGATCGCATTATTCCTGTAATTTTTGTTTACGTTTATAACTTTTCTATTGCAGATTTCTAAAACTAAAACTCTTTTTCATTCAAAACATTTTAATGACTATTCGAATTATGATTTACAATAGTTCAGAGTCTGCAACAGAAAAGTTGAACAGTATGTCGATGTTTTTCGAAGGACCAAATTAATTAATGTTTTTTAGGTAATTGAGAGCCAGGTTTATAAGAAAAAGCAGGACTTTTTAATTGTGGCGCATTCTTATGGCTCTTTGTATGCTCTAAAAATAGCGAAAAGGCTGGAAGAGGGTGGTTACAAGGGGCGGTTAATCATCGTCGATGGATCTCCGTGGCTTCTTAAATGCATTTGCAGTGAAATATATGGTACAACAGAGGAACTGGTCGGAAATCAAATTGTACAACTGGTTATGAATCATTTATGTCCCAATAATATGAAGGAATTAAAGGAGTTTGTGTCGATATCGGATTGGAACATAAAAATTATGAAAATGTTGAATTTCTTGAAAGCAAACAACAATTTGAAGAATTCTGTTAATTACTGCAGAAAAGTTATTGAATTGGGAATATATCGAGTTTGTTCTTTAAATAATATGGATGAAATGCAATACAGCGTCATTAATTCTCCAATTACTCTTGTTCGGCCAAATACATCAGTGATTGCAGGACTCGCGGAAGACTATGAATTGGGGAAATTGACAAAACAAAATGTTGACATTAAATTGATCGACGGTAATCATGTATCAATATTAAATAACATAAAATTAGCAGAAATTATAAATAATATTAATCAATAAAATAAATTAAAATTGTGTTTTAAAATTATTATACTACTGCCTCAGCGACAAACCAACAATTGAATATCTTCACATTCGAAATTTACTTGCAGTTAATTAGGCGAAGATGTGCATCGTTAGTAATACTATAAATCTGTTTCTGTTCGGAAATCAAACTTAGCTTCATCAGATAGAGTCATTTGATTTCTTCTGTATAACAGAAAAGTGGATGGGGACAAGGGCCGCCGATGAGGCAGTAGTAGAATGATTATAAATGAAAATGAGGTAAAAAAAAAATGCCTTGAATATTCAAATATTTTTTTGTACAAAAAAATTAATTACAACAGTACAACTTTAAAACTTACACATTAGCACGTTTTTGCAGTTAGAATTTTTAATGTTTTTTAAAAATTTTAACAGGGCAATATATTCTAAAAGGCCGTTTTTTACTATTGTTGAACCTCCTCAGCATCGCCATTTGATATGAAACCGTTGATTATACTTTCGAAGATTGTTCCTATAGCAGCGCTAAAATCAGGTTGATATCCAGCCGATGTTCCAGCGCAGTTGTACATTTTATTAATTTTTTGTATATCGTATATCGAAAATCCTTCTCGCTGACCCATTTTAACTGATGTTTGACGCTGCAGAATTTAGAAATTTTTGGGCGTTACTAAAAAATCTCAATTTCGTGTCAACTATTTTAGGAAAATCAGAAGTTTTGACTAAAAAATTAGGGTTAAGAGGCTGTCCATAAAATTAGGAGGAGTTCTACGGTAATGTACTCCATACAAAAACCCGCGGCGTTCGAAAAGCCGAAAATTAGCGTGACGTATTTAATGGTTGAAACCACTCAACTACACATTTTGAGTCTCATTCATAAAATATTTGGTGGTCTCGAACCTTTTTTAAAACTTTTTCGACAATCAAAAAATTTAAGACATTTTTTGGAAACCAAAAATTTGAAGACCTTAATTTGACTAAAAATTAATTCTGAACACCGAACATAATTTAAGTACGTTTAAACTGGCAATATAATAGCAACCAAACAAATGAATTTTTACCTTGGGAATAATAGTTGGATTTCCGTTGATTGAAAAAGCGTTTGCGGAGTAGTGCATAACACTCCCATAATCATAACCAACTCCGTAAGCATTTGTAACACCTTTTGGCACTTTATCGAAATTCGATTCAGTTCCTTTTTGGATATTTTGCGTTTGTATGTAAACGTAATCGTCGCGTTCTTCCCGGTTTTGTTCATGTAAAAATCCCGAAGCATGCATCAGTTCGTGAATTACGGTTCCACTGTAATTACACTAATTAACGTTAAATTCAAAAAAAATTTTATCGAAATTTTAAATTCAAATTACATGAGCGTTACACAGCCAGGAACTTGCAAATTTACCACTTGGCCACCACCGCTTCTTCCAACACTTGACCTGATATAGCGGAAGACAAATTTCTTCGATTATTCTTTTAATTCTAATTTTTAAAAAATATACTAACCAACATCCGCTTTGGCCACTTTGAATGGAAATAAAATCTGGGTCGGATGTTTTTCTGGGCACGAATTTAATACAAGTACTTTGATGATAAGACATCATTGCTTTCCTAATTAGGTCTAAATCCTGAGATCCTTAAAGTATTGTTAATATTAATCTGATCAATTGTCAAAAAAAAAAATGTAATTACTAAAATTTCCGCGAATTTCAAAGGGAATAATGCCACTTTTCCACCTATAAGTTTCGCCAATGACGCCATTCCTTCCCAAAGGCCGTGGAACTAAAATATCTCCTTCCAAATAATTTCCCAATTCCTCTGGATTAACACCACTCTGATTTCTTATCCAATTTTCTAATGTTTTCCCACTCACATGATTAGGCGCACCATAAATTCGACCACCGTAAAAACTTAAATCAATTGCTTCTGATTCTAATTTCGTTACTTGCTTCCCGAAAGTAAAATTGAAAAAGTTAAAGCAAATGAAAACCAACCAAACGTTTAAATATTCCATTTTTAAATAGTGTATGTTAAAAAATTATGTTACCACTAAAATCTGACTTCCTACTGAGCTTTTTATAACTGGCCCCGTTAAACTTCGACTGCTTTAATCCATCATTATTAAGGGCCAATTATGTTTAATAAAATTTCCATTGCCCACAAAACTCCATTGGAATAAGACTCTTTATCGCATTAAATACACGTATCCCGTTGTTTTATATTTCAAGTACATAAATCAGCATTTAAATGTGTGTTTTCAGGTTAAATTTCTAATATTTTACCACTAGATATAATCAACTGAAAGGCATATGCAATTGTAGTAATTATATTTTCTAAGAAAATGAAATTCGATAAGTTTTTCAAAGGGCCGTTTTATGTCTATACAAAATTTATGCGTAAAATATAAATAGTTATCATAAAAAATTAGTTTTCGAGTTTTTTTTTGTAATTATTTTTTCTTTCAAGTTACTTAAAGGTGGATCAAATAAATAATGAATAAAAAAGATGTTTGTTATTTTGGAACAGACGTCTCGAGATTTCAAAATTTTCTAGCAAACCAAGGGTTGAGGGGGAGAGCAGACGAAATTATATATAAAAGTGTTGTTCGAAGATCACGAAAAAAACTTAAAATGTTTTCGGGAAAGACTTTAGGGGGTATATATTGTGAAATTGACGGTAAGTCTATGCCACTTGTACTGGTTTTTTTTAAAAAATCTTAAGGCAAATATTTTTTTAAAGGAAATATTTTTGTTTTTTTTTACTGAGAGATAAGAATTTTCAGACATTCTTGTAATGGACTTCCGACCTTAAAATTATAACGGTATCTAATATCCATTATAAGGAAGTTAAGTTGACTGCAGACAACACTGGCACTATCATTCGTAGCATTTGCTCTTTTCAGTAGTGAGTGATTCCCACATTGTCAAAAATGGATTATACAGTAGAATCCCGATAATTGAAATACGAATTATCCAGCAAATTCATACGAATTAGCGGGATATACGAATTATCGGGGTACGAATTATCGGGATTCTACTGTATGTACTTAATAATCTTAACCTATTTTTGGCCACCCGGTAAGAATTCTTACCACAATTTTAAATGTTCATCAAAATTCCTCTAATTACTTTTTCATTGATTGCAGTGCTAATATAGATTCTTTAATAATTTAACTGTAAAATGAAAAAAAAACGTGTTGATTGGATTTACGCCATTGATAAGAATTCTTACCACAAAACTTTTCGCATTTTTGTTTATTTTTTCAAGGAATGGACCCCAAAGCGGTAAGGCCCTTAGCTTAATTTTATTCCATAAATCATCAAAACGTATTATAAAATATGCTTGTGTAAGAAAACAAATAATTACTTTGTTAAAGTGCTAACTGGTTTTTAAATAATTGGTTCTAAAATTATAGTCATAGTACGCTGCGAAAAAAAAAAACCATAATTTCAATTTGACTTTCAGATATTTTTAAAAAGCCATTTTTTTCTTAGTCCGCGAAGATAAAATCTATTCGAATTTGTAATTAAAAATGGACGGGGATATGTCCGATATTGCACTAGATGTTAATCCAGTACCAACGCTCGAAGAAAATCAGGCTATTTCTAGTGAAAAATTCAAGAAAACTTCAAAAACTAATTCTCTACCGAGATTTTTTTGGAAAAAGAAAACTGTAAATCATACCACAAATGAAATTTCAACAACTTCAACGGTTTCCGTTTCAAATAATGAAGCTGCGGATTCTTATTCACAGAGTCGAAGAAGATTTCGAATACCGCAAATACAATCACGTTTGTTATAATAATCTTTTTTTGCGATTTTTCATAATTTTTTGAAATATTTTTAGTACATTTGCTAAAATCGGAAACGGACATCTCTTCAGATTCGAGTGATAAAAACAGTTTAAAGGAATTTCTCTCTTCTACTTGGAATTCAATGTTTAAAAAACGTTCTCGTGGTGACCCTGAAACATATGTTAAAACGGAGATAAAAGAGCCTGACTTAAGTGTGATTGAGAATTCTGGTGAGGACAAGGAAATTTTTGAGCAAACCGTCATTGGAATTCACAATGAAAACCAATTTTAAATTTTTTCCTTACAATGAATTATTTCAAAAATTGCAACGGTGAAGTATCTTTTGTTATTTAAATTGTGTAAATAAAAAAAAAAAACTATATGCTTTTTGGACCCTACCAGTGGCTCTTTTTTATGAAGTTTAGCATTGCAGTTACACTATCCTCTCCGAATACATGTATCGGGTCTTTCAATAAGGACATAACAATTTCGTATTTAAATAAAACACAGAATAATTGAGATATCGGGTGAAATTTCCATGTTACATTTAAGTATGAAATTCGATGTCGTTCATATGGCCACCGCGAGCACGTTTGCTGATTGATTCTTTGGAGTCAATTTTCCACCACTCTTGCCGAAACGTTGGCAATTTCGCGTTCGATGTTGTTCCTGAGCTCCTCTAACGTTGTTGGCTTGTTGGCATAAACCAACGACTTAACATAACCCCATAAAAAGAAATCCAACGGCGTTAAATCGCATGAGAGGTGGCCATTCGACGGGACCATTTCTTGAGATTAGACGATTACCGAACTTATCCTTCAGTAAGTTTTAATAATTTCCAAACGTTGCTCGTTCGTGAACTTCACCATTATAAAAATTTAAACCTTGACTGACGTTTTAGCATTGCCAGATCATAAAAAAAGTTTTAGGGTGCGTTTTTATTAAAATACAAAATTTTTATGTCCTTATTGAAAGACCCTTTAGATGACTGACCTACTGGATTTTCATCTACTTGCCGGCCAGTAGACAGTAATGGACGTGAGCCTTAAAAGACTTGAGATATGCGTAAAAAAACGCTATCTTCGCGGGATATTTTAATGGCTGGACATGGACAGCTGCGAAATTTATATCTTTGAGGTTTTAGATTACAAAAAGTCAACAAAAACTTTTTTATAATTTTTATTAAACATGTTGAAAGTTTTAAATAAAATTAAATAAATTTACAAAGAAATTAAGGTAGATATTATAACTGTTGGAGATTTTCGAAATTTGATGTTTTTTTGTAATACCAAGCTAGTGGCTATGTTGGCGAATACTGCAAAATCTGTGAAATAAGAAAATTCTATGAATTTATTGAATATAAAAAACCAAACAGAAGAAAATTCATTTAAAAGAATATTTTTATTAAAAGTTTTTTTTTGCAAAAAAAGAAATTATGAGTGAATTGATATTGATACTTACATGAAAAGAACAAGCTTGCAAAATTACTACATGTAGAAATGCTACATTGATACAAACGACATTTTTAATAGAAAGGCGTCTAAAAAATTATTAATTTAAAACTATAGCTACTGGTAGTTAGGTAATGGACACTCAAAAATTAAAAATTAATTTGCCAAATGAAATATGAAAGAGTGAACATCAAAAATTGAAAACATCAAAAATTTCTGCATAAACTTTACCGTATTTTTGCATTTTGGACATTATGACTAGTTATCTTAGTTTGTTTAGTTTAAAAATGCAAAGCTTTTATAAATATCGTAGGTTTTTATTTCTAACAATTATGTTTATCAGATGCACAAACAAAAAAATTACATGCATGCGTAAGGCTTTGGTATATCAAGCGCGTTGAATTGTCACATTGTGCGACATTTTTTATTTTACTTTGTCCAATACCTACGCAACCTGAGATCTCGACTAGGCATACGAATATGTTCTGCTTTTAGATTGACGGATTGAGACAGCATTTTTTAGGACATTTTTAATGTTTTCGAAACAAATGTTCTGCAAAAAGTCGTCAGCATTTGTCATTTTAATTGCAGGACATTGACAAGGGCGAAATTTATGTCTAGTCAAGACCACTGGTTAAGAAAATAAATCAATAGAGTAGAACAGGGTTGAGAGGATTATTTTAATGAAAAGATAAATATCTATGAGAAAAAAAGGATGATAATTCGAGGAGAACGTTAATTGAAACAACATTATAATAAATATTTAATATTTATCCGTTGCGTTGCTCCAATTCATTGTTAACCACATTACTTACTATCGTAAATTAAACCATTTAACATAAAGTTTTGTATAAAATAAAAATATGTATCTTAAGAAATATGGTGACGCGAATATAAAATATTGTGCCTACATTCAATGCAATTACAAAATATACAAAAAGCTTCTTTTTCAAATAAATGTATATTGAAGGCAAATTTTGTTTAAGAAATTCAAAATATTTTTTTAAATTTTAATTACCTTTTGGTTACTGAAATATCAAAATTTCGTTTAAATAATTTTGTATTTATTTTTGAGTCTAATTATTTATCTAGAATTGACTTGTCAAAACCACTCCTTGTTGGCTGTATATTTTAAAAGTGAAAAAAACGAACAAAGTAAAATTTATTTGATTAGTAAAGTAGTTTAGAAAATCTTTTTCTTAATGTTAATAAAAATATGTAAAATCATGTTAAAAATATAAAATTAAGTACAATCAGAAATTCTTATGGTAAAATTTTGTTAAATTCACACGGACGTGTATAACTTACGTTTCTTATTAAACTAAAACATAAGAAATAACTTTAAATTAAATCTGAGGAGGACAGACACAATAAAAATTTTAACAATTGTAAATAAACAAAACTTATTTAGTAAAAAAAAATATCATAACATCGTTTTTAGTAAAATAAAAAGAAAAAATAATATCTTATCTGTTCATTTTTTTTTGCTTTTGGTTTTTGTTGAATTTAACGTAACTTTTTATATAAAAATTCTAATAACAAAGTTTATATTTATATTTAAACATAGAATTACCAGTGAACTTTTTTCGTAGTCAAGACTTTCATAATGTTGTCAATGATGTCAGTACTAGAGGCTGTGCCGCCCAAATCTGAAAATAAAATGCATTTAAAATAATAATCGGGTCTCTTGACTTGTGTTTTATTTTCTCAAACGAAGTATTATGATTATGATAATTTTTAAAACTCTTCATTTAGCCAAAAAAAAACTCTTCCCGAGCACTTGCAGGTCAATTGGAGTCATATTACAAAAATGTCTTTCTGTCTATTAAGCATGGTTCTGACTATAGAAGTGGATTTATTTGATTTAGTCGATTAACTAAACGATTTGACTAAATTGATATGTTCACACCTGTTTAGTTACTAAATTACTTGCTACTTGACTAAAATACTTGTATAGTCTGAACCGTCCTTTAGTCGGTGTACAAGATTGCAAGACAAATTAACGCTAATCGAGACTCAGTGTTAGAAGGAAACTACAGTTCAGATATGTGTTCGTCCCTAAATACAGCAACTATTAATCAATAGCATAACTAGGAGAGAAGCGTACAGCCGGAATTGTTGAGTGGGCATCCAAATATCAATTGTAAATTTTTCGGTTTCCTAAAAACCCCTTTATTCCATCTCAAAATTGCTTGGATTGTCTATACTTTGGTTGCAGGGTATCAAAAATATCTTTAAAGAATATAATCTACCTGATGTATGAATTTTATCAACAGCAATCGTTTGATAAATGGCTTCAGATATAAGCTGAGCGTGGTCCTTGTGTCCCAGATGTTTCAACATATCAACACTAGCATTCAACATGGCAACTGGATTCGCAATATTTTTACCAGCGATGGCTGTTCCAGTATTACGGGTTCCCGGCTCAAAAATTGCATACTGCGAAGTAAAATGGAATTAAATGTGAGTGGAAATTTCTATTATACAACAACAGCATTACGTGATCGCCATAATTTCTTCCTGATAGTAAACCAGCGCCGCCAACAAGACCACAAATAACATTCGATACAATTGTACCGTACAAGTTGGTCATATTCATGACATCGAACTAAAACAATACAATAATTTAATCAAGTACGAAGACAAAAGTTACCAAAAGCGCACCTGGTTTGGATTTGAAACCAATTGCATGCAGCAATTATCAATAATCATGTTATTGTGTTCAATATTTGGATACTCCTTTCCGACACGTTTCGATACTTCAAGGAACAAACCGTCCGACAATTTCATGATATTCGCCTTATGAATGGTAGTCACCTTCTTCCTGCCATTAGCCTTTGCATACTCGAACGCATATCGAGCAACGCGTTCCGCATTTTCATCGGTAACAACTTTCATACTTTCGACAACGCCTCTAACACTTTCATGCTCCAACATGGCATATTCACCGTCAGTATTTTGTCGGACGATCACGATGTCAATATCCTTGTGGCGGGATGGTACACCAGGATACGATTTGCATTCCACAACATTTACATACAAATCAAGTTCGTTACGTAGGGCAACGTTACGGGAAACGGTTTCTGTCTCCTCCGATTTCGTTTCAATGTTGCCCTTAATTGCGACACCATTACGCTTAATCGATGTGATTGCATATTCCAGATCGTCGTTACCCTCTGTCGATGGATCAATGTCAATTACTTCGAAATCAATTGGCGCTCCCGAGTATTGGAAAATATCACGGACGTATTTCATCAGCTCAGGTCCAATTCCACCGCCTGGACACATTGTGACAGCATGGCGCCCACCATACTGAGCCTTGGGGATTTCAGTCTACCATATAAGATTTTAAGAGATTAATTAAATCTTATTATAATAATCATTTCATATTGCAAAAACTCTAATTACACAAGCCTCATCTGACTAGCATTTTTTGGTGTATGGTCGGTATCTGCCACTACATTAGATACACTTCTAGTGGCAGATACGTGCCTTACACCAAGAATGTTAATAGAGCATACAAAAGGATTTCTAAAAAAAATTTCATGACACACAAAAATATATTGAACTTCAATATTAGACCTGTCTTACACGATCAATATTTTTGCTTCAATATAGCTCTTACACAATCAATATAAAAATATTGAAGCAAAAATATTTACCGTGTAAGGCAAGTCTTAGAGATCGAATGCCTTAAATACACAAAGCAAATTTTCAAATCTGAAACTTTATAAATGCGTTCGAATCTCTCACTAAAGTCCGATAAATTTCATGTCAGATCCACACTCTCGCAGAATGTAGTCTCAGTTGCCGAAATTTTAGCTGGATAAATGGAAAAACGTAATTCAATAGGCAAAAAAAGCGCATAAATACATTAGACGAAAATGTGGAGCCGGCATTAGTGTTCCATGAAAAACTTTGAATCATTCTATATATATAAGGCCCGACTAATTACTTAATTTTTTTAGAAATTCTATATACTATTAACACGTTGACGGACAGTAGAAACAAGTGAAATTCGAACAAGTGAAATTCGACAGTAGAAACAAGTGAAATTCGAAAATTGACACTAGGCTTCTACTTGTACGCTGGTAAATGCACATTTGTGCTGCTACAGCCGCAGTATCTAAAAACGACCGTTTCGTATTGGACGGCTATTGCCGTCATGTCACATAGTGAACTTGAACTTGACGGCTATAGCCGCAACTGTCCGTCAACGTGTTAAGTAATAAATATATTCGATATTACGTGAAAGCAAAAAAGTTTAAGGAAACCAATTTATCATAACTACCTACAACCTTGTCCCAATTTTCTAAAAATAAAATCTAGTAATAAAAATACTAAATTTTGACTACTCTTCAATAGAATCAACTTTAGCAAAAATAAACGATATGAATTTCACAGTTTAATCTTACCCGAACTCTTATATCCTGTTCATTTTGGGACAAAGTAGAAAATTTTTCGTGATCACAGGTTTTCAAGGTTCATTTTTTATTTGAAATGAGAGAAACATGATTTTATCAATAAACATATTAAATTTTTGTTATACAAAAGCGTTTTTTTAAAAGAATAAAGAAATATGCGTTTAATGCATAATCTAGCTTCTTGTGATCTCCAGTTTCCTAAATTCTACAAAGATTATATTTTTGTTTAAAAATTATATTTTTAGGAAATATGTATGATTTATAAATTAAAAGCACGTATCAAACCGGTAGTACAAAAATAAAAATACAGTGAAAGCTCCCTTCATAACCGGACAGAAATCTTGGTCCTGTGAGACTCCGCTTATGGGAGCTTTCACTGTATAGGGTCTTCACGACAGTGGCGAAACTCGATTCGTCGTATTGAAAAATTTATAGACAAAAAGTGTTTAGAACACAATCTTTCCATACATTGAAATTCAATTGAAATAACTGCAAAAAAATCCGGCAGTCTAAAAATTAATAGAATAACAGTAAATTTAGTAAATATTACATTCTCTTAAATCTAAAGTTTGTATCAGTCATGAAAAAACTCCCATCGAGATCAATTGCCCAAATTTCACATCTTCCAAAATTGCTGAACAAGGGCAATAACCTAACCTTCTTATTAGTAAACAATTCACAAGTTTTAACAGATTTTTAAGTGTAAATACGCATACTTACGGTTCGCTTTTGCAAAGGACTCTTCTTATGTGCGACTTCTTCGCCTTTTTCTTTGGTTACAAGCATCGGATATCCCTAGAAATACCAACAAAATTACAATGTCTCCGAATTATGTAATTTCAAAGACGTAGAATTCAACTTTTATATATTTTCACACAATTTATGGAAAATCTTAAAACTTACCCGAGCTAGGAAAGGGGTCTGAATAAATCTTCTCAATTGTAAAGCCATGTCGAATAATCGAATATTTTATCAAAAATCCTTTGCGAAATCCGTGCAAGAAAAAATACTAAAGCCTGATTTGAGGTTAAATGGGACCTGTCAGAAAATATCAGCCCTGCCAGACGAGAGAGATTAATAAAATTAATTTAAAAGTACTTTCATACACTTAAAAAAATATTTTTGCTTTAAAAAATTTATTCTGATAGTCACTCGGCAAAAAATTTAATGATTGTCAATGGTCAATCGTAAAATACTCTATAGGAGAACTTCAGACTGAAATTTGATATAAATATATGGAAAAAGGGAAATAATTGACCGGATGTATTAGAGAGTTATAGGCCCTATCACAAAATCCGATACGAATGGTTCGAATCGTAAACTCAATGTTGTTGTTAGTGTTTTATACCAACAACAACATTGAGTTTACGATCCGAACCATTCGTATGGGATTCTGTGATAGGGCCTTATATTTTTGAAATTATCATGCCTATTCTGGCATCCGAAGTAGCGTTAAGTTTGTTCGATTTCCCCTGAATTTTTATTCTAGAATCCGCTGCGTTTCACTCCTGTTCGATTGCATATGGTCTCGTAACGATTTGAGGATAGAATTACTCGTTACATATTTTAGAATACCAATTGACTGGCGAACCGAATCGACTGAGTTTGGTTTTACGTTTTAACTTCGGATTCCAGAATAGTTATGTCCATTCAAAACACAGAAGCAGAAATTCAATAATTTAGCTCTTCTTTTTACGAGGAATTTTCTGTGGAAAATTTCAAGTCCCAATAGGAGGAGAAGTCCAAAAAGTCACAAGTGTAATTACAAAGATTTGTATTATGCATTCTTTTGCATTAAGGGCTGTCCATAGAAAACGTCACAATTTAGGGGAGCAGAGGGCACAAAACGATTGAGTTTACCATAGCATATTTTATAGTTTCTTATGACCTGAAAGACAGTAACATAGAAAAAAGAAACAACAGAACATTGCAGTATATACGAAATGCAGTTTTCATTTATTTTTCATAATTAGTTGTTCTTCTGTAATATTAGTTGAACCTATATCAAAAGTTAACCATTATAACTAACAATCAAACAGTCATAACATAACTATTTACTTTTTCATTTTTGTCTAAATTACATGTTTATTTCTTTTCCCTTATATGTATTTATACACACATTTTTAAAAGAAAAAATAATACATAAACGACATTATACATTAATGTTTATTTGTTGTTGTTGTTGTAATTTTATACAAAAGGGAAAATATATATAAAGAAGCATGTTTAAAATAGTTATAATAAATGTGTAACCAAAACTCTAAAAACGAAATAAAAAAAATATTTTGTTCTTTGTTTCAGTGGTACATAGACTTTTTATAACCATTAGTTAAATATATGCTGTTTAAATTTCATTTGAATAACTACTTTATTAATTTACATTGCAACAAATCAGTTTTTTTTCATTTTAAGGTAGGTATCATGTAAATATAAAAACTTATTACATTTTGAAATTCTTATTTTTTTCATAAGTTGTATAAAAAGTGAAAATCTTAAATAATGTTAGTTTTAAAAACTTAAAAAAATCATTTTTTTATGGAAACGAATGAACGTATTGCTAATTAATATAGTTTATATGAAAAAAAAAACTTTTAGTTTTTATTACATCATTCTGGTGTATATAAGCATTATCTACTATAATTTTCTAACTATTTTACTTCAAATATATATTTATCGAAATTTCCATTAGAATTTCTACTTCTCAAGTGGTTAAGAAGGGTGGAAGGTATTTGAAAAAGTTGAAAAGTGAATTTATATAGTGAACTTTCATTGATTTTTAATTGTAGTGAGTACTAATTGTACAAATCGTTGCTATCCGAGTTTGTTTTTTGTGATAAATATTTAAATATTTCGCTGAATTTTTTTTAGATAAACTTTCAGTCTTCTTCTATGTATCAATTTATTGAAATATTAACGCACATCACGTGAATCTTTATTACAGATTTGTTGTGATAGAATGTAGTAATAAAAAAAACTAATACTGAAATGAATTCGTTTTTTATTTGAAGAAAAAAATTGTACTCGCAGTGTATATAGTGTTGATAACATTAATTTGAATAATGGTCAGGACTTGATAATAACCTTAAAATATCAATTAATATAATTCGTATAAAACAATAGACGTGTTTCCGGGTGATGTACAAACTGCTAAGTACTCCCAAGCAAAAAAAAAACTACTTAGGATTACTCGAAAGATTTATAATGTAGGTAAATCAATCTGTTTTTAGGTTGTGCGCTTTTCGTCAATTAAATTACATTTTTCTCATTTATCCGGCTTTAAATTCCAGTGTAGATTTCTTTATTTCGCATATTTTATATCGAAAAACGGAAATTTAAGCAGATTAAATAAAAAAAACCTAATTCAATTTATAAAAACATTTAGCGAGACTATTATGAGTACTCCTAACTTTGAAAAAGGTCTACTTGCGAGCGATCCGGAGATCTTATAAGCAGTTTGCACAGCATAGGGTAATCCCTACACTAACACATGGATGTCAACCGTGACGTCGATTTCTCTTATGTGGCAAAACAAACCACCTGTCAAAAATTTCTCTATTGTAGAGTAAGTTCGGCTATTGTGGTACACCTTCTTTTATTTTCATAATAAATCACTAGTTTTTAAAGCAATTATGTTAAAATTTTGTTTACGATACCTCAAGAGGCTTTCCTATAAAATTCCACAGCAATGTTACCAACCATAAACATAAAAACAAAAATATGATCAAAAAAATACACTAACTGAAAAAGTCGTCCTTCGAAAAATTGGCGGGTAATGTGGTATACTGTTTCTTCCATACAAATATTTAAGGCGAGTAATGTGGAATACTGTTTCATCCATTCAAATATTAAATATTTGTATGGAAGAAATAGTATGCCACATTAGCCGTTTTCACCATGACAAACCAAAAAAATGATTTCTTGGTCAAATTCGCCGCAATCCAAAAATGTTTCTTTCAAGAACCAAATGTGTTGTCTAAATAATCGTTCACTGATTCACAGTTAAAAAAACAACTTAAAGTTAGCTTTCGAGATTCACTTGAATGTGGGGACAATAAAATTTTGATTTTGCTCAAAAACGTTTTTCAGAAAATTCCGGTATAACCTGATAAAACAAGGACTTATCAACACCAACAATGGCTGCCGAATTTCACAAATAACAGTTTTGTATGTTTGATTTTGCGATGCGACATCTCATATCCGAGAAATGATGGTGTACCACATTACCCGAACTTACTCTATCTTTAATAATTTCTAATTCTATGAATATTGTGGAAAGATGCATTTAACATCATTTCTTCCCAAATTTAGGTGCACAGAATTTCGAGCCTGCACAATTTAAATCGGAAAATTTGGTCTGTTTTCCCACTTGAGACAAATACACATGCGCGGTATCAAATAGACACGAGAATAGTGACGCAATAGGAATTACCTTATCCGGGAACCCGAAAATTTTCAAATTTAATCGAAACATTTTCACTATTTTTAAGTTACGATAAATAACAGAACCAAACAACTTAATTTTTGTTAGAAAGTACGTAATATTTCATATAAAAGGCAACAGTGTGCATTATATATTTTAATGAAACAAACAAAAAAAAATATTCGAATAGACTTAATAGATTTTAAAAAATTCAAAAAATTACTTGATTAATTTTGATGTAATGAAAAAATAAATTACATTGTGAGAACAATATAGTTTTAAAGCAGTTATTATTGTAAATAATAGATATTTATTCATTTAACAATTAATTTGTTCGCTAATTAAAATTTTTATTTATTACATATTGTTTTAATTACCAGTAAATTATTACATTTTTCATTATCCGTTGAAATGAATTAATCGAAAAGAAATCGATTTGTAAAGTGCTACCCTGATTTCGCTGAAAATGGGCTAGAAGAGCCGACTGACGGTGGTGTCGGTGTCGCTGTGTCGCTCCGGATACCATCACCTTCGCAAATATATTTACCTATCACAGTTGAAAGACAAAAAGAAATCTGTGAGAAAAATGGAAATTAAGAAGAAAAATCAATCATTTTACCGGAAACGAAACGCCGTTTAACCAATGACAGTCGATATCCTGTGCCAACGAGTTCAAATTCGATTCCTGACAATGTAGTGCCTTCACAATTAAATTGTGTGCTTAGCGTTGATGGGGTCGATGGGCCGTTACTTATTTCGAGACGGGCACGTAATGTTCCGACCCCGCCTCCATCTGAATGCTGTGATATATCAGTGAAATTCCAAAGAAGCCGACTCGATTCCCCGAGCCTTAACACGATAATTTGGAAATAACATTAAAAGAAAAATTTAATGACTTTTACCATTTTTTAAAATCCCACACAAAAAAAAGTTGCGAAAAAGCGTAATCAAATGGAAAGAGGGGCAAAAATTTAAATAACGTATTTTTTTACAACTCTTGAGTTAAAAAAACTGCGAATAAAAAATTAGTTTCTTGTGACAATTTTAAGGTCCAGCGCGCACTGAGATGGCGACATTTTTGAAGTTATGTGTGGCGAAGAATAACGGAAAGGGGCTGTTCATAAAATGCGTTATGGTAAATTTTGGTTTTCGGACGCTAATCTTCTCATCCCTTTACAATTTTTTACGAAAACTATTTCCGTTATAACCGATTAAGATATGTCTTATCGACACCTAAGCTAGCTTCACCGAATTTCGAGGAACCGCGAGGTAGCGGCTCTTTGTGAATTCCGAAAACCAAATTAAATAGTAGCTGACTGCTACCAACAGCATTTGCACTCATAAAATGATGAGATAATACAAAAACTACCCTCAGCTCGATGCAAATTGTATGAGCTTCGACGCAAAATTATTTTCGAAAAAAGTTAATTCACAAAATGGCGTCGTTTAAGTATAAAACTTGCCACAACATCTACTATCAGTTTTTAACAAATGTTTACTCATTTAAATTTTCAATCTTCAATTCCAAACAAACAAAAAATCCTACTCACCATGCTGAATGCGGTTTTGATTGTACATTTCGAACACCTCCGTCGACTGGCACCGATATTGTGACATTTAGTAGTGGCGATGGTGCCGCCATAGCATGACTATTATATTTGTAATCGATTTTCAGTGCTGTGTGAGTTGGCTCACATTTCCAATAGCTAACTAGTTGAAATGGGCACGAGGATGCACCGGGCTTTGTACGAATTTGATATTTTAAAATATCAACGTTAAAATACGATGCATTTGGATTTTGCTCTGATTGCCGTCGTAGTAATGCTGTTAGGGCATTCATATTAAATTCCAATAGAGTACTAAAGCTGGTCGATTGAAGCTTATCTCTGAGATGGAATTTAATTATTTTTTGTAAAAGCTGGATCAATCAATTTGAATTCGTTTCACTTACATTTGAACTAGTTGTTTATTTGGTATAATATTCTCGAGATTCTGTACATTCTTAATACGAAAACCAAGTTTCGCCGGTGTCGGATTATTAGCTAAGACGCCGACGATACCAGCAGGAAAAGATAACATCATATCACCGGACATTTTCACTTGACACCGCGATTCATCGCTTCCTCTGAAGACGTTCGAAACAAAAATAATAATAGTTTTAGTGTGTTTTTCAGAATCTTAATATTAACAACCTGAAATAGGCGTGAATGAGTTCGTGGAAAGCCACCGCCAATGGTATTGTATCGCTCATTCCGATCGTTAATGGCGATGGTCCCCGTGATGATCCTATGCCGACCGCCGTCCGGAATTCCATACTACCGACGCTATCCGCCCGCGTGATCGATGAAGGACTTATGCGACCACGGATAGCAGCCTCCGATCGCCTAGATGGTGGACGTGGTATGGCGATACTCCCACCCGATGTCGGTGTTGGTATTTGTCGGCTGCTGGTTTTCGATAGATTAGCGGATGGCGGTGCCGATGCGCTAATTTCACCAATCTCTGAGAATATGTCGCCTAAATCAGCATACCTACGAAATAATTATAATCAAAACGAATGAAAATGACATAAATTTCAATTATATAACAAATTTGTACCTAGAATTATTGGATACACTAAGCGTTGGTGATTGCAATGGTGCATACGGATGTACCGCAGTCGGGGTGGATGCATTTGATGCTCCGGGACTTTGCTGTTGTGATAAACTGTTTGTCTGGCTACCCATTCCCGCTTGGCTTGATTGTAAATGTTGGCTATGCTGTTGAAATAAATTTAATCCTAGTAAATCGTTACTAGGCTTATCGCCAATCTGCTGTGAAACTGATTGGGAACGTTTCATTAACGTTTCACTGTTCTCAGAATTCGATCCACGTCGATTCTGATTAATATTTTTGTAGGTTAATTCATGTAACATTAAATTGTATTTTAAAAAAAATCATTCCAATTCGTGAAAATAAAAAAAATGTTTTAATGGAAAATTGAAAAAAAAACGCATGTTCATAACATTCAGATGGTGATTTTTGATTGATGATTAAAATGATGATCAAAAGACGAGCACAACACGACACGACAAAACATGAAAAGTAGAATGTAGAAATAAATAAAATATGATTAATACCAAAATGATTAAAACATTTCAAAATAAATTTAGTTTAAGCGAAAAATATGAATTCATAGTCACTTCAAGAACAATATTTTTACAATTTTATGAAATGTTATTATTTTATGAAATGTGTTATATGAAAAGTGATCAACGTTAATTTTGAAAGCAATTTTCGTTTCAACTTTTGATAAAGTTTACAAACTGTTTTACCATTTTTACTGTCTTCTGCCTTAGAGGGAAAGCATTGCATTCATGACGAAGTTTTCGAAAACGGGAAAACTTCCTGATCACCACGAAATCCGTTTCAGGCAAAAATATGAGGATGTCCGTGCATCTGTTTGTCCGTCTATTATCCGTTTTATGTTTCTTAAATAACTCGAGAGCGCGTTGAGCTAACGAGGAAATGTTATTGTCTCTAAGTTCTGTGATATATAACACTACTGAAAAAGCGTAGTTTCAGTGTAAATCGCGAAAATCGATATTATGATATTTAAAAAGTCGCCATTTTGATTACTTCCGATTAACGAATTTCCCCCAAAAGTTCATAAGATCGTCCCATTTCAGGACCAAATATTACTGTCAAATTCTATTACTTTTTGAGAAATTTTGTACACATACTGACAGACAGAAAGACATTTCTATAATAATGCTCCAATCGACTCAGGAGTGCTCGGGAAATGTTTTTAGGCAAAATTAAGAGGTCGAAATTTTTCATCGTATAAGAATACTTCGTATTAGTAAAAACTTGAAAATTATTTCAAAACAAATCTTACGTTACTACTTTTCAAAAGCCCTAACTCGAGAACCACTCAACCGATTGAGTTGAAATTTATAACCTCTCAGCGCCTTATATTCTAGTACAGTTCACTCTCGTTATGTACGGTAGTTACGTGGCGAAAAACAGCCCAACGATCGAAATTTTTAAGAAAATCAAATGAAACTATGGCAAAAACCACGAGGCTGCGGAATTTTGGCGGCACAAATCGAAATTTGGTAGTAAAAACCTGATCGAACAGCTTCGAAACACCACTAATCATTTTATATTAAAAATCTATATATATGTCTACATCATTGTACACAAAAAATACAGCATGTCAACGTTGGTCAAGCTTACATACATAACCCGGCCTTTACACGCGACTGTAAAGTCTGTCAGTAGAACAAACTTCAAATGTCAAATTACTGACAACGAATTAAAATACACTTAGCGAACTCGCAGTCAGTGCATTTACACGAGTCTGTGTCAGCGACTGTGTCAGCTCTACAGACGCGTGTAAGGGCCGAGTAATTGTGTGAGCATGTAATTTACACTTGGTGGTTGTTATAATTGCTATACATTTGGAAAATATCAGATTTTGCTGTTATTAAGTATTTTAACCTCATTTTTTAGAATAAATTCATAAAAATTCAATCATCCAAAAACTCATTTTTAAGAAATTAAGTGTCGGATATCAAATTTTATATTAACCTTGAGTTACGACAAGTCATATTTTCAAAAAAATACTTTGTATAAAGCTTTAAAAAAATCTTTGAGCCTCGAATATAAGAAAATGTCTTACATCGAGACACAAATCAAGAAACGCCTGTGTTTCATAATTTTTGTTAAAAATATTTTAAAAATTCTTACAGAAAGAACACCAATCGGTGATAAAGATATATTTCCAACAGTCGCACGTAACTCGTCGACACTAGCCGATATCGGTGCGGATCCATTATTTAAGGGCTTGATTTCAACATGAATTTTGCGATCTGGTTTCTCATTGTCAGAATCGGAATCCGAGCTTGAATAGAAACTACCTAAAATGAAAATTTAAAAATAAATCAATTAAATGTTCTTACAATGAAGACCTCTTTCCAGAAAAATTAAAGAAAACTCGAACAAAATTTGCTCTCAGCGAGGAATTTTCGAAGTAGAATCATCAAAATTCGTAAAATTTCAATTCTTTTTGGAAAAAAAAATTCTGCGAGGCGAATTTTAGGTGTTTTTACTTGCGAAATTTTTCAGTTGGAAAGAGGCATGAGACGTGGTCTCGATTAGACATAAATTACGCCCATGTCCAGTTTTTTGTTATTAAAATCGGTATTTTTAAGATATTTTTAATGCCTTGGTGGAATTTCGTTTTGAAAATCTTTCCCTTTCGCCATTTTAATGGCAACATACGGACGTGGACAAAATGTGTGTCTAGTCGAGATTTTGGATAAAAAATTTCTTTATTTTTTTCATACCCTTCTCATGCGACTCTTCCCATGCCGCTTCCTTTTTCGGTTGTATACTGTAGCCATCTTCGTCGACCTCTGGTGTTGCTGTTGGGGCCAATCCAGCCGGAATTTGTGTAGTCTGAGGAATTGGACTTGCTTCTCCTTTGGGAGGCTCCTCTTTCTCCTCACTGTTTGAACAACAATATTTTGAATACATGGTACGTAGAAATAAATAAAGAATCAGCAGCGAAACGTCAGGGGAGAGGGAAACACCATAAAATGGTAAATCTCGTTTAAGAGCTTTTATTTAGCTCTTTTTTTGTGTGTCTGTTTGTTTGTCAGTATCAAATCTTGTTATCTAATTTCGACCCACTTCAACTTACCCGGCCTTTACACTCGACTGTAAAGTCTGTCAGTAGCACAGACTTCAAATGTCAAATTACTGACAACGAATTAAAAGACATTTAGCGAACTGGCAGTCAGTGCATTTACACGAGACTGTATCAGCTCTACAGACGCGTGTAAGGGCCGGGTTATCCGATTGACTTGAAATTTTGCACACATACGTAACTCCGATGTTAATTCAATATTTTCGCTACTTTGTCCTTGTAAGAATAACAGAAGGTTCCAGGCATAAAAATAAATTAAAATAAGCACTTATCTCGCTTTTATTCCGGTTAGAGGGTTAAAATACGTCACATTAAAATTTCAGACACCAGCGCCGTGCAAAAGCAATGCAGCGTCTGGGAAAAACAAAATGGCGCTCAAAATCAATTGTGTTTAGGAAATTTAAAAAGTCAAAGAAATGCTTGAGTTTTTTGTTTGCACTGCCTATGATGTCTCTCCCGACGCTTCGCTAATGTAAATAACTAAAGAAATATCAGACTTACACAACAACCTTCTCTTCTTTACTATTCGCTGTTTCAGCGTCTTTCTTTTTCTTTAGTTTCTTTGTCTTGGCTTTATCCCGCCGACTGCGTAGTATTCCTGAAACTTGAGATATTCAACAAAATTTTCTTTTAGTCAGTGATTTTTTTTTCATTTTCACACGTTTTAGAATGAATTTTAAGAAAATTACAAACGGTTAAAATTAATTTTTGTCATTTTAGTAATGAGTTTCTAAATAAAAGTCGTTAAACAAGTTTAGCTAGATAGTAAGTTGTTGTTTCTTAAAATACATTCTGAAACGTTTTTGGCAAAATATTTTTGGTTTTCTCTATGCTAAAGAAAATAACGATTAATACTGAAAATTGAAAGAAAAATTAAGAAAACCTACCTTAAAATCTTATAAAAACTAAATTTCAAATCAAAGTTTTTGAGTTGTGAAATGAGAACCGCAACCCAACATATAGAAAAAAAAAATATGGAGCAAAAGAGCGTAAAATAAAAAAAAAAACTCTCATCATTATATTTATATCAGAATTAAAAAAACTATAAATTAATTTAAAATACAATAAAAACTCATAATGGATATAAATATAAAATTTTTAAACACAGGCGCACGCAGCACTCTTCTATAGCGTTAGTGCATTATTTTTTTTTAGTTTTGAAAAACTTTGTGTGAAGTTTGGGAATAAGAAAATTATAAAAATATTTATATATAAAGAGAAGCAGCCATTTTGTATTTATGAAAATCTAGAATTCACGAAAACATTTTTGCATTTTTTTTTGTTGTTTTCATACAAACGATTATTAATTTGTTTATATTATTTTGAATACACAAAAAAAAGTTGATTATTAAGGATTTTTTTCTATAATAAAAAAAATTAGTAAAAACAAAAACTTCCCGCCCACTTGGGTTTGGAAAGATGGAAAAATCAAAGGACTTTTGATTTAGCAGTTTTAAAGATTTCTAGTATTGATTTTGGTCATTCAATACTTCAACGGAAGACTAAGAATAGTGATTTATTATGTGTGTGTGTGTGTGTGGATAAAAGCAAACATACAATAGAAATAAGAATATCTATTTTTTCTACACTACAAAAAACAGGAAATTATAAAAAAAAATGCACGGACATTAAAACAAAAAGCGCCCAATAAAAACACATAATGATGATTTCAACTACTTACAGACGACACAACATTTATTTTTTTGTCGTACAAACAATAATTTCGTTGTCAGGCATTGCAATCAAATTTAGTGACGAATGTGCAACATCGAGATTGTAAAAAATATGTAAAAATTACTCCCTGTCAAATATTTTTCATTTATTTTTTTATTTGATTAAATTCAATGCCAAAAATGAACGAGAATGAAAAAAAAAATTACCATTCTTTGTGTCACTTTTATTTAAATTCAAGGAAATTTCTGAAAAATCCACCAACATTTCCATTTCAAAATAAATGTGTATCTCCACACCAAATAAAAAAGAGGAAAATATACAGTTATGATATATATTAAAAAAAAACTCTACTAGGCTTTTAAAAAAGGAAATCATCATTTAAAGAAAACTGCTTTATAAAAAAAAATACGAGCTATTTAAAAAAACAAAAAAAAAATATTTTCAAATGTTTTATGACTAAAGAAAGAAAAATAAATAAATCAAAAATTACATTTTGATCCTCTCAATAAAGGATTCCTTCCAATTTGTGAACTAGTATTTTGATTGATTGAAATTTGTTCACTGGGACTAGTAGGAGCTGATAGTGCTTCAATCGAAGGTGTTTCACGACTTTCTCGACTGCCTGTAAAATATTTCGGTTTTTGTTGTTGGTGAAAAAATTTTTGTTTTTCATAGTTCTTGACTTTCATTTTTGTTTGTCTTTAGATTATTTGGTGGCTTGTGTATAGTTTAAACATAAAAAAAGTAGAAGTTTGATTAAAAAAGAGTAACAAAATCGATAAAAATATTCATTCAAGCCGATTGGTTCGGAAATCATGTTATAAAACTAACTAAGCAAAATTGCCGATTTTTTTTTAAATATTGTATTGTGTGGTTATCAAATTGCTTCTTAATCGTTTTCTTTTTTTTAGGTCACGATCAGACATAAATTGCGATTTTTTTCACGACCTACCATAAAAATGACACAAACATACTTTTTTCTAGCATTTTTGCCCAAGATATCAAAAAAAAAAATTCTTACAAATGCTCCACGTGACATTTCCATGTCAGGCCATGAAAAAAAATCGCAATTTTTGTGTAATCGAGACGGGATTTTATTGCGAAAAGTTAATTTTCGGATTTGTTTTCATTTCTAAAAACGCATTACAAAAAAAATCATGTATTTTTTTTATTTAGAATTAGAAATTCACTACCGCGACGTTAATTTTTAGGCCCTGTTTACACTTGCGATTTTTTCTTGAATTTATCCTTGAATTTTATTCCGATTTTTTTGGCGAATTTTATTCATCTAACCCCACGACTCCATTAGACTTTTTAGAATCATGATTTTTCCCCCCACTCCATATTTTGGCGAATAAAAAAATCAGCGCGTGGGCATTTTCAGTCATGATTTTTCATTTTTATTGTGTCTCCATAGCGTACTTAGAAATGTCAACCAGGAGGTAATCAGGGCAGCCAACTAGAAATCAGCCAATTTGACTAAACAAATGTCAAAAAAAAATCCTACTTTTCAGCAGCCGAAAAAATCATGACAGTACGGAGATTTAAATCATGATGCAAGATTTTTTGAGTCTCCATTAGATTTTTTCGTGATTGAATTTAAATACAATCTGGAAAAAAGTCTAATGGAGTCGTGGGGTAATGTAGAATAAACGCGCTGAGCAAAATATGTCAAAATTTGAATTTATTTCGGTGGTTTCATATGAAAAAATTCGAGTTCCGCCGTTTTTTCGAAATAAAAATCAGACTTTTGTGTGTAAACGGTTGTGCAACGGGAATTTAGTGTCGAAGAATAAAATTCGCGGAATAAATTGTAAAATGTAAACTATCCCTTAAACCTTTGAAGTTAGCTCTCAAAATTTACCAATGATTTTAAATCTAAAGTCCATCACATACGTTGCAGTGTATTGTACTGCTTCACCAGTCAGACATAAAGGCGACCACACACGCTCTAGCAACCGTACAGGTTTGTCAGGCACGCCTCTTCAGGCAAAATTCAGCATGTGTTAATATTAGCATCTTTGGTGAATTCCACGTTTTTTTCGCTAGAAGATTTAGTAGCAAATACTTGCCAAACACTAAAAATACTAGTAAAGAT
The DNA here is from genome assembly GCA_964034945.1 of Chrysopilus asiliformis. NCBI lineage: Eukaryota > Metazoa > Arthropoda > Insecta > Diptera > Rhagionidae > Chrysopilus > Chrysopilus asiliformis. Next base: position 101,499,189 of record OZ035960.1, read on the forward strand.
CGTTTGTATAATAACACAGGTCGACAAAAGGCGTTTTTTGTGTACTTGATATTAGGTCTTTTTTATCCCGTGTGCACACTCTCGCCGAATGCAGGCGAATCACAATCAAGGTTGCCAGCTGGGCGTTTTTTTGTAGATTGAATCTATTTATCTGTCTTAAAATTTCGGTTTACAATATAAAATATGCAAAATATATTGTAAAATATGTACAATATTTCAAATCGAAATGTTAAGCTCGATAAATAAAAAAAAAATGTGTTTCAAATTACAAAAAAAAAAAAATAACCAACTTGGCAGACTGTAATTCGCCTACATTCGGCAAAAATGGAGAATCGGTATCAGATAATTCCGAATCTGGCATTGGTTTGGTTGGTTCAGTTCAAGTTTTTTAGATATGCAGCAGGGTAAGAACATTTATGAGTAACTCTCAACATTGCGGAAAAAATATACAGCCAAATCAGTCCCAATTGTGTGCATTAAGACAGTTGAGGGGGTTAGAATGAGCGTGAAGTAAGTCAGTTTACGCTTTTACAACTTCACAGCTATGGTTTGTTCGCCTGACATAAATTGGTAATAACTACACTATTACTGATAATACTCTTGTAAGCAATGGGGTTGGGTAACATTAGGAGTTTTTTACATATATATTCACAAAACCCTTGATTACTCAACACTAGTTCAACTTGACTTACTTCACTGTCATTCTAAACCCCTCAGTTGTCATATTAGTTTTATTTTGACAACTTTACGGAACGGAGCCTATGTGATTGGACACAAGAATACACAGTTCTGCCTATAAAAAAAATCTTGTCAGGTATCCCGAACTATTCGTGGTCGGCTTAAAAATCAATCCCTTGTCACCAGACAATACAATTTTATTACACGAAAACCATATATTTATGACATTTCCGTATCCGATTCGCGTTAAATAAATTTCGCATTTTAAATCACTAAAAATGAACCGAACATCTGCACTTTAAATGCAAGCTGATGAATAATTATAGCAAATAATTTTTTTAAGAAGCTTTAGATTGCAATTTTGTCATTTGAACATAAATCAAGAGGATAGCGAAAAAGCCTTGTTTTCAATCTGACAAAAAGTAAATCAATTATTTGAAAAAAGATGAAACAAGAACGAAATTTTAAGCACAGAAAAATGATAAAAATTAATGATAAGCGGGGAAACAGAGAACGTAAATGAGGATTGTAAAAAAAAAACCTAAATAAATCACTGGAAATACAAACAGAGAAATGTTACTGTATTAGGAGTTTAATTTTGAAAATAAAAGCTAAAAGTTTTTGATAGATATTTTGAAAAAAAAAAAACATTTTTAATGATTTTGTTTTGCTAGACCAAGTAATTAAATGTTTATATTTCCATTATCCTAACTCACACTTAAATAATACTATCATTTCATTAATACTTCTCGATTAGTTCTTTATTCTTTTCTTAAACTTCATCAAGTCATTTATTTCCATTTACCAAATCATTTAATCGAAAATATCGAAAAGGATTAATGAAATTTGCTTGTATTTAATGAACTTTTTTATCAAATTTTCCAAACTAAGGAAGATAACAAAAAGTTCTTAAAGATATTATTTTTTTTTACTTGACGAAAACGAAAACGATCTATCATACCCTGGGAATTAGACATGAAGAGATTTAGAAGGGAAGTAGTGCGGCGGGAAGATTTTTGTTGCTGTTGCTGCGGTTGTTGCGGCTGCTGTTGCGTTTGTTGCCCTGCTTCTAAATATTATTTAATGTTTTTTTTTTCGTTTTTAATTTATATTAAATAATAAAGAGAAACTTTAAAAAAATTATATTTACAAAAAAAAAATTTGAACCAATTATAGGATATCGGAAAATTAATAGTTAAATTCGGGAGGAGAAAATTTTATATTGCGTTTATTAGTGGCGTAACTACATGTGCTTTGTTGACTTTTCCCTCCCGTGGAAATCTTTTGTGCGACCGAAACAATTAGAGCCTCTGTCTAGTGTTTTGCAACCGGTGAGTTACAAACCCCTGGTGGTGGGCAGGGGAACACGATGTGCACTAAAAGACTTTTTTTTCGCAAAAAAAACATTTTTTTAAGAAATAAGAAAACGAACTAACGCATCTATTAAAAAATTAATGAAGTGCTATAACCTTTTTTTCAATAAAATAAAAGTTATATTTCACTTTGAATGTTGAAAATTTGGCCTGCGGCGCATTTCTGTTAAAGAGTTTTATCGTGCTTTAAATCAGGTCTGTGACAATAATAATCTTATAATCCACCGACGATGGTCGGAGGAGAAGGTTACCGATCTTTTTATAGGAAATTTTATCCATAACACCACATCTCGACATTAGTGCAGGTTCACACTGCGTTTGCAAGCATGTAGAATGGTGCCAAAGTGGCAATTTGAGTTTTATAAACCTGTCAGAATTAGTATTTCAGCTTGCATTGAGGTAGATTTAAGTAGAAGTAAATTTACTACTCTTTAAAGCAGGGGCCATCAAAGTAACTGTCGCTACCTTTACAATCAAAATTTATAACCACTACAAATAAAAATACAGTTCAATGAAACACAACCTTCCACGGCAATGGCTTGACACGAACTGGGCAGCAATCATGTATTCCGACGCGTCTCTGTCTTTCGACTTCGACGCAGCTTTTAACTCTTGACTTCGCCATATCAGTAGTTTCAAATTTCCTGGAGTGACAGTCAGAATCACGTTTCGATTCATAGTGACGATTCCGCGAAATTTCAAGCTGCAGATAAGGCGAAATCAAGAGTTAAAAGCTGCGTCGAAGTCGAAAGACAGAGACGCGTCGGAATACATGATTGGTGCCCTGATTTAAAGTGAAATGCGTCATGCTAATAATGCTCCGATTCCAACTCAAAGCACGATTCGTTTTATTCCTGCGATCCGAAGCCGCACACACAAGCATTACAGCACACAATAAAAGGTCGATTAGAGTGGCTACGCTGTTACAGTCAATCTGTGTGATGAGCCAGCCGAGCCACTAGCTGATGATGCCTGCTTTAAAGTAACTAATTAGAAATATACTTCGATGAGGTTCCCATATTGGTTTTTAAGCGTTCCAAAAACTCAAATTGCCACTTTAATGCCATTCTACATGCTTGCCAACACGAGGCGCGACTGCATTAAGACTGGGTCTCCAAACACATGACCTCCGGCTTACAGGCTGAGCTCACAAGAGGTCACTTCTCGCTTAGTTGTTGTTAAACAAATTTATTAATTTTAAAATCGACCTGTTTGAAACAGTTAAGTTGGAAGGAAATGCATTTCACGTGCTTGTGCGGATAATAAAGTAGCTTTTATAAATTTTTCTACAGTAAATACCGGTTTTATTCACTTTAAGAAGTCATTTAATCTGAAACCGTCATAAAGCAATTCCCACCTTTAACGCTAAATCTAAAATTTAACTATTAATCTTCCTTTTATTAATTTGAATCAAAAAAAAAATTTCATGGATTTTTTAAACACAGAATAAATTACTCTACATTGTTATAACAATTATTAAAAAAAAGATAAATTCCTTAAAATGAAAACTTAAATAAAAATCATACTTGGAGCTGATGTTGTCACTTGTTCAGATAATTGACTTAATGTCGGTGATATGGATGAGGTGTAAGCGTCTTGCGCTTGCTGTGAACTTTCCATTGAGATGGCATTACTATTTGCGGTTGAAACATTTGCATTTTTATCACTTCTATTCGATCCGGTTGGAATGTTTGATGTGAACCATTGTCTTAAATTTAATTCTCGCTTAGTTGTTGTTACTGCAGGCTGAGATGGTGGTGGTGACTGCATCGCAGTATTATCGATCAATGTTGATGAGGACGAGCCGCCACTTACAGATCCCGAACCTGCTGTCGTCTTCGATACTGAAGTAACAACACTTTTATTATGTTGTGTATTACTAGCGGCGGCGGCATTATATCCGCTATTCGGAGATGCTATTAATGCTCCTGATGCCGATAAATTTTGCTGATGTATACCAGTTATATTGATTGTATTATTTATATTTGATGTTGTGTTTAAATGTGATTGATTTTGATTTATTTGTGATGAGCTTGTCGCAGTATTCCAGTCTATTAGTTCAAGCTCGGCAATTTCTGTAATTTTCCAAATCAAAACAAAACACAAAATGGGGGCAAAAACCCAAAATAAACAGAAAAATTAAAATTAAATCGTTAAAAAAAATTTCAATAAAAAAAATTATAATGAATGAAAACATAATAAAAAAAAAGAAAAAAGGAAAATATCTTCAATTAAAAAATCAGTTAAAATATATAAGTTAAAAACAATTTTTGATAGCAGCATAATTTTCAATTGTTTTTTTTAAATTTCTTCAGCGTAGCCATGCTTTTGCAAAAAAATAACACGCTAACATTATTATAGCCAAGTCCAACTAAAAGCCACAAAAAACCGAAAAATATGATTTTGTTTTTAATTAACAAAAAACGACAAAACTATAACTTACTTGGATCACATTTCAAAAGCGATTAACAGTGAAAATTCTACGATTTCATACGATCGGACATTCCTCAATTTTTTCTTTCATTTTAATTTCAAGTCCTGCAGTTTTTTTTATTATAATTTTTTGCAAAAAAAAAACCAATAATAAACCGCAGAACTCTTAAAGATCTCTTTCCGTTATTTTAAACTAATACATACAGTGAGGTAATAAAAAAAATGCAAGAAATGTGCTTCATATCTCGCTTTGCAAATTGAAATAAAGTTAAGAAAACAAGGAAAAAGGGTCCTTTGACTTTCATAAAATTTAGATTATGTGAGATCTCAATTGAATAAATTATTTCGATAAATAAAAATCCTTATAAAATATACAAAAAAAAATCCAATTATTCTTTGTGATCAAATTTTGTCTGCCTGCGCATTGACTTTGCTTAACATGTACTAGGCCTTAATGTAATTCTGTTTATTTAGCAATTAATGATTAAAATGTACCTGGCTTCTCCAATCCGGTGTATTTATTTAAGACAAACTGCTCGAGCAGTTTGTCGACAGTCATTTCCAAAAATTGACGCTTAAAATCGGAGTGGACCTGTTAAAAAAAGGTTGCGGTTATAAAAATGTATAGAAAATCATGTAAAAATAATATTAAAGCGTTAGGGGCGATATCATAAGTAGAACTTATTTAAAAAGTACAGAGAAGGAACAAAAACACATTTAAAAGTCAATTAATAAAATTATTAGGCTACACACATTTTCGCACTGTTTATTGCAGTTGTCGTCAAACTTTTTTTTTCGTCGTATGGGTTTTCTAGCGTGATGAAGGACAAGACTTTTTTTAGGCGCTACGTCACGATTGAGATAAATGTTGCTTGACAGTCGCGAAGTAGTCGCTAAGTAGTCGTTGCGACCAGAGAGTCAAAAAATTAGTGCAAATTTAAACCGCGGCGACCAAAAATGTCTTTAGCAAAACTTTAGCAAGCAACCAGAATTTACCCATCAAACAAATTTGTCAGAGAGCGACTAAAAAAGCTTACCAGCGCGTATAAAAAAAATGATAGCTAATGTAGTTCTTGTGTAAAACAGAATCGAGAACGCACACTTTTGACGGGAAAATTTTTTCGGAGGGGGTGGTGGTAAACCTCTAGTGTATAATCAGAAATGGTAAATCTCTAGATTTTAACTATTTTTTACGCAATGCAAAAAAATCGACATAGAATCGATTCATACAAAAAAAAAAAGAAATAGTCGCATCACGATAGTCTCGAATTCCTCATAACTAGCTGTTTTTTTTTTCTATCGCTTTCAGCTTGTAGTTCTTGGGGTTCGATTGTATTACACATAACTACTAGGAACTTTTTACCTGTCCGACCATGTCATGATTATTCTGCAAAAGCTCCAAATATGTTGACAAAAATTCCCTCATTTGTCTCAAATGGGCTTCTTCAACCTCTTGAAAACGCTGCAATAGAAAAACCAACTTTTAAAATCCAAAACTCTTAAAAACTCTTTACGATTTACCTTGCAAGTCATAGTCATTTTCCTTTCAAACTCCATTTTAATTGGATTATGTTTTTCCATCAATGCCTTATAGTCGTCTTGCTGTTTACGTAATTTCACCTCGGCTTTCTCCAGATCTTTCGGTGAACCGTTGTCCTTTTTTAGCTTTTCAAATTCTTGTAATTTACTCGTATACAAGTCTTTAGCTTTTTGTACAGCTGTCGTTGAGGCTTGCATTGCTTGTACGGCTTCCAATGTCCCAGACTCCTCCTCCTTAACAGTCTTGTGCTTCTTATGAAGCTCATCGGCATATTTTGTAACATCTTTAACTAATTCAGAGATTTTTTGTACCATTTGTAGGTGAAGCGTTGACAAACGCTCAGCGGAGGATTTTAATATGACCCAGACTGGCGCAAAAGTTCCATTCAATGTTCCCGAACCAGCCTTATTGGCCAATTTTGTCATAAACTTTGAGTTATGCTCCTCAATGTTTAGTTTCTCACGCAGGAAATCCGATAGTTCCTTACTGGCCACCAAACCACATTTCATATTATGGTAGAGTACATCGAATCCATTGTTTTTTTCACCCTAAATTCGAACAAAATGAAATAAAAGCGTTAAAATATACATTTATCCATAATGTTAACATGACAGTGTTATAATTTTAATTCAATTAGTAACCATTTTTGATGGAAAATCGATTTATTGAAGTCTTTTGCTAGCTCACGGAAACTAATGGAACAACCAGAATTTTCATGAATCCGCCCAGTTTTAATTCATTTTAGTTATCATTTTTTTATCTACCTTTGAAAAAGAGAACTCTGTAAAACACATACATTTGAATAGAATTAGTGTGGAGTTTTAAAATTCTTTCTTCAAAAAGAGAAAAAAAATTTAATGGATTCTATGAGCTCAATTTGGAGTCACAATTGAGAAACGCATCGAGAGATGAAATAAGTAGGTGTTGTTTACCATATCAAGACATATTCATTATACATCCTTATCGTATTATTATGATTTAATAAATTTCAATCAACCTCTCGCTTATCTTTAATTGATTTCACAAAGTTTCAATTTCAATTCATGAATTTTTTTAATTCATAAAAGCTTTCACAATTATAGCAATTGATAAGGCATTTAAGATTTTGTTATACGAAAAATTGAGCTTTTCTATGAATATTCTAAAACTTTTGGATGTCTTAAGATAATTGTTTTTCTTGTTTGAGGATGTTTTCACATCCAAATCACATTTTTAGTGACCAGGAAATTCAGAAAGAAAATAAACCGACTTCTTAACCTCAATCCCATCATCCGGAGCTGTGCCTTGACATTAAAGGTCACAGCACCATTTATATTAACTGTGACATAAGCGGTTGAGACATGTCGACAACACATTTATTAAGTGCTACGTCACAATTGACATAAATATTCCTTGATAGTAACATAAAAGGTCGCTAAGTAGACGCTGCGACCAGAAAGTCAAGAAATTAATGCAAAATAATTTTTATTTCTAACTTAGAGAAAAACAAAAATATTCCAGGTAACCAGAAATGACCCGAATTTTCAAATTAAATGGTTTTAAAATTTAGCGTACCACAAAAATCTTCAGGGAGCTCAAAAACTTGTCGGCAGAGCACTGGTATTTTCCTAAACATCGGTGGTATTAATAAACAAATAAGCCGATAGAATTTTTCAAAAGAGGCGATCCAGAAAATAGATCACATTTTATGAGTAGGGAGGGGATCTGCGGTACGTCAAGACAGAATTAAATGTCATAAAAAAATCACGAAAACGGTCACGAAACTAGGGGGGGGAGGGGGAGCAGGGGGTTGCAAAGATGAAAATTAGCGTGACATATTTTATGGAGAGATCCTTATTTAAAGATTCAGTCGGCCAATTTTTCTCGATTTTTATTCATAAACTAGCTTGCATACCCGTCGTTGCCGGGTTAAGTTTAATTTTTTTTTTGATGGTCTATGTTGGAGCTAAACTTCAGGCCAATCGGTTCAGTAGTTTCCCCGCGAAAGTGTAACATATCGCAAAAAATAAGTTTCGAAATCACTTTACCCCCTCCCCTTACTCCCCTACCCATCGCGCTACTTTTCCATATGCCTATGTTGGAACCAGAACTACCACAGACACTCATGCCAAATTTCAAGTCAATCGGTTCAGCCGTTTTTGCGTGAAAGAGGAACAGACAGACAGACTCATTTTTTATATATTAGTATGATATGATAAATGACTTTATTAAAAACTTTAAAGGCAATAACGCCGGCCGTACACTTGAGCTAAGCTATGTGAGCGAGGCTCGCTATAGTTACATAGCTTAGCTGGGTTAGCTCTATCGTTGCACACTTGAGCTAAACTACGCGGCGATATTTAAATAAATGTATGCCATCAGTTGTATGCAATTGACACTTACACTTTTATGTCCACAAAATACTACACTTTTGCAAACACCGATTCTACACTGTATAACGCCGAAAATATTTATATGTGAGTGTCAGCGATGCCAGCGAAGTAGTTCGCGTAGTTGAGGTCTGAACTACGCAAGCGAACTTAGTTCCCGTCGCCCATGACTACGCGATGTAGTTTCATAGTTTCGCTGAAGTGTGCGGTCGCCAATGCAAATGCTAAGGATTTTACTTTCAGCGAGAAACTTAGTTCACGTAGTCGAGCTCGCTTAGCTCAAGTGTGCGACGGCTGTAAAGCTCTGGTTAGATATCTAGGAGGTTTTGCCTAACACAGGGACTACATTGACTTTTATTTCTGGTGTACCAGCAAAACTGTTTGCTAAAAAGCCAGTGTGGACCAATCTGGTTTACCAGTTTTTCTGGTAAGACAGTGCTGGTATACCATTTTCGTAGACAGCGCTGGTATACCAGATTTTGACAGGCAATCAAATTAAAATTTTCGAGAAAATATATATCGGAGCTTATCATTATTTTACGAGAAAAGGAATTTTGAATGGAATGCACATTTTAACCATTACAAGAGAGTTGATTTGAGAAGGCAGAGGGTGGATTCGTTCTTTTGTAGTAGTTTTAAAGCCAATATTTTGGTAATCATAATTTGTTGTTTCCTATTTACTAACATTTCGCCTACTGAACTGTTTTACCAGAATTTGCCCACCAAACAAATTTGATAGATTGCGACTAAAAGGCTTACCAGCTGGTATACCAGAAATAAAAGGTGATGTAGTCCCTGTGTAAAATTGACGAATTTTTTATACAACCAACTTTAGTTTTTTTTTACAAAAAATATTACAAAATATGTAGAAATCATTGTGAAAAAATAATTTTACTTACCCAGAAATAATCATTAAAGTCGACAGTCATTGTGATTTTGGTTTCTGTTTAAAAGATTTCCGCCAGAATAAAATAATTTCTAATTGACTTTGAACAGACTATTAAATTATCCTCATAAACATTTTTAATGCAAGTATTAAAGTTTTTTTTATTTTGTTAATAAATATTTTTTATCACTTAGTATGCACAAATTACTGATGACAATAATTTGATTGCGATTTTATCACACTGACCAAGAATTACATTTTTCATATTTTTTTTGCACTTTACACAAAGACCAGTCTCAATCAACCACAAATTACTTGACAGTTTTAGTCGCTGGACACATAAATGGAGAGGAAGTTCACAGTATCTGAAAAATAGTTTAAAAAATATATGATAAGAAATTCTGAGTTATCTTTAATTGTTTTTTTTTTTTAAATGGGAAATGAAATGCAAGGGTGATAAAAATAGATTTGATTGTGTTTTAAACAGGAATGGCAATGAATACTAGTTCGTGTCAAGTTCAAAAACATTTTTGTTTCTTTGAGCTACAATTTGAGTACGGAATTTGAATGTGTTGAATTTGCCGAGATTTCCATTGAAAATTTGAAGACGTTTTTTCTCACACCACATACGAGTAACGTTTGAGTAATTTTGTACCGCGAAAAATCGAATTTGGTCGACAAAACAACGAGCCTTCCCCCCTTTTGGTCCACTACTGATCATGGGGCCGGCCGGATAGATGCTATATTGTTTTCCAAATTTTTCCCGCCCCTTTACGACCTGCCCAGACATCTCTTTAACTCCTCACATGATTGAAACCTGGGTTTCAGCATAAGAAAGGTCATTCCGTGATAAGACTTGTTCGCTTCCTACCCCATTTCTTTCTTCAAAACCCCTCCCCTACGATTATGATGGAAAATGAATCCCATTTTCACTGTCGGGCAGATACACACTTAGTTTACACTAGCGATTTTTTCTAGAATATGCCCGCTAATTCAGAATTTAATCCACGCATTTTATTCATCTATCGTAGTTTAAATTCACTTATCAAAAATTGTCAAAATTTCAATTTATTCCGGCGGCTTTGTGGAAAAAATTCCAGTTCCAGTGTCTTTCGGGAATAAATCTCTGGGCACCAATCATGTATTCCGACGCGTCTCTGTCTTTCGACTTCGACGCAGCTTTTAACTCTCGACTTCGCCATATCTGCAGCTTGAAATTTCGCGTAATCGTCACTATAAATCGAAACGTGATTCTGACTGTCACTCCAGGAAATTTGAAGCTGCTGATATGGCGAAGTCAAGAGTTAAAAGCTGCGTCGAAGTCGAAAGACAGAGACGCGTCGGAATACATGATTGGTGCCCAGGATTTTGTGTCGTAATGTAGACGATTGTGGAACATGAATTTAGTTTTGGAGAATAAAATTCGCGGAATATGGTGTCCGCTCCACATGAGAGTAAATACGCGAGCAACTCTCAAGAACTCTCGAGAGTTACTCGCAGGAGGTTTTCCATTTGAGAGTTAAGTTCGGCAATTTTTCTCTTTTCAAGACCAATATCTTGATTTTTTTGACATCTTGCTTTGGCGAGTTCTCGAGAGCGATTAGCGAAATTCAAACGCCGTTCATATCTGGCGAGCAACTCCCCGAGAGTTCAGTGGGTGCGTGTCGACTAGAGAGTAGAGTCACTATTGACAGCTCGCAAAAACTAGCTCGCGAGTTTCTGCGAGCGACTCTCAGAGACGTGTCCATTTGCGAGTAGCTGCTATCGAGAGGTTCTCGCCGGCATTTACTCTCATGTAGAGCGGCACCTTTAGAGATATTTTCCCTTCATTGAACTACTCGATCCGTCAACCCTTTTTCTCTTTTAGACCAATGTAGCAATTTTGGTTAAATTTATACCACTCGAAATCGCAAGAATTTAATATTTTTTATGCTAGCTCCACACTTTCCCAGAATCCAGGCGAACCAAACTTAACCGAACGATTTGACATATCTAACTGCACGTTAGTCTACCAACCACATCCACATTCTGGCCAATATTCACCGAGTGCCACAATCAGTCCTCACACAATTTCTGAAAGTCCACTGAAATCGGTATCGCTGTTTGCACATTCGAGTTGACACATTCGTTTAAATCAGTGGTTCCCAAAGTGGTCCCTACGGACCCCCAGGGGTCCCCGGGATCATTCAGGGGGTCCGTGGAAAATTAAAATTGATTTGGGGGTCCCTGAAGAACGTCAGGGGGTCCGCGCAAGGTTTCAAATAAAATAAAAAAATTGTGACACATTTTTATTAATATGGAAGTTAAAATATTGGGACCTTGAATAAGTTCTCGCTGTTTGAGAACAGATGGCGTTTCCGGTCCTATCTGCGTACAGTTTCTGGGGGTGACGCATCCGTTTAGAAGTGCGATGAGCTAGTGAGGAATTCCGAGCATTTCGTCTCGCTGGCGCATAAACAATTTGTTGTGCAATCGAGTTAACCATGGAGAGTTTTGTTCCGAAAAAAGAGTTTTTGCGGGGAGTCTTGCTGCATTATTTTTTCTAAAGAAATCTACAGCAGAGGCTCATAGGATTTTGAAGGAGACATACGGAAAACATGCCTTATCGGAAACAACATGCAGAGATTGGTATCGACGCTTCAAAAACGGTGATTTTGACCTGGAGGATAAAGAACGCACTGGGGCGCCAAAAAAATCGAAGACGAGGAGCTGGAGGCGTTACTCTTTGAGGACTCGTGCCAGACTTTAGCTGAACTGGGAGAGTCTTTAGGAGTTGACGACACAACTGTCTCAAAACGGTTAAAGTCAATAGGAATGATCCAGAAAGAGGGTTATTGGGTCCCCTATCAGCTGAAGCCTCGCGACATTGAAAGGCGTCTGCTCACGTGCGAACAGTTGCTGCAGCGGCAAAAGCGGAGAAGTTTCCTCCATCGCATAGTGACAGGCAGTGTTGGGGTTATCTAGATAATAATTATCTAGATAATCATCTAGATAAAAAAAAATGTTATCTTTATCTTATCTAGATAACACCCCAAAAAAGTTATCTTTATCTTATCTAGATAAAGGAAAATCCCATTTATCTAGAGATAATCGTTACCACCGAAAATCAAAAAATTAAATCTGAAAAAATGCTGAAACGAAATTGTTTTCTGCATACTTTTGAAAACCTAAAAACTTTTTTTAGGAACAGTTTTATACTTGGCAACAATTTTTGTTTACGGACAAGGAAGCGAAGTGTCACTCTTTCCCTCGCCTCTCTTCTCTTGTCCATAAAAAAAAGTTCTGCCAGTAACTGTTGCCAAGTGTAAACCGGGCTATGAACGAAATAAAAAATCATGACGTTATAAATTTCCTTACGTAGCAAAATTAAACTTATATTTCGTGACGTTATTTGGTTTTGTATCGATAAAAAACTTAATTTCGTTACGTTATAATGTTATTATTCCGTTACACATTGTATTGAAACTGAAAACAAAAAAACGCACTGTAATAATAGTTTATCACAAAGTAATTCAGTTCAGTTTCCATAAAAATAAATTGTATAACAAATAATAAAACTCAGCAAAAAGAAAATACAAATAAAAACGGGAAAAAAATGTGATTATTAAGTTAAAAAATCAATAAAAAATACAAAAGACAAAAAATCACACAAAAGTTTTGTTCATTAAAAAAACTGTCTCCACAAAAGCGTGATTTTGATATCAAAGATATAGAATTTTTTTATAGAATTTCGCTCTACTTCTGGAGTTACTAAAAAGAAAATCTTTTCGCTACCAAAAAACTTGCTTAGAAGATTTCCATTTTTGTATCTCCAGAAATAGAGTGAATCTGGCCAAAACAAAATCCGATTTAGAATCAAAATACGATTAAAAACACTACTCCAATATTTTTGATTATATTTTATGTCTGTGGGGTTATACTTGATGAACTTTTGTGGGAAATTTCACAAAAAATAATACTGAACAAAACAAGGAAATACTAATAAACAACGAAAAAACGTAATATTTTTTTCGTTTTTCGTTATGGTAACGGAATTGAATTTCTATAACGTTCATTATAACGTAATTTTGAAGAAAAAGCCCGAAAATCATTTCGTTATTTCGTTACGTTACGATAACGTTTCTTATCCGTTTTCTTTTATTATTATTTCGTTTCTTATTATATTTAAATTGGAAATCAAGAAAAGCAAAAAATTTTGTGCTATTTTTTTTAGTACGTAATTTTGAATTTTGTGCAATGTCAAAATAAATATTTATCTAAAAATTATCTAGATAATTTGGCTTTTTATCTTATCTTATCTATTATCTTTCATATTTTCATTATCTATTATCTTATCTAGATAAACATTACGAGCATTTATCTTTATCTTTATCTAGATAAAAAAATAATTATCTGGCCCCAACACTGGTGACAGGGGATGAAAAATGGATTCGATACGATAATCCAAAGAGGAGGAAGTCGTGGGGTATGCCTGGACATGCGTCAGCGTCCACGGCCAAGCCGAACATCCATGGCTCTAAGCTCCTTCTCTGCATATGGTGGGACCAGTTGGGTGTGGTCTATTATGAGCTGCTAAGACCAAATAACACCATCACAGGAGACCTTTATCGGCTTCAATTAGAGCGTCTGAGCGAGGCCTTAAGGGAAAAACGGCCGCTATATGCAAAAAGGCACGATAAGGTCATCCTGCAGCACGATAATGCACGGCCTCACGTTTCAAGGCAGGTTAAGGCATACCTTGAAAGCCTGAAATGAGAAGTTCTACCCCACCCGCCATACTCTCCAGACATCGCCCCTTCGGATTACTACCTGTTCCGGTCGATGAGCAATAGCCTGACGGACCAGCACTTCCGTTGTTATGAGAACGCGAAAAACTGGGTCGATTCCTGGATTGCCTCAAAAGACGCTTCGTTTTTCGGGAGGGGAATCCAAATGCTGCTAGAGAGATGGGAAAAAGTAGTGGCCAGTAATGGCCAATACTTCCAATAACAGGTATTTCCCTAAAAGTTTCTATTAAGCTTTAATTTTGATAAAAAAAACAGCGAGAACTTATTCAAGGTCCCAATAAATAACAGAAGCTGTTGATTGCTTTTCCGTCTTCCTATTTGGTAGAACGTAGATTCAGTGCCGCTATAAGCCTCATCACAAAAAAAAAGAAACCGACTAGAAATTAGTATCTACTTGTGGGGATTTGCGGTTGCTAGTCACAAACATTGAGCCGAACATAAATACACTCATAACATCCCATCAGGTTCATCCAAGTCATTAATTTTTTTTTGTATTTTAAAACAAAAGTTATAATTTCAATAAATACTTCTTCAAAAAAATGTTTTATAAATATTTTATTTTTACGTCACCATTTACCATTCAAGACATCAAAGTTAAATTTGTAATGTTTCTATTATGCATTTATGTAATGGTTTTTCACCCAGGGTCCGTGGGCAAGATTTGGCTATGAAAAGGGAGGGGTCCGTGGGCAAGTTTTGACTATGAAAGGGGTCCGTGGGCCAAAAAAGTTTGGGAACCACTGGTTTAAATGAACGTAGCAAAACTTAGCCAAATCATAGCATATCAAGACGAACGCAGCATATCTCGGGTTCGTCGTAATTCGCCTGCATTGAGACGGAATATCGTTTACACGATACTATCATTGAAACTATTCATATTTTACTTGCTTAAAAACGGAATTTTCCTGAAAGTAATTTTCCATCTGACCATGAACTAATGTATTTTTTAGCCTAATGACACACTTTCTAAATAACCAATGCCGAAGCAGAGCTAAAGGGCAACACCAACACTATTGTAAATTGATTTTCCATTTAAAATTTTTAATTATAATGCCCCGGTGAGAATCATTTAGCCATCAACAGAAAGGAATCTCGCTCGCATGCAGTCAAATGAAACCAGAAAATTAATCTCTCATACAATCGGAAAATGGTGGTCTAGTCTAAAAGCTAGGAAAATGGTTTTGGCTCAAGTTAATAAAAGAGTAGGCAACCAAGTCGTACGTCTACCGATAAAATGGAAAACACGATTTACTGTCGCTTTTATGTTGTTTACATAATAATCATGAGGTATTTCTACATCTATCGGAGATCTACTCGCACTGAACATTAATTTGTATGGTTTTTACGAAGGAAATAATCTTTTGTAGTTTATTTTTCTGTTTGTATTCCAACATTATAGCATTAATTATTAATAATGGGATCGGCATCTAGCCTTTTACTACAATTCCTAGCACCTCTATGGATATTTTTCGACGCAAGTTATTTACCAAAGGCGGACTAGAAACTAAATTAATTATGCTCATTTCTTTATTCTAATCCAATCTACGAGACTACTTTCCCTTGTTGATACAAGTTATCTTTATTCCATGAAATAATATTAAGCAAAAGTAAATCAGTTTTATCAAATGATTTTTTTTTAAATAAAATAAAACACAACAGGCAAATATGCCACAAGTCAAAATGAATGTTTTTTATCTAAAAATTTGCAAGATACTAGATTTTTTTCCGTAATTTTGATCAAATGTTTTCAGTTTGTTTTCCTCACAGATCTTCAAATTGTAATTTCTTAAGCAAAAAGTAAATTTTTCTTGAATCTAGCAATAGTTTAGGGGCTGTCCATAAAATACGTCACGTGAATTTTAGAGTTTTCGGACTAAGGTTGAGGATCCATTGCCAATATTTTCGAAACATTGATGGAAAACAACCAATGTTCGATGATTTTGCCATCGATGGTCTGGGTCCAATATTTGACTGCTATTGATAGTTCGGTGTCGGTATTTTTCTACCATCGATTAGGTTTGGTGGAAATGACTAGATGTTTGGAGCAAATCTCATAGAATGATTAAAAAGAATTGAATTTTGCATGTCCGTCCGTCTGTGGCGCGGATTGCAGGCGCACGGATTGAGCTAGAGACTTGAAATTTTACGCAGATTCGTTTTTCGTAAAATGCAAGGGTAAGTTCGTTAATGGGGAAAAATGGACCATTAGGGGAGGTACCCCTCATATTTTTTGTGAATATCTCTTATCAAAATTGCAAGAACAAAAGTTATTTAGGATATGATTCTACATAAAACTCCCATACATCAAAATCCGATTGGAATAAATTAAAAAAAAATCTTATTGAAAAGTTTCACTTCAAGATGGAATTTTCATACAACTGTTTGCCGTTTCCACCAAACCTAATCGATGGTAAAACAAAATACTTAAACTTCGATACGGGTTTTCAATAATTGCCAGACTGGCAGTTATAGCTTTTGTTATGTTTTTATTATTAATTTTAGTTTGGCAATATTTGAATATCAAAAATCGAAAAGTTTTCATAAAACATCAAATTTATCACTTAAACGGTCCCTACACGTTCAATCTTGCAGTCAATCATCGCATGCTGTGACAGCATTTTGAACGTCTATGGTGATGCTGTCATGCAAATTTCCATGATTGCCAGCATGCTGGCCAATATCAAAATCATTTTGATACAGTAATCCCTCTAACTGCGCGGTAGATACGTTCCACAAAAAGAGCGCGCAAATCGAAACCGCGCACTGTGAACCCTACTTTGTATTAAATTTTGGGGTTAGGAACATATTTTTTAAACGAAAATTATAAAAAACTGCGCAACTGCGAAATTTTTACCGCGCAGTTCGAAATTTTTGTATTAAAAATTTAACCGCGCAGTTGCGAAACCGCGCAGTTGCAAAACCGCGCAGTTAGAAACCGCGTAGTTAGAGGGATTACTGTATTTTTCAAGGGAGCCCTGTGAATGACATCATGCTTGATCGTGTATGGCGATGCTGTCAATCAATACGTCATTTCAGCGTAAGTTTTAGTAGTGAAAAGATGTCGCATATAAAAGACAAAGTTTTTTTGGGAATCTTTTTCGAGTTATATGTACAAGAATTGAGTTTTAGATCACGAAAAGCGAATAATATAAGGCCAACAATTTTTTAAGTTGATATTTGTGCTGTGTGCTTTCGGTTTGGCTGTTTCGAATAAAATGATGCTTGTGTGCATGATTGAGCGTCTAGTGCAAATAAGCTTTTTGCTGTGACAGCATGATTGACTGCAAGATTGAACGTCTAGGGACCGCTTTAGAAATTTGATGAGGAAAAGGATAAATTTTTTCTGCAAAATAGTTAATTTGATATGTAACAGGTTGTAATCGGCCGAAAAAAACTTGTATTGGTATTGAATTCCGCGGTTTAAAATTCTGTGTTTCAAATAATCGATACTATCGGTAAATCTCGATGATTTAAGGTCGATGATTTCTCGCCATCGATGGTCTATCTCGAAGTATCGTTCGATAACTACTATCGATGGTTGGCTTTCGATGCTCAACTCAATTTCAAACCTCCTGCCGTCATGGCACACTTTTTTGTGGTTTTCTGTGTGGGAAAATAGCACCGTCAGACCCCTCTCCCCATTAAAATGTGACGTATTTTACAAACACCCTCTTGTAGAAAAATCGCTCACTGAAAAACCACAATAAAATTGGAAGAGAGCAAAATTGAGGCGTTAAAAGCTAGAGTGGACCAAGCCACATAATCGAGTTTTTGAAGCTTTTCCACTTTTGTACTATTATTGACTGTAAATTTTTGGAAAAAAAATCTGTGGACTTTATTACTCAATGTTGAAATGTTCTTTTGTGCATCCAAACATTTTTATCTAAAAACTCACTCGCAATCACTAAACACAAAAAAATTCACGATTTTGACATGTGGGTTGGTCCACTCTAGCTTTTAAAGCCTCAATTATGAGAAATGCTATTCTCTTTCATTCATCTCATGCATTGAATCACCGAAAAACCGTTAGTTTTCGAGATAATCGCAAAATACTGATTTTTTTGTATAACGATATATATCGATAACGGTTTGAGATACCGAATTCTAGTAAAAGACATGGCTCCGACTTTTGTAACATAAATTACTTCTGCAAACGCATAATTTCGAAGTAAATCGAGAAAAACGATAATAAGATTTTTAAATGGATGCCATCGTCACTTTCGTGCAACGGAATTTTACCCAAAAGTTAATAGAATTGTTCCTCTATGTGACTGAATATGTCTTCAAAATTTCATGGTTTGTAGCTTAAGTAATTTTTGAGAAACCTTCCGGTTAGAGTAACAGACAGTTAGACAGACTGACAGTAGCGTTACAAGGACGAGGAGAAGGCCACAAAACAAAATTATACAAATTGCAGGTGGCTTTTGATATAAGACGTTTTGATATACGACGTCGCTGTGAGCACCTTTAGGACCGCTAAATTGTAATATAAGTCTGGGCTGCCATCAATCTTGTCTACATGACTTCATAGAAATACAGGATTTTTTTTTTGTTTTTTAGATGAAAATCCAAGTTTTTCATGATAACAAAACCTTTTTTACAAAGTGAGGTATAAGAAATGAAAAACGTATCTAGAAATTAGTAACAAAGAACTAATTTTTTGAACCCTTTGGCCATGGCTAAAATAGAAACGCTGGAGATAATTGAATTTGTAAAACTACATTCCCCAAGCAGAACGCAAGTGTAATGTTTATTGAGGCATAGAATAGACCGCGTATTATTTGTGTTCATCACTCGCTAGATATAGTAATAGAATATTTTGCAATTCGTTTGAATTCACTTAGCGCTTAATATCAAACAAAACACGACTGAAAATGCATCGCTAGCAACGATGTTGGATGCATTTCAATAAAAAAAAATTACACAATGAGAAACCGAACAACAAAATTACAACTTGATGACAGCGGAAAATGGGGAAAATTTTCCGCTTCTGCAGTAAAATTACATAAGTTAGATTGATTGTATCCAGCGTTTAAAACATTTTAACAATTAAGAAATAGCGAGGAGAAAAAAAATCGAAAATTACAAGGGGGAAATCCTACAGATGTTTCGAATCTATTTTTAAAACAGAAGCCAATCACAATTTTCTGTACGAAAAAGAAGCGCCCGGAAACCTCTCTCCGGTCAAATGAATTCGTAAGTCTCAGGGGGGCACAACACACGTAAATCACCCATCAGCTTGGAGCGCCCCAAATTCAGCAAAAGCCCTACCCAACTCCAAATTGTAGTCTCTGCACATTTGATTTTTCAATTGCAATCGATTTAATCAAATTAACAAATAATACCGTTTACTGACCTTTTGGTGACCCACAGCAGCCCCAATTTAGCGATATTTACTACTTATTTTTCCAACTTTTATGACAAATTGAAAAAAAAAAACACAAAACTCAGCAACCAACGCGAAACCCTAATCAAAGGAACTTCCGCCGTGTGTACAAGACAATCGTACTAATTTCGCTAGCCCAAACTGCCTTTTGACATTCCAAACTCGTCACTAAATTGACACACACAAACGACTTTGCACACAATCCAGTCAGCCTCACAGAAATCCGATTTCGTATGCAAATCACAAATCCGGCGATAGAACTTTGTATTTCCAAGTTTTCCCAGTATCCCTTCCTGCGGGATGTTCCCGGTTTAACGTTTTCTTTCAATAAATTGCGTGATTTTACACGAAACAACTCACAAAACACATCGCACAGCAACATACACCGACAAAATCGGTCAGAAAACGAAACAGTAAGAAACAGTGCTATCGTGCGGTGTGAAAACATTTCTTTCCAGCTTCCAGGTGAAAATTTCCCATACATATTTTTGTCAGCTTTTAAATTTAAAAACAATTTTTGTCCGTCTTTCTTTCAAATTTAACAGTAAATCTTACCTAGATATTTTTTTTTAAATATTTTGGGGACCCCACTTTTATTACTAACAAATTTGCAGGTATTTTTGTTATTTCCGGCATATTTGCGATTTTTTATAGCAAAAATGTTATTCTAAATTACATTGATTTTACTTTTTTTCCCAATCAATCACCACGAGAATTCCTCAAATTCTCATCGTTGCAGAACTGCAACAAGGAAGTGATTACGATTAATATGATAAAATTGGGAAAAAATGCGCCGCAGGCAAAATTTGGGTGGGGGGTACAGTTGTGTCGCTAGCGAAGGTTTTCCGAGGTAAAGATACAAATGGATCCATTTTCAAGTTCTGAAATGTCAAAATTTTGCGATTTTTTTAGGGTTTTGCTTTCTTTTGCGTACTTGTATCACGAAATTTTTGTACTCATTGCGATGACTGATTCAAGAACGGGCAAATAGAAAATTTCTGATTCTGATCGATCTCAAAGTGAATCGTATAATTAAAATTACAGATACAGAGCCCACTTACATTTTGTGAATAGGTTATAAAATGTTAAAAATCTTTTTGAACCGTTTCCGATTCACTGACAGACCGCTTCAGGAAAAGCACTTGAAGTTGTTTCGGTGATCTGTCAGTTTGTGACAGGATAAATAATTCGAAAAAGAATAGAATAAATGGAAAAATAATTGACTAATAAATTGATTGCCTTTATTAATCAGAAAATAATCTAAATTTCGCCCAAAATGCTGACGAATAAAGTGTTTATGAGGAAGACGAAACGCGGCAACATTTTGAAGGTTAGAACTTGCATTTTTTAGAGGTTAGTTGCACTGTTTTCGATAATTTATCTTTCAGATTGTCCGGGAACATTACCTGCAGGATGATATTTGGTGTGGATCTCTCATCTGTAATTATTGCAGCCAGGCGGATAGACAATGCGTGCTTTCAGACAAACCTGCTATAAAAAGCAATCTAGCCGATTTCCCTCACTATTTATTGCTTGATACAAACGTAATCCTGGACCAAATCGACATATTCGAGGAGGATGTCCTTGCAAATGTAATCGTCCTCACTACAGTCCTGGACGAAGTGAAGAGGAGAAGCTCCACAGTTTACAAACGCTTCCGGGATGTTGTGGCCAGGAGTCAAAATAATTACTACATATTTGTTAACGAGCATCACAAGTAATAAATGGAAAATCCTATTTCAATCTATAGTACAAATTTCATATACATCTAGGGATACTTACGTGGAAAGAAAACCAGGAGAAACCGCCAATGACCGAAATGATCGAGCAATTCGCTATGCTTGCAAGTGGTACGACGATCATTTGCGAAAGAGTCAAACAACTACACCTCCGTCAAGGATTATCAAAGCCGTTTTACTCTCAAACGACAGGATAAACCGGGAAAAGGCAGTTGAGGAAGGAATCTTAACGTTCGGAATTGATAAATATGTAAAATCGCTCGTAGAACATCCAAATCTGCAGGACAAACTTTCCCAAAAGGACTACGTGGGGGAAAGTTCCAAAGCTCCACTCTTTCCGCCTCACTTTAGTCGCGCTGAAATCCACGATGGTATAAAGTCGGGTGCTCTGCTGCAGGGTAGCTTCATGGCCTCAAGAGAAAACTATCTCGAGGGCTCGGTAAATGTTGAGGGAATGGAAAAGTTTGTAAGTTCTTTGACAATCGAATATAACGTGAAAAGTATTGAAAACAATTCTTATAGGTACTTATCCAAGGCCGAGAGAGTCTAAATCGAGCTGTTGATGGCGATGTGGTGGCAGTTAAACTACTGCCAAAGGATCAATGGTCAGCGCCGAGTGATATCGTCTTGCAAGACGACGAAAATGACCCTGGAGACATTCTGGAAGAGGAAAACGAAATTCTAGCGAACAAGCCGACCGTAGAAAAGACTCCAACGGGAAAAATCGTGGGCATAATTCGCCGCAAATGGCGCCAATACTGTGGGATTTTGCAAATAAGTCCAATTAATGGCGCCACACGCCACATCTTTGTGCCGGCTGAACGAAAAATCCCGAAAGTTCGAATTGAAACTCGACAAGCTGAAACTTTGCGCATGCAGCGAATTATTGTTGCCATCGATTCTTGGCCAATGCACTCGAGATATCCGAGTGGGCATTTTGTTAGAGCATTGGGGCCACTCGGCGATAAGGACACAGAAAATGAGGTTCTTTTGCTGGAACATGATGTCCCGCACAGTCGGTTTTCAGACGAAGTACTAAGCTTTCTACCAAAAATGCCATGGACTATCACTCAAGAGGTAATTTTTTTTAGTCTAAATCATCCAAAGAGTTTCTATTTAAATTGATATCCAATAATGAATGGATTGAGGATAGAAAAATCGCCGTTCTCGTATTTGATCGGGTTGGTTCTTCACTGATGGACATCAAATCAGGCCACGAGGAGTTTCCAATAGAAGTTTCAGATGTAAAATTTTCTATAATGTCTGGTAGAATTGGCAAACTATTAGTTCGATGGTTTTCATCAATTGGCGTTAAATAAAGTGTGATGCCATTTTCTTCTTCTGAATGCCATGACGGGTCATTCTGTATTCTCACAATTTTCCTACGTCTTTCAAATTTTCGGCCATTCACCGGTAAAATTCGTCTCTCGTTAGGCGAGTTTCTTGCTATACTTCTAATTGGGATGAAAGTTGGAGTTGCAATCGATCGAGCGTTGATTTGCACTGGCGTCAGAGTTCGTCTTACAATTTGATTATTTTGAGCAGTTTTTTGAATTTTTTGTTCCGAAGCGGATCTTTTTTGGTCCTGCGCTGCAAATTTTATTGAAAAAAAATCAATAAATGAACATTTATTATAAGGGACTGTCCATAAAAAATGTCACACACCATCGAGAAGAGGAGGGCGCGACTTGGCTTTCGGTTGTCAAAAGAAGATTTAAAAATATATGGAATGTTGACGTATTGTTGCAGGGTTTTGTATATTTTCTTAGAAATGTCGAAAAACATTTCAACTTTTGAGAAAATAGGGCTTTTCTTACCGATCTTCAGGCACACATTTTATGCTATCTCCACACTTGCCTCGAATTCAGATAAATCACCGTCGCTGTTTTCAGGTTGGGCGCCTTTTTCTAAATAAAATAACGTTTTTTTTATCCGTCTGAAAATTACGATATAAAATATGCGAAATACAAAATCAGTTCGGAATTTTAAGCCGGATAAATAGAAAAATCGCCTGCATTCAGCGAGAGTGTGGAGCCGCCGTAAAAGGTTGGACATTAGATTCGTTATGTACGACCAAACTATAATTTTTTCCTCGTAAAAATGTGGAAAAAAAAATTTCCTTACAGAGTTTTCACACACATTTTCACACTACTGCAGATCCCCATTCCCCTCTCCTCAAAAAAAAGTGTTACATATTTTACAGACAGTCCGCAACCCGTAGGCACCTTCGAGTTTAATTTCGTTGAGCTCCTCCATGGAAAACTCCACATTCCGTTCGACAGCCGAAATCTGTTCTTGTAGTGCTTTGATTTCTGCAACATATGATTTTATCTCATTTTGAATGCATGTCAACTCTTTAACTCTGCTCTTCAATTGCTTTTCCAAAAATCTGCAAGTTTTTACTGCCTTAAATTTCTGTTAATTAAAAAAAAATGCAATTTCTACCCAGTCATATTTTTAGCGTAAACAGAATTTAAAACGTCATTCGCCTTTTTCAAGAATTTCTCCATTTGATCATTGAATTTCATCAAATTGTCGCAACTCTTCTTTGCTTGTTTGAAATTTTCATTCTCTTCGGTTTGGCTGAAGCTTGACGTTCCCATAGAATTTTGTTCCCCCGAAAAATGTTGTGAATTTCTTTTAAAAGCCATGAAAAAATTTTTCATTTCAAAAATTGATTACTTTTTTGGATTTTGGATAATTATTTTGGTATTAAAAGAATGACAACTCAATTTCAAAAGTTTTTTTTAATAAACAAAAACCCCAAAGTATTTTTGATTGGTAAAAAATTGTATTAACTTTTTCAGTCCGTAGAGAACTTTATTTTTATAATTAACCCGAAAAATCGTATCTCACATACAACTGGACTTTTCGCATCTGAAAATTACAGTAAGAATTGCTCATAAAATACATTACGCTAGTTTTAAGTATTTCGGACCTCACCACTCCCTTCTCATCTTTTTTTCTGGCGATTTTTTGAGCGGTATTTAAAACTGCCATCACTATCGCAGAATCCCTTTTCCCCTAAGAGAGTGGTGGGTTTGATGGATAGAGCATTCAATCCCGGGTACCCGAAACCCGGGTACCCGGGAATCCCGGCCATTTTCTGGAACCGAAAACCGGGTTTGAATTGGGTAAAATTACCCGGTTTTCGGTGCTGAAAGCAAGCAATTTCTTACATGCTAAAATATCAAAATACTGTTCATTCGCTGCTGAATATATACGAAATACATATTTGTAAGTACATATTTCTGTTAATAATAACTGTAAATTAAAAGATTAATGCAAAATTAAGCCATCCGATTACATTTTCTTTACAAAGTCTCTTTAAAACAACGACAATATAATAAATTTATATGCGCTCACAGAAAATCTTAAATTTCCTGTAAAGTTAAAATGGTTTTTTTATGTATAGGCAGGGAACAACTATTATATAGAATGGAAAATAAGACCTTTCCTTATTAACTTCCACTAGAGTAAGCACTACACTATATAAATTGGTTTTGTTGTCTTACACAGGGACTACATTAGGTTTTATTTCTGGTATACTAGCTGGTTCACCAAAAATAATAGCCTACTAGTTTTTTTTTGCGTGGGCCAATTCTGGTATGACATTTCAGTATGATTTTGAATTTTGACATGTCGTTAAACCGCGAACAGAAGAAGAACTTTTGATAAATTTGAAAAAACGAAGACAATATTGGGTAAATCCCTTTTTAGCATTACGGGATAAATATGATATCGAAGCTAAATATGATATACGAACGAATTCCTTTCATTTTCTTTTTCACACTTTCCACAGTTAAACTCAATTCTTTGGCAATATTTTCCCATGCTCTTTTTTTCAAATCAATTCTTCGATAATTATTTGATTTTGAATTCCACAACCATTCTTTTTCGCGAAAAATATTTATCAATTTAATAATTTCGCTCCGTGAAAATTTCGTTTCCGCCATTTTAATCAATTGAAATGTCAAAATCTGGAGTGATATTCCATAACTTGCTTCAAGCGTTTGTTTCGAGTTAGAAGAAAAAGTAAAGTTACGGAATTCCACTCCTGGTATACCAGCGCTGTCTACGAAAATGGTATACCAATGCGGTCTTACCAGAAAAACTGGTAAACCAGATTGGTCCACACAGGCTTTTTAGCGACCAATTTTGCTGGTATACCAGAAATAAAAGCTAATGTAGTCCCTGTGTTACTTCTCCTTTCTGGTGTCATACACTCGATGAAAAAAAATCAAATATGATGTTTTCTTATAATGCCACCCACAGTCATTCAAAATGTGAATTTTTTAACTGTAATTTTCGGATGTACGCTTCCAACGCAAAAAATTTTGTTAGAGCTTTCCTTTCTATAATAGTAATTGTTCCGTGGTATAGGTTTAAATTTAATGTCGCAATTGCAATTTTTTACTGGTAATTTCTTATTTTTTCTTTACATTTTCAGCACCGGTTCCAGAACCGGGTACCCGGTTCTCGAAGATTCTAGCACCGAAACCCGGTTCCTTAAAATTGTCTCGGTGCTGAATGCTATATTGATGGACAATCTATAAAATCAAATCTTCTCATTTAAGGACTATGCGGCACGGACCGATCTCCGTGATCTATACATTTGTTCCGTCGATCCTCCAGGATGTACAGACATCGATGATGCCCTTCACTGCCGCGAATTGCCGAATGGCAAGCTTGAAGTGGGTGTTCATATTGCCGATGTTAGCCATTTTATACGTCCTGGAAACGCATTGGACAGAGAAGCTGCGCTGCGTGCAACCACGGTTTATTTGGTGGACAAACGAATTGACATGGTGCCAGAGCTTTTAAGCTCCAATTTATGTTCATTGCGAGGCGGCGTTGAACGATTCGCCTTTTCGTGCATTTGGGAAGTGGACCACGAAGCCAACATACTGAACACTCGCTTCCACAAAAGCGTTATCAAATCGAAAAAAGCAATGACATACGAAGAAGCACAATTGATTATCGATGATCGCTCGCAGAATCATGAAATTGCCAAGTCTCTACGAAATTTGAATAAATTGGCGAAAATATTAAAAAAGAAGCGTATTGACAATGGGTAAAAGTTAACTTAAAAGTAGGGAAAAGTGCATTTTAATCACAGTTTTTTATTTTTGTATATTTCAGAGCCTTAGTTTTAGCTTCTCCGGAAATTCGATTTCAAGTCGATAGCGAAACCCACGATCCGATTGAAGTTGAAGCAAAGAAATTACGTGAAACCAACTCAATGGTCGAGGAATTCATGTTGCTCGCAAACGTAACTGTAGCTGAACATATTGAAAAGGACTTCCCCGAATGTGCAATGCTTCGTCGTCATCCAAATCCACCACAGAATAATTTCGATCCTTTGATAAAAGCTGGACAGAATTTGGGCTTCGAAATAAATACGGGCACTGGCAAAGAGCTGGCCATATCCCTTGATACAGCCATTAAAGAAGACAATCCGTATTTTAATACCATGTTGAGAATTTTAGCCACGCGATGCATGATGCAAGCTGTTTATTTTATAAGCGGAACAATTCAAAAAGACGAGTTTTTCCATTACGGTTTGGCTGCGCCGATTTACACTCATTTTACATCTCCTATTAGACGGTGAGATTTTTTTTTTTAAATTTAAATAAAAGCGTTCGTCGATTTGCGTCGTTTTAACATGCGACGACGGTATAATAAAGATATCGACACGTTAGGTACTATATAAAAGGCATAATTTCCATAACATTTTTTTACCAATAAATGTGCAAACTAACACATTGAAATTATATTCATCAACGATCCCATACACAATATTTAAGCGACGTTCCGATATACAACACAAACGTCTTTATGTCGTAAATCGATGAAAGCCTGTATATAAATTTTAATGAGGTTTTTATAAAATTTAACCACTCCACAGTTATGCAGATATAATCGTTCATCGACTTTTGGCTGCTTCGATTGGTGCTGATTCTACATACGCTGAACTATTGGACAAAAAGAAAAACTCCGAACTTTGCAATAATTTAAATTACCGAAATCGTATGGCGCAATATGCAGGCCGGGCGTCTGTGGCTCTCAACACACATTTGTTCTTCCGTGGAAAAACACAGGAGGAAGAAGGGTTTTTATTAGATATTTGTATAATTTATCTGAAATTTTATTTTCAAATTATTTTTCCGCAGATACATATTATTTGTACGAAAGAATGCTTTACAAGTTCTCATTCCGAAGTTTGGTCTAGAAGGAACAATTTATTTGAATCCACTTAAAGGAGACAGCAAGAAAACAAATGTGACCTTCACATATAATGAAGAGGTAAATCTAGATGTTTTTTTTTACTAGTGTAGGAAAAGTGTGAACAAAAACTAAAAGCCAGGAAGAGAAGAAAATTGGGATACGAAACTGGAGGAGATTGACACTCTACTGGAATCTCTGGTGAAAGCTATTAGGACAGGCCAAGATCAAAAACCAGTTCAAATGGAAATCTTAATTAAAAATTGAAGACTTTACTCACTTTAAAAAGCTCTAATTCGGAAACAACTTGAACGATTGAGCTGGAGTGATATTCCGTAACTTGTTTCAAGCGTTTGTTTCGAGTTAGAAGAACAAGAAGTATTCGCTGTCTCTGTTTTGACCGGAATAAATCACAGAGAGAAACCGAGATAGCAAATACCACTTTTTCTTCTAACTCGAAACAAACGCTTGAATCAAGTTACGAAATACCACTCCTGAAGTTTTGAGCGACCTCTAAAGTTCCTTAGTATCCAAAAATACTCTAAAGTTCCTCCCTTCCCCAAAAATTGTGTCGTATTTAATGTTTCCCGAAAGGACGATCCTCGAAAAGAACAAGAAAAATCGATCATAAATAATTTTCCTTTTCAGACTTGAAACTTTTTTTCTTTTTTGCCCTACCCTCGCTTTATTCCAATTCAATGAAACTTAATTGTGCATTTTAAATTTCAGTGGCACACACAGCAATGCGGTGACATTATATTCCACGCATTTGATCCCGTCACTGTTCGATTAAGTCTAGATTCCTCCAATGTTCAACATGAAAAACTAGTTTTTCAACTCATCAAACCGTATATCAAAGGATTTAGTACAGAACCACTGGACGTTGAAATGGAAAACACGGCAGATCCGGATTCGGCAGTTCCAAAAAAGAAAGTTAAGCCATCTGATGAGACTACTGGGGAGCAAAGTAAAAATAAAAAGAAAAACAAAAAAGGAAAAAACAAATAAAAGTGTAATCGCCTAAAACTGCTCAATTTTGATGACGAAATAAATATTTTTTTATAACAGAAATTATTATTTTTTTATTAATTTAATTTTTTTTAATGTGAAAACAAAACCAAAAACCAAATTAAAAAGGAAACAAAGAAAGTTGTAAAATGATAGTTAAATAAAAGATTAGATAAAATTAAATTAAATTAATACGTGCAAAATTCAAATAAAGTTATATGTAATTTAGATCAGAATTAAATTTCGAATAAGTCAACAAATAAAAAATCAAATTATTTATTTCGTTTTGATAGATTAAATAATAATTTGTATCAATCTTTGTTTTGTCATTAATTCAATAGTTTTTCAGTGTGCGAATAAAAAATTTTTATCATGAAGTCAGCAGCTGAATTTATGAGATGAGATAAAATATTCACTTGCATGCAAGGGACAAGTTTTTAAGATAAGTATTTTTAGGCGCTGTTGATTGTTACAAATTTTAAAACAAATCCCAATAGTGTATAACTTTATCACTTTTTGGCAGAAACATTGGCTGTGGGCGCTCGAAAGCTAAAGCACACTGTTTTGATCTCTTCGTTAACTCCTGATCAAATATCTGAAATAAATTTGAGAAAAAAAGAAATTATTGAAAAAAAAATTGATGTAAAAGCAGCATAACGATAAAATTTTAAAAACGAACCATTTTACTGCATACCTAATCGTGGATTACATGTTCTCATTAATTAACGATTCCAGCTTTTCTATTCCTTTAGCTACTTGTAGTGCAAAGGTAGCTTGCCTGCTACTTGGCATATTGTCGAGGCATTTTTGCAAATGGTTTGCTGCAGTTGCGATTTTCTGATTTAGTATTTCGAAATATACGTTATGCTTCGGTATTTCCACTAACTTGTATTCAGGCAGAAGTTGTGTTGCGTCTAACGCAACTGGGAGGGCGGCTTTCCCTCCCTGCATGTGACACAGACGCGGTTGCGTCGGAGATTTTGAAAAAAAAATTCGGCGCGCGCAAAATTTCTATTGAGTCCATGATGACATTTTCTCAGTGGCGACTTTATAGGGGAGGCAACGGAGGCATCGCCTCCTCATAGCATTTTATAAAAATGTTTTTCTAACGTATGCCTTTAATTTTTTATACCATAATGGACTGTATAAAAATCTGTATGTTCAGAAAATAATAATTTAAAAGAAAATCCTATTCTCTAATGTCGAATTCTCTAAAACATAAACTACAAATTCTCTTTATAGAGGCTAGCCTCCGATTCGTACAAATGCTTTCATACAGCTTTTGCTAAGAACAAGCATAGCCACATATAAAATACGAACATCAATCTCTGTTTCGCTTTTCCCCTCCAGAAGAATAGGTCTTCTTACATAATTCACCAAAAAAGGTCTTCCTACTTAATTCGGCGAAATAAATATAAGTAATTCCGTTTTTAATGTATCATAAAACATTTTATAGAACTTAAAAAAAACTTTGCCTCCTTATTTCAAATATACACGAGCCGCCACTGCATTTTCTGCAACATCTTCTGCATTATCTTTCTGTGCCTCTATGACATGTTTTGCATAAACTTTCGGTTGCTTTGTAACATGTTGTGCATAAACTTTCGGTATCTGTTGCGTTACCGGTTTTTTCTTGAAAACTTCCTCTTTAAATTCTTCGTAGCTGTAAAAATTATATATTAATTACAACATGAATTTTTTAAATAGAAACGTACCTTTCTTCTCTTGTAAACATCATTTCTTTAAACAGTCGGTACTGGGATAATGTTCCACTTTTGAGTGCTCTATTATAAGCCTTTCGGAAGCTGCGCGTCACCCGGTCCCATTCTTTGGAGCATAAATATGGTGTACTATAACAAGAAAAAATTAAGAAAAAAAAGAATTTAAATATCAAATTGTGCTACTTACTTTCTTTGTTAGTGAATAATTCAGATGCTCCTTTCGCTTTTTCTTCCATGGTCTCGATTTGATTTTCCTCGTAATACTTTATGACTTTTCTGGTCTCTTTCGTTGTCATAACCTACGAATGAGAATGACAGGAAGACAGAATCTGCACATATACAGTGTCCGTGAGTGAAGCATTTTTTTCTGAATAGCCCCCAAAGAGATTTCTGATTTATCCCCCAAAGAGATTTTACTGTCCGAAAAGTCACATTTTTTCACATTTCCACAGCATGTCACGTTATTTTATGTTTTTATCATTAATAAGCGGTGAGTTTCGCATCGAAATTAATTTAGTTTGCGCGAATTAAGTCAGTAAATTAAACAAAATTCGATGAAAATCGAAACGTCTACGAAAAAAACATTTATGATAATTCCTACAAATTCACGCACTCGCCAAACTTCGTTTTGCTTTTAATCAAGTTTTGCTACACGCCCAAAACAAATTTTATCATCAAAGTTATGTAAAATGTTGTTTTTTCGTCAGCATACGCGAAATTAATTTTTAATCGTAACACTTAAGGTGGGTTTAGAAACACGAGCATTTTAATTTTTACTGGCAAAGTGAGTGAAATGCCAGATTTCTTATGACTTTTTCATCAGATGGGAAGGGGACGGCAAGCTACTCAGTAAAAATTTTACTGGAAATTTTGCTTGCATGTAGTGGTTTTACTATCCATAATTTTCGTCGACGATAGGAAAGTTATGGCAGTAAACAACAACAAACACATTGGACTTCCCCGCCCTGCCAGCAAAATGTTACCCCTGAATTATGGGGAATTATGGCAGCCAGCAAAAGTAAGGTTAAGTTCGATGTTTATTTGAAAGTTACGCATTTTAAATGGAAACGAGAGGTAATAATAATTATGTTATTAATTATAACATCACACAAAATGATTTTGTTAGGTGAAATTGAAGTGCTAACAAACGTATTGCTGCGAGAAGGTGATGTGCAGTGACAGTTCGCCATAAAGTGGAAGGGAAAGTACGTGTGAGGCACTGATGTGATCGACTTTTTGCGCACGTAAATTTGAATTTCGCTATCCCGCTCACTTTGCCAGTAAAAATGAAAATGCTCGTGTTTCTAAACCCACCTTTAATAGTGCACCATGAAACAACAAAAACAAGAAGAAGAGCGATATGTCAAAAAACACCAGTGGCGTATCAAAGCAAATGAATTGCTTTATCTAAGATTTTCTAAATTTGAACATTTTTCCCTACGTCACTACATTAAACTTAATGGTGTTCGTTGTTACTCACACCAACAAGAAAAATGCTTCAATTTTTTGGCTTTATCTGTCTTCCTGGTATTCTTATTCGTAGGTCATAACGTAATCCATTCTAATAATTCAATAAAAGGATTTTGTATAAGAAAAAACGTCTAAATTCTTTTGGCTGTTGTTAAAAAACAACGCAGAAGAGATATGGCGGGGGTTGTCGGGTTATTGACTAAATAAATATTCGTACAGTAATTACGAACTTTTCCTGATATCGTCGGCTAAAAGTGAAATTGTGCTAAGTCCATTATACTAAATTTGCCAGAAGAGCAATAAAACCCTTGTTAAATCATTTTAATTTTCATTTAAAGAAAACAGAGTCTCATTTAAAGAAAACTGAGCCCAATTTTTCTCATTTAAAGAAAACCTAGTGTTATTGAA
The DNA here is from genome assembly GCA_964034945.1 of Chrysopilus asiliformis. Taxonomy (NCBI): domain Eukaryota; kingdom Metazoa; phylum Arthropoda; class Insecta; order Diptera; family Rhagionidae; genus Chrysopilus; species Chrysopilus asiliformis. The sequence continues at coordinate 101,531,212 of OZ035960.1, forward strand.
AGATAATTAAAACGATTTAACAATATTTTTATTGCTCTTCTGGAAAATTATACCAAATGGACTTAGCACAATTTCACTCTTAGCTCGGTATTACACACGGCAACTTTCGGGCTTAATTAAGCCGATTTTTGGGAGAAACGACTGAGGAGGGAAAAGTTGCCACTCGAAATCATGGCTTATCGACAATCTGCATACATGCAAAGCGTGTGAACCGGTTTGGGAAAAGTAGTAGGCAGAAATCATTTTCGTTCCGACCGTCAGCAGGTAAAGATCTTGGGAAGTATATGAGCAGCAGCAATTTCAATGGTTTGAGTCCACACACACCCATGTAAACTTGTGTAGCATATGCAGTAAGCACATTGGCTTTTTTAAGCCCAAAAGTTGGCGGCTTAAGCCAAATGTTACTTAAGATTTTACAAAATTCGATGACGATTTTTTGTTGAAAAATTAACCATTCAAAGGAAATTTAAAACAATCTCACAGGTCGGAAAAAAAAACTTTAACAATATTTTTAATAAAAACGATACTTTTGCTACCCCCACGACTCCATTAGAATTTTTCCCAGACTGAATTTAAATTCAATCACGAAAAAGTCTAATGGAGACTCAAAAAATCTTGCACCATGCTTTAAATTGAAAAGCCGGATTTTTTGTGACATTCGTTTAGTTAAATTGGCTGATTTCTATATTTACCTTATTCAGAGGATTGATCAGCTCGAGTCGCGAATTCTACACAACCGTCTTTACTTTCTCGCGAACTAGGAAAATAGCGGTGAAAAAAATGAATTTTGAAAATAATGAAATCGGTGAAACAACTGCGTCTCTCCCTGCAACGTTGCGAAATTCGCTTTGGTTGAAGCCGGATGTACTAAATAATTAGAAACCCTAGCAGGACCGTAGATATACTAGAGATCCTAGAGTCCCTAGAGATCCCAGAGGCCTTAAATTTTTTGTTATTTATTTTTCCAGAAGGCAGAAAAGTTTCATTCGGGGTTTTTGGGATCACTGATCACGAATCTGGTATTAGAATTTTAAAATTAGGTCCTGAAGACAACGATTTTTGTGAAAGGCTTTTAAGTTTTTTGTTGATTTTTGAGCAAGAAAATTTTCACAAAAAACTTTTACCCGGCAACGGCGGGTATGGAAGCTAGTCCTACGATAAATTATCTCTGACCACGATGTTACTGAAATAAAAATTGCCCAGTTTCCATTTGTTCAAAAACCACGGCTTCTACTTATTCCTTTACTTCAAACCTATTCAGCACTTGTGTACTAAAATTTTTTTGTACAATGTGCTGAAATGTGGAGACGTCAGATCTTGAAAATTCAGATTGTGTGAGACTATAAGTTTGTTCTGAATTTATACTGTTCAGCGAAGATGTCAAGGTAAGATTAGTTTAATATAAATAAATGTCCTATATATGAAAATACGGTGGTGACGGCGAGGGGTAGAGGAGGGGGGGGGGCTTCAGCGGCTGCTTTCTTGTGATTTTTCATAGAAATCATGCCATGAAAAATCGGGAGCAAGTTCGTTAGCCCCTCACCACCCCCTACAATTCGAAGGTTCTTGACGCCACCAAAGTGAATCTGATATGATCAGAAAACGCAAAACCCACAAAATAGAAACCAAAAACCACTGAACAATTGAAATTTTGGGGAACCAGAACCAGATTTTGAAATTTGAGGAACCAAAACAAAAAATCCAATTCATCCTAGAACCAAAAGCTAACCACATTCAGTAAACTTTTGGTTTGTATCTCTGAATTTCTGTCAGCCTCTTGTGAAAAATTTTTTTTTTCCGAAACTTTAAATATTGCAGAGGAAAATTACAATTGCCAGGGGACAATCGTCAAATACTCTATATGATGACAGACAAAATGTTTATTTAAAAAAAAATTTTGTTTCCCTTTCCCAACAGCGCAATTAACTGGACGACTTTTGCTGACGCCCAGTTATGGAGGTCTTGGAAGAAATTCGGGACCTCCATAGACTGGGCGCAGGTTGTGAGTAATTTGAAGCAGAAGGGTCATTTTAGAAGATAAGATGGTTTTTTTCTAAAACTTTGACATTTAGTCACAATCAGGCAAGTTAGGGTCCGGATGTGGTTCTTGTTAGAGAACGCCACCACCACAACACCTGTCCCAACCCACGAGGGGGGCGAAAATACGTGCGGGACTTTATTAACATATTATATATGTTATTTAATTGTTTTTCTTTTTTACAGCTCTTGGGAAATCGCCGGGATTGTGTTGACCGCCCTCCTGACACCAACAGCAATTGGTGTTCTCCTGGTTGTGCTGTACAAGGTAATAATAAAATAAAGTATTTAAAAAAATTTAAAATAATGTTTTTTTTAATATTTCAGAAATATCCAGCATTGTTCATATGTGTAGAAAGGGCGCTAGGGTAGAGCAAGGGTAATTTTATATTAATTCATTAATGAATTTTCTTTTGGTCTTTCTGGCTCTCAGCCGATAATGTGGCCGCAGCCACTCCAGCTGTCGCCCCCGCAGTCGCCGCCCTCGCTGTAGCTTCCCCCGCTGTCGCCGCCCTCGCTGTAGCTTCCCCCGCTGTCGCCGCCCTCGCTGTAGCTTCCCCCGCTGTCGCCACCCTCGCTGTAGCTTCCCCCGCTGTCGCCGCCCTCGCTGTAGCTTCCCCCGCTGTCGCTGCCCTCGCTTTCCCCGCTGTCGCTGCCCTCGCTTTCCCCGCTGTCGCCGCCCTCGCTGTAGCTTCCCCCGCGGTCGCGGCCCTCGCTGTCGCCGCCCTCGCTGTAGCTTCCCCCGCTGTCGCCGCCCTCGCTGTAGCTTCCCCCGCTGTAGCTTCCCCCGCGGTCGCCGCCCTCGCTGTCGCCGCCCTCGCTGTAGCTTCCCCCGCTGTCGCCGCCCTCGCTGTAGCTTCCCCCGCTGTCGCCGCCCTCGCTGTAGCTTCCCCCGCTGTCGCCGTCCTCGCTGTAGCTTCCCCCGCTGTCGCCGCCCTCGCTGTAGCTTCCCCCGCTGTCGCCGCCCTCGCTGTAGCTTCCCCCGCTGTCGCCGCCCTCGCTGTAGCTTCCCCCGCTGTCGCCGCCCTCGCTGTAGCTTCCCCCGCTGTCGCATCCCTCGCTGTAGCTTCCCCCGCTGTAGCTTCCCCCGCGGTCGCCGCCCTCGCTGTCGCCGCCCTCGCTGTAGCTTCCCCCGCTGTAGCTTCCCCCGCGGTCGCCGCCCTCGCTGTCGCCGCCCTCGCTGTAGCTTCCCCCGCTGTCGCCGCCCTCGCTGTAGCTTCCCCCACTGTCGCAGAAGCTCCGTCCAATTATATGGACTCCCCGCGGCACTGCCGTCGCTGCCGCCATTACCAGCGGAGAATGTAGAAAAAAAATATTGATTTAGTATATATGTACATATATTGTTAAATACATTTTTATCGGAAGGTTATGTAAAATTAACAGACAATTACGAATTAACACAAACTTAGCATTTTATTATCCCGAAATTTCAGCAATTTCTCACTTTAAGCCATTATTAAATAAAAGAATTTTACAAGATATTCAAAGAGTTTTTTCCAACTTTTAAAATACTAAATTATAACAAAAATTACAATGGAAACCGTCACTTATTTCCTAGTTGAAAAAAATCGGATCCGGAGCGTTCATAGCGTATCCTAATTCCTGTAATGCTCGGCGAATATCTTGAAACACAGATGGATCTTCGACAGTCGCAGGAAGTATTACCTGCTGATTTTTTGCAAAGTCTGCCATTGCTTTTCTCATTGTTTTACCTGGAAATATTTCAATAGTAAGAGTAAATTTATTGTACAATTCGCCGAATATTCACAAAACAGGAAAACTTTTTTCAACCATTTGTTAAATTTTAACTTTAAAAAGAATACTTTCGGAAAAACAAAAATTCCACCTCAACCCCGAGAGTTTAATTCCAACTCCCGCCGACATACAATGGTTTTTTCGGTTTAGGGCAGGAGGGAGGGGTGTTGGGAGGAAGATAATTTGTCCTTAAAAGTCTTGGTCTTCTAGAAAAGAGTTCTTAAATTTTTGGCCGCAAGATTTAAGGATTTTGATTTTTAGCGGACAAATATCAAAGTATTATAATCCCTCCCCTGCATTGAGTGAGTTTTTCTTATTGTTTGAGGTTAAAAAGTTTTTAGCGGGGAAAAAGGGTAAAACTTGCAGGAAAAAAATGAAGTTCTTCATTCTAGGATCAAAACAAGCAATTTAAAATTTTACAACCCTCAACCTACACCACCTACGGAACAATTTTATTTAATTACAAACCTGATCGTGTTCTTGGCAACGCTTCAACGGGAGCAACCAGTCGAAAAGATGCAATTGGTCCAATAATTTCCCGAATCAATTTTATTATTTCGACAGACATTTTGGCAGCCGGTTTTTTTATTCCTATAAAAAATAAAATTTTTAATTTCATCATAATTTTTTTCTGATAAATTTTTGTTTTAAATACCTTGCTTCGTAATGTATAAGCATAGTGGAACTTGGCCCTTGGTTGGCTCTGGTACTCCAAAAACAGCCACATCGGCAATATCTGGATGTCTTAAAACAGCATCTTCCAATGACGAAGTCGATATTCGATGTCCAGCTACGTTGATTACGTCATCATCTCGGGCAGTTACAAAAACATACCCATTCTCATCCTTGTATCCTGCGTCCATGGTGTCGTAATATCCCTTAAAATAGTTTTTAAATTTAATTTTGATTTTTTCCTTTCGTGCCATGATGAACTTAGATTTTGGTCTTAAATGATTTCTCTGTTAAAATAGAACTACCAATTTCGCACAATGAAAATTTATATCAATTAAACAATACAGTATTACCAAAAAACGAAATTTTCCTTTCGGTTTTCGTTATTGTCACGGAATTAAAGTTATATAACGTTATACCGCGATTTTAAAGAAAACCCCGGAAAATAATTTCGTTACGTTACGATAACGTTTCCCATCCCTGAAATAAATATTCCTTACTGGAAATTTTTGAAAGTACGTCTTTTCAAAGAGTTCATCATTTTTATATAACGTCGACATATTTCCTGGAGGAAGTGGCAATTTTATAACAATCCGCCCCAATTCAGATGGTTCCGCTTCTGTGCCGTCCGGATGAAATACTTTAACTACAAAAAATCAATTTTGAAATTTCACAATTTGACTAAATTTTAGTGGACGCCCATAAAATACGTCACACTTCAAGGGGGCAATATAAAATCGCATTCAAAAAATCGTGACGAGGTGATAAATGACGGCCCCAAGAGTGTGAAATTAGCGTGACGAATTTTATGGATAGCCCTTTTCTAATTTCTACTATCATATCCAGAGAACGGTAGGCCCGTTGTGTATTTTGGTGGGTTCAAACAGTGACCAAAGCCAAGACAAGTGGCTGTGATCGGAGAACCAGTTTCCGTTTGCCACCAATGATTTAGTGCAGGAACTTTAAAGATTTTCTCAATCCAATTTTTCGTCTCGATATCGCAATGTTCACCAGCAATAAAGATTGTTCGAAGCGAATCCAAACAGTATTTTCTACCGCATTTCACTTCAGGATCGACACGACGAATAACTCGAAAAGCAGTTGGAACAGAAAATATCGCATTCACTTTGTGCTGGTCAATAATTCTAAAGAAAAATTTACGAATTAGGTGAGAAATCTTTAGGATTCAAAATTGTCCACCTGAAATATTGTGCAGGATCTGGAGTACGATCAGGCTTTCCTTCATACATTATGCTAGTGGCCCCATAAAGCAATGGAGCATAGCAAATATATGAATGTCCGACTACCCAGCCAAGATCTGATGCCGCCCACCATACATCGTTTTTCTTAAGCCCATAAATTGTGCTGATTGTGTACATCAAGGAGGCTAGATGCCCACCAATTGGTCGCTGAACGCCCTTCGGCTTATCTGTTGTGCCCGACGTATAAAGAATATAGAGTGGATCATTCGCTTCGACTGGGACACAATCGATTGGTTCACCCAATGTCTGCAGTGTCTCCCATAGAACATCCGTTTTGGTATCAATTGGTGACGATAATATGTTATACCTCTGATAGATAATGCTACATAGCGGTTTCCACTTGGACATTTCAATTGCTTCATGTAAAATATCCAGATAAGGAATTATTTTGTTCGGTTCGACGCCACAATTTGCTGCAATAACAACTTTTGGTTCGGCATGTTCGATTCTAGTGCATAATTCACTGGCGGCAAATCCTGAAATTGTTTATCAAATATTAGATTAGATATACGTAATTTAGGCGCGGATGATTCCTGAAATTTTTCTTTAAACTAAAAATAGCACAAAATCAAGAAAAAAATAACACTTAAAAAAACAACACCGACTTTCTTAGAATTTTTTTCTTTTTTTGTTATAATTTGGTGTCGCGAAATCCGAATCTGGCGGTGGTTTTGCTGGGTTAGCTACAGTTTTTGAAATATACAACTATATACAAGCGGCACCCACGCGGTGGAAGTAAAAACTACGCATTTATGAGTAAATGTATAATTGCGCGTTGCTCAGACGCGTTGCCACGTAGAGTAGGCTCAGTCTCTACTTTTAGACGCGGTGACAACTACTAGATTCCAAAACAAAATAATGCCGCACGCACGCACGCGTAATTGTGGTTGAGGCTTAATAAATTAGTTTATATAACCTTAGGCTAACACAAAAAGTCCAAACTAAGGCTGACATAGTCAAGCAACTGTCAGACCCAGTGGCGGCTCGTGTATATCTGAAATGAGGAGGCAAAGTTAAAGTATGCCAAAAAATTACGGAATTATGTAGAAAGACCTATTCTTCGGACGATATATAATGTTTCGCCGAATTAAGTAGGAAGACCTTTTTTGGTGAATTATGTAAGAAGACTTAAGGAGCCGCTCCATTACCATGACTTTTTACCATGACAAAAAAATGCAGGAAACTAGAGCAAGATAGACTTATATAGATCTAAATAGGAATGATTGAATACAAGTTAAACGCTTTCCCTTCCAGTTTTACAATTTTATAGCAATCATATCAAACCTTATGCTATGAATACAATGTTCAAATTGGCATGGTAACAAAGCTTTTGACTATGCATGCGAAGGAGAAAAAGCTTTTAAAATGACATCACGCTATAATAACAGTTTGAATGTGTCCGTGCTTACTATTCACTTACAGGGACAATGTGTGGTTGTGGTAGAAATCGCCATAAAATCGCCATAACAAAAGAGGGGAAATTATTTTTGCATTTGCCGACAAATTTTTGCAGTTGATTCTTATCTCCCTTTCTCGCCAAGGCATCTTCACATAAATGTGTCTCATTTTTTTTGTCATGGTAAAAAGTCATGGTAATGGAGCGGCTCCTTTAAGAAGCCGCTCCATTACCATGACTTTTTACCACGACAAAAAAATAGAGACACATTTATGTGAAGATGCCTTGGCGAGAAAGGGAGATAAGAATCAACTGCAAAAATTTGTCGGCAAATGCAAAAATAATTTCCCCTCTTTTGTTATGGCGATTTTATGGCGATTTCTACTACAATCACACTTGTCCCTGTAAGTGAATAGTAAGCACGGACACGTTCAAACTGTTATTATAGCGTAATGTCATTTTAAAAGCTTTTTCTCCTTCGCATGCATAGTCAAAAGCTTTGTTACCATGCCAATTTGAACATTATAGTCATAGCATAAGGTTTGCTATGATTGCTATAAAGTTGTTAAACTGGAAGGGAAAACGTTTACCTTGTATTCAGTCATTCCTCTTTGGATCTACATAAGTCTATCTTGCTCTAGTTTCCTGCATTTTTTTGTCATGGGAAAAAGTCATGGCAATGGAGCGGCTCCTTTATTCTTCTGGAGGGGAAAAGCGAAACAGAGATTGATGTTCGTATTTTATATGTGGCTATGCTTGTTCTTAGCAAAAGCTGTATGAAAGCATTTGTACGAATCGGAGGCTAGCCTCTATGAAGAGAATTGGTAGTTTATGTTTTAGAGAATTCGACATTAGAGAATAGGATTTTCTTTTAAATTATTATTTTCTGAACATACAGATTTTTATACAGTCCATTATGGCATAAAAAATTAAAGGCATACGTTAGAAAAACATTTTTATAAAATGTTATGAGGAGGCGATGCCTCCGTTGCCTCCCCTATAAAGCCGCCACTGGTCAGACCAAATTACAGTAGAACACGCTTAAATGCAACACGCGTAAATGCAAAACTCGTGTAATTGCACGCAAAATTTGTGCATGGAGGATTTTTAAGCATTTTTCATATAAATATACACGAATAAATGAAACACGCTTAATTGCAATACTTGCTTAAATGCAACCATTTTCACATCCGCAAAAGTATAAATTATATGAAATTTTACACGCTTAAATGCACATGGGCAAAAATGAAATGTAATTACACAAAAAAAAAAGTGATTATTGTTATTTTTATTTGATAAAATGAATTCTTAATTAGGTTCTTTGTTTTTGTGTAGCCTTGTTGAATTTAAATGTTTATTACAGGAATATTAAAGTTGCATTTTTATCTTTTACTCTCATAATTGCACATTAATGTGCATTTATCCGTGCTTCCATGCTACGTATAAATGCAAAACACGGATAAATGCACATAAAATTCTGCGAAATTTGATTTGCATTTAAGCGTGTATATAAAACATAATTCTAACATCGAGTGCACCAAAATTTGTATCAGACTGTGTAATTTAAATTGAGAAAAAAAGTTGCTAGGAGACTGTTTCTGTTCGCACTTTATCAAGGGAATGCCGGCTCCAGACTATTACTGAAACGGCTAAATATGGTATTTTTCACGTTTTATAAATTAATGTAACTAAAATTATGAAAATACTAGGGAATTCACCCTTGATCGCTTTGCGGTCCACTGCGAATTCCTAATAACTTTCGTGTGCGATCTTAGAACAGAAACACTTTTTTTTTCAAAAAACAACTTCAACAATTTATTAAATCTAATATGACCTACAAAGTCGAAAAATATTTTACACTACGTCAAAAAAAACATCAAACTTCCATACAATTTACGTCACAGTCTTTGTGTTTGACTGTTTAAAATTACTTTACATTCGTCGACTCAAATATTTAACCCTAAAGGTTAACCTTATGTAATTTACCTTCAAGCCTAGTCTGGTCTCAATTTTAGAATGAATTTTTAAGTTTTTTTTTGTTTTTTATGCCAATTAGAATTTATTTGATCAACTATTTAGTCCATTTTAAATAACAATAATTCAAGCTTTCATTAGCTTTCATCTTTTTTATTTGTAAAAAAATACCTCCAAAAACGACGGAATGAACTGCTCCTAAGCGGGCTGTAGCTAACATTCCCATCACAGCTTCCGGTATTAAGGGCATATAAATCACAACTCGATCTCCCTTTTTCACTCCCAATTTTCGCATGCCACTTGCCAGGACAGAAATCTAAAAATAATTAAAAATCGGTCAATTTCTAAGGTCGAACTTTTCAATGTGATGAAATTGCAAAGGTAAATGACACAAACCCCTGCACGATTGTTAAGAAATTTTAATTTGCAAATTTATTCAAGTCTAAAGACATACGAGTGTTAGTCCGAAAAAAATATCAAGGTTTGAAAAAGTCTAATCAAGCATACATTAAAGTAAGAATGACTTCTTTTATTAATTAGTTTTTCATTACTGTAAAATAATTTTGACAAAAAAGATATAAAAGACCATTATCAAAAAGAGGGTTTTCAAAAATTCTTCTAATTGGACAAATCTGATGATGAAATTCACGTAAATGATAAAAACTCCGAAAATCGGACATGTTTGTTAAGGGAAGGCGTGATTAAGTGATCCAATTGGATTTTTATGTATGGAAAAGACATTCTAAACACTTTTTGTGTTTTTACTTTTTTCGATATGATTCCCCGTTTCCAAGAAAATCACAAAAAACTTTAAGTTTATATGGGGGCCTCCCACTACTTAGGCAGTGGCTTGAATATTAATTTGCCCTACCCCAAATTAAAATCCTTGTGAAATCTTCGACTCAGTGACGTAACTAGAACGTCGCAGACGACTGGGTTTCTAAAACAGTGTCTTGAATATTTCAATCGTTCAAAGGAAATTTACCGAAATTTTAATTTTTTGTGGACCCATAAAACATTTTGCGAGGGTGGTAGTAATTGCAATTATGCAGCTGCTTCAAAAATTTTAAGACCCTTTTTTTAGAGGAGCATTTTGTGTAGCTAGCTAAATGAGGGGGCATTTAGAAAATCTGTCACGCTAATTTGATTTTCTCCATTCCTCTTGCCATTTTTTCCCAAAATTTTCCAAAAGACTTAATGCCTGATCACTATATCACACTTCCCTTATACTAATAACGTCCCGAGGAGCATTTATGTCAACCGTGGCGTTCGTGGTTAACATAAATTCTGCTTCCGGTGCTTTTTGAAAAGAATTTTTTTAGGTTAAGTTTTAAACGATTCTCAAAAGTAATTTAAATTTATAGACGTCTTACTTTATCATAGAGTTCCTGGTAGGTCACACGTCGAATAGTGTTTGTCATGGGACTATCATGGATAAGTGCAACTTTACTTCCGTTTCCTGCTAACACATGTCGATCGACGGCATTGTAGCAGGCATTTAAATATCCACCGACGTACCATTTAGTGAATGGTGGATTGTCATTGTCTAATACTTTTTCCCATGGCTTATCCCAATGCAATAAATGAGACAATTCACCCCAAAAGTCCTCGGGCTCCTCAATGGATCGACGATATGCATCCATATAAATGGGATTGTGAATATCGGTTGATTGTAGGCTATCTTAAATAGGAAATAAAACACTGATATTAAGGATCGTTTTGGCGTTTCTTCTAACGTATTAACGTCCTTACTGTGGCCATATCCATAATCCATGGAACTTCTTAGAACTTTATCCATTTCTCTTTCACTAAATTACTTTACACGACACAAAAATTTACTAAAAAAATTCAAATATGTGTTTTAAATTTTTTCTGGCTTTTTAAATGATCCTTTATTAATGCTGAAATTCACACTCGATCAGTAAATTTTTACACAAATCAATCAATAAAAAACCAAAAGATTTAACTATTAGATATCGTATTAACTCGTAGCCTTCTCAACACTAACTGATAGTGATTTACACACATTCAAAATACTTTGCACTCTTCCGCTTTAAACCATTAAAATTCGACATAAAGTTTTAATTATAATGTAATTAACATAAATAATGGTATGGGCCGATATATATTGGACGAAAGTTCATTTCAATTTTAATTCGCGATCACAAGGAAAATAAATCACGTTCTGTAATTTCAGAAATTCGATTTTTTTTTCTTTGTTTTTATGGGTAAGAGAGTTATTCAAAAAAATATGTTTATATATAGGGTAAGGTAAGGATAGACGCCGCACCTTTCGGAAAAACGCTGTTCAAAATACCCACATAATTTTAAATCTATAGGATATTTTCATCATTCAGCTATCAAAGTTCAGAACCCTGGAGGGAATAGGAAAAGAACAGACGGGGGAAATAAAAAGAATCGAATTTTGGTACGGCTAGATGGCTTTGGACAGAACGAATAAAAATAGCCATAATTTATGGAAAAAATAAATCCCTATACACAATTCAAGAATATTAGAATTGACACCGCACAAGAAATTGAACAATGTGAAAGATAGACGGCCGAGTCCTTGAGCTACTTCTAGCCGCCATTGTTTTAGATTTTACTTCCTTCACAACAACTTTTCCAATATTTTCTGCCCAAACTGCGATGGCGGTCAGTAAAATGTTATATTTTAGCGAAAAATTAAATCTTTTTTTCAATTTCTATATTACATCCATCCATATTCAAATTAAAACCAGACGGTGTCTATTCTCTAAGGGCATCTATTCATACTTAAAACTTGTTTTGTTTAAATTTTCTTTGGTATCAATTTTCTTTGAACAGTCAGTCTTTCTACAAGATTTCGCAAAAAATACCAGAGCTAGCCATGAAATTTTACAGAGAAGATGTGGAAATCCGTTAACCGGAAGTAACCAAAACGGCGGCTTTTTAAAAACTACGATTTCGTTTTTTGCGATTTATTCCGAAACTAACCCTTTCCAGTAGTCTTATGTATTACAAAACTTGGAGACAATAAAATTTGCTACATTTAGTCTTTTACTAGAACTCCGTTATGAAGTTATGCCGGTATTTCAAAAAAATTAGTATTTTGCGAATATCTCGAAAACTAACGGGTTTTTGGTGGTTCAACGTATTAGAAGAATTAAGCTTATACCGCAATTACGCGCTGACAGATGGTAGTAGAAACTATAGGTTTATATGAGTTGGTTTATAATTGCGCGGTGACCAAACGCGGCAACATCGCGGCAAACGCGCGGCACCGCGAAGAGTAGGTCTAGTTTCTACTTTCAGACGCGGTTCGAAGCGGTGACAGAACAGAGATGTCACAAGTCGTGAATTATGGTAGTTTAATATGAATTCGGGAAGCTCGGTATGATATGTCTGCCATCTCCAAACAGTTATTTACATATTCTGAGTGTTGTAGCAAATATTTTTAACAAGTGAACTTTGAAAACGTATTTGAAACGGAAAATGAAACCGAAAAATTAATAATCTTCAAATTCTCTGCGATTTGTACGTTATGAAAACACAAATTGAGCTGTCACCGCGCCGCATCCGCACCGCGTAATTGGGGTTTAGACAATGACTGCGGCTGTCACTATGCCGCTGTGAGCTAACCGCGCCGCGCCGCTGCCGCACCGCTCCAATTGTGGGACAAGCTTTAAAACCGTGTTAATCCTACCTGGGTGCACTCCACCTACAGTAGAGCATCCGCCAGGCGGCTAAATTATTTATTAAATTTAACTTTTTCAAAACATCGGAAAAACATCGAGGTATCGATGTTTTCAGGACGATGTTTTTTGACATCGATGTCGCCTAAAAAAACAGGATTTTCGATATATCGACGTTTCATGAACGATGTTGCATCCCTATTCTTGACACGAAACGCTGCCTTTTCGATTTTTTATACTCTATATTATATACATTTTTCCAAATATCTCGAGAACCGTTAAGATACGTGAAAATCAAAATGAAGGAAGTTATATTTTTTTAAATGCGTTTTTTCCCAAATATTTTTTTTTTCAAATATCTTGAACACTATCAAAGATACGCGGGAAACGTAATGGCAAAAAATGTAGAAAATTTTATATCCTTTAAATTTTGTTATATTAATTTTTTCGAAAAATTTGCAAAAAAAACTGTATTAAAAACTTTTTTGTATGGGAAATATCCGTTATAGCAAACGTTATTTTGCTCCTAAAGTTTTTCGATACTATTCCGAAAAAAATATAAAAAACCTTTTGGTTTATATGAAGGATGGGAAAAGCGGTATCCCAAATTAAATTTTAATGGTGCTGAAAGTTGTGTAAAATACTTTTCTAAATATATACATACGATATACATATAAGAGTATATTATATTTAGTATATCGTTTGTAATGCATCGAACCAATCATGGGACACAAAAATGAGCTACCCCAGGGGGTTAGGGATGACAAATGATTTTGATTTCCGCATGCCCGTTCGTCTGTCTGTTTAACTTTCGAAAGGATTGAGCTAGAGACTTGATATTTTGTATAGATGCGTTTCTCGTAAATGACTAGGCTAAGTTCTTGAATGGGCAAAATTCTTAATTTTGTCTAATTGAGAGGAGGGTTTTTTTTTTAGAACAAAAGTCGGTTTCAATCGTAAATTTTACTTTAAAAACTCAATGTAAAAAAGACAATTTATAGGTTCCCATTCAAGTTGATTAAAATGTATCAACACTTGACACGTCGATTACATGTCAAAATCTTTACGTAAATTCATTCATTTATCTAAGCACATACTGTTAAGTGTTTATGTAGATTTATAACGCATTGTGATAAGGCCTCCACTTCCATGCGTTTTAGTTATAGGGGGAAACTTTTATTAGAGTTCACAGGTCTGTTAATTCTATAAAATCCCATACTACGTAAACTGTTTTTTTACTATCACCCCCTTTTTAAACGTCGTATTTTTTTTAGTTAAATATAAATATTATTATACAAAATATGTTGTAATTACTGTGAAAAGAGAATCAAGTGCTATATGACTATATGTGGGGTTCAATGTGTCATCATTAATTCGAATTATCAACTTGAGTGTTGGCGATAAACGTTAATCCTACCATTAATTACACCCGTCACTCTAATTTTAATTTGATAAAGTGTCAGTATCGAAGGTAGTTCGTTAAAGTGTTGGTTACGTAAAATCACGGTCTGACTTCCTAGGTTTCATTCAACAGAAAAATCGTTTAGATGATACTTCCAATGGTAAAAATGTTAACTAGCCGAAAAATTCGAGGGGAAATACAAGAATGATTTATATTTTCCTTTCCAAATATGACGACAGATTGCGATGAATGAATTTAATCCAATGTGAAATCACTTTTTTTGAATAAATTCTGAGAATATGGTGGTTGGGTAATAAGTCTGCAAGTTTTAGAAAAGGTATACAATGACGTACAATTACAAAGCTTTTCATTTTGTCTTTGATTTTCTCCATTTTCTTGAAAAAGGCTCGAAAGGTTTTTACTTCGGAAAGACGGCGGTATTCAATTTCATATAAAACATAAAAAAAGCTACAATTGCCAAGGTCCAATTCAAATTTCCATGAAAAAAATCAATTTGTATGGGAAAGGGGAAGGAGTGGTCCGTTTGGATTTTGATGTATGCAACAGTTATGTAAAATGATATTTTAAACACATTTCATCTTTATAAATTTTCCGATATTATGCACCGTTTTCGAGGAAATAGAAAAAAGGAATCCGTTTGTATAAAAGAGGGACGAAGGAGTGGTCCAACTAGATTTTGAAGTATAGATAAGTTATGTAAAATCATATTCTAAATACATTTCTTTCTTATATTTTTTTCAAAATACTTCACCGTTATCAAAGAAATTGTAAAAAACTGTTCCGGTTGTATGGGGAGTGGGGAAGAAATGGTCCGATTTTGCGCGTTCAAGAACTTAGCCTTGCCATTTACGAGAAAAGCAATTATACAAAATTTCAAGTCTCGGGTCAATCTTTTCGAAAGTTATGGTGTTCACGGACGCACAGACGGACAGAGAGCAGACAGATAGACAAACAGACGTACAGACGGACGGACATGCGGAAATCAAAATCTTTTGTCATTCCTAACACCCTGGCGTAGTTCATTTTTGTATCCCACGATTGGTTCAATGCGTTACAAACGGTATACTAAATCTAATATATTCCTATATGATATACCATATAGAGTAAAAAAATCGCTAAAAAACATGGCTAGGGACGTTAAAATTAGCGTAACGTCTTTTATGGACAGCCCCTAAGTATTATTAGGGGTTTTCTCTTAAAATAGGTTAACATAAATTCAGATTTTATGGTAGATCCTCGTCGGTAACAACTGCATCTGTTTAAACTAAAATTTCATATATTTTCTTGCTACAAAATAAGTAAAAATACTAACATCGAGATATACTATTGACTTAACTCAATTGTATCTATACGAATGGACATCTTAATGGGCCTGAGGCATCTTGTCCTTAAAAGCCTTCAACAATATCAATTCGCCATCCCACACTCGTACAGTAACAAGTAATGAGCCAGAGAAAATTTCTATATCTACAAAATGCGCATTTATCTATGGAGAGCCAGAGATACTCGGATACAAGATATTGGGGGAAAAGAAAAATAAAAGTTCCTTTGATGTTTTTACGTTAAAATGAATTTTGTTATTCTTTTAGCTGAAGTGGATATGTGTAATATTTTCAAAATTATTAAATTATATAGCTTGTAACGAATAACATTAATGTAGTTATCATTTCTTGAGCTAAAATTGGTAAATCGGTAGAGCTCACTGTTCGCTAAAATATCCTGGTTTTAATGCTTTTAAAATACCTTCGAAAAAAAAATATTCGAAAAAGATTTTTTAAGGTCAATTTTTTTTTAAATTTGATTACTACCTCACGATTGTAATCTACGACAGGATTAGGATGCGAATTTCTATGTCGTATCGAAATTATATTGCACTTGCACGATGTAGTCGGTAACTTGATACAATTTTCTTCAGCTAAATTCATTTCCATTCGCGTCACGAACATTATCGGTGGAAAATTTTTCATCAGTTGTACATACCTTTCGATGAGACGCAAATTTCTTATCGTGTTTCACTTGCAGTAAAGTTAAGTTATAGAATAATTCACAACATACCAGTGAACTGTTTAAAATGGGAAAAAAAATACAAAAATCTATGTTGATGGATTTCCACTGGGGTTGCCAGTGATATGAAATTAATGACTAATTTTCCTGTTCTGTTCTGTAAATAAAAAACAAGTCTCTCGGAGGCCAAAATTTTAAAAACCGTTTTAGGAGACCGAAAATTAGAAGACTCCACCACCTCTCCCCCTATCCCTCTCCGTTCAAAGCTCGACATCCAACTCGAGTTCCCCCACCTTCCGTGTAAGCGTTGTAACGTAAGAAACACGACCTCGGTTTCGAGGGTTTAAAGATGAATTCTAAAGGAAACTCCAAAATTTGGATTTTGTAAACAAGGCCGTAAACATTTCAGTTCCTTTAGAAAGAGCTGCAAATTTTCCCAAAAATGCCAAATTTTTTAAGGGTGCGCAATAGTTTATGAAAGAATCGGGTAAAAATGAAATTTTTTAATTGTAAAGAGATGAGAAACCTCTTGATTTTCGAAAGGATTCGAATCCACGGTTTTGGTTCCGCACTATTTCTCTGCTGCGGTCCCGGTTCGGTTCCGTTCTCCAGGGGAAACTCGGTTCCGGGTCCGGTTCCTGTTTCAAACTGGGTTTCAACTTAAAAATTAATAAAACATTGGTTTGGCTAACAATTTTTTGTATTTTGAACAAAAAACATAACAAAAGCTATAATTGCCTATCTGGCAATCATTGGAGACCCGTATGGTGATATTCGTATCAAAATTTGAACAGTTGTACCAAAATTCCACTTTGAAGTCAAACTTTCCAAAAAGATTTTTTAAAATTTATTCTAATCAGATTTCGATGTATTGGAGTTTTATGTAGAATCATATCCTAAATAACTTTTGTTCTTGGACTTTTTTGATAAGATGCACCGTTTTTGAGATATTCACAAAAACCGTTTTCGTTCGTATGGGGGGTACCCCCCCTAATGGTCCATTTTTGCCCATTAACGAACCTAGCCTCGCATTTTACGAAAAACGGATCTGTGCAAAAATTCAAGCCTCTAGCTCAATCCGTGCGCCCGCAATCCGCGCCACAGACAGACGGACAGACGGACAGACAGACAGACGGACAGACGGACGGACATGCAAAAATTAATTATTTTCATCATTCTAAACACACTGGTGTAATTCATTTTTTTGTGTGATGACGAGATCTTGGCGTTACAAACGGTAAGGCAAATCTAATATACCCTTTGGTTTCACCATACGGGTATAAAAAGTAACTTCAGTATTTTAAAAGTATTTTTATACCCGTATGGTGAAACCAAAGGGTATATTAACTTTGACTTACCGTTTGTAACGCCAAGATCCCGTCATCGCACAAAAAAATGAATTACACCAGTGTGTTTAGAATGATAAAAATATTTAATTTCTGCATGTCCGTCCGTCTGTCCGTCTGTCCGTCTGTCCGTCTGTCCGTCCGTCTGTCTGTCTGTCTGTCTGTGGCGCGGATTGCGGGCGCACGGATTGAGCTACAGACTTGAAAGTTTGCACAGATCCGTTTTTTTTTAATGCGAGGCTAAGTTCGTTAATGGGCAAAAATGGACCATTAGGGGGGGTACCCCCCATACGAACGAAATCGTTTTTTGTGAATATCTCAAAAACGGTGTATCTTATCAAAAAAGTCCAAGAACAAAAGTTATTTAGGATATGATTCTACATAAAACTCCCATACATCAAAATCCGATTGGAATAAATTTTAAAAAATCTTATTGAAAAGTTTTACTTCAAAGACGAATTTTCATACAATTGTTCGAATTTTGATACGAATATCACCATACGGGTCTTCAATGATTGCCAGATTGGCAATTATAGCTTTTGTTATGTTTTTAAAGTAAGGTTGCAATTTCAAAAACCAAATATCGAATCTTCGGCATATTCGGTCAAGTATTCCCATTTTGCGGGATTTGCCAGAAATAACCTTAGTTTTCGTGTGGAAAACTACATAAGTTTTCCTCTTGTTTAAAAATCTCTGGATCTGTAAGAGCTAGACCGGCGAATTCTGGTGATTAAAATTTTAACATTATTTTGTATTTCAGCCCAGCTAGTACCAAAGAAGACAACATCTGGCATCCCCAATCTACGCTATGCTTCCAGCTTAGACCAATCGCACAACGTACAATAATTCAAATTCTATCCAAAGTTCTAATGCCACTGAATTGAACTCAATCAGAATGGGTAGTCGTCGCATGTAATCTTTATTAATGATTTACAATTTTCGAGGTTTTCGTTTAGTTACGCTTTAGGTCAGGTGGTAGGTAGTTTGATTAATTTCCATTGTCTTCAATAGAATTTGTCTGTATATAAAGGCACATCAATTTCACACTCAAACACAAATATTGAAAACTTTCCCATGTAGCTGTGAAATACAAAATTAGTATAGGAATAAATCCAAATTCATACAATTTTTAATTTAAGCTGTTGTCAGTTAAGAAAATTGAAAACTGTCAATGGAAAAAGAGAAAGGAGACGAACAGAAGAAAAAGCTATCGCAACGTCAAACAATCACCCCACAAAAAAAAATTGGCGACAACTTCTATTAAACTGCAATAAATATTAATCAGCATGGCCAGTAAGAAAATATGTTGAATAAATTTATCGTCATATAGAGATTTTTTTTCACTTTTTTCGTCTTTTGGTAACTTTTATAAATTTATACTACAATGGGTTATGAATAATATTTAATTTATGAAAAATGTGATAATAAAATCAGACAATTTAATCGTACTTGGCGAGATTATACCCGTTACTATGTAAAGTTTATGTTAGCCAGTGACTGGAGTAATCCTATTTTGCATATCCTTTATTCAAAATAGTTTGGAAATCTTTGAACATTTCAGTTTCTGAAAATCATAATAAAAAACTGCTACATCGTGCAACATACAGCTGAACCTCGGTTTATGAACATTTTTTGAAAAGAAAAAAAATCTGTTTTGTTGCAAAAATATCATGAAAAAAAAAATCAATGACCTAGCGGGGCAAAAAGTCAAAAAACTGTTTTTTGATGATTTTGTAGAAATACTTTTATAATTTATGGTACGGGGGTGAAACAATTTAGGGCGGGTGTTTATAAAATACGCCTGGATTTCTCAAAAACTACTGTACCGATTTTGATGAAACTTTACAGTTAGGTTTAGGGTGGCGTTGAAATGGTTATATGGTATGCTGTCCTCATATATTCCTTACGTTCTTACCCCCTATCTTGTTATCTCTTGAATGGATTTGAATCCGGTTTTCATCATTAAATAAGCCATCTTTCAAGGAAAAATTTTGCCATTTACTATCTACCCCTACCCTCTCCGTAAACCACCACATCTGCTATCTGCTGCAATTATAAATCGATTTGGATCCGATTTTCGCCATTAGAGAGGTCAGCCCTGAGGAAAAATTTGCACTTACTGATATCTACCCCATCATCTGTTTGTAAACCCCTAACCTGCTATCTTCTGAAATTCTGAAAGGATTTCGATCTGATATACACCATTAGAGAGTTTTTTTATATGCCCAACTTTGATTTTGTTTAAAATATTAGAAGGATAAATGTTGCCCACTAAAATCTACTCCACCCATTTCCCTGAGCAAGTTTTCCACCATTCAAAGGACAGATGCGAGGTAGAAGGCCGAGTAAGTACCGATGCCGTGGGATGAGGGGCCCGGCCTCTATTATTGTCTATTTTCAAATTTTATTATGTGTAATTTATTTTTCACTAGATTTTTACTAGTATAGATCAGGGAAGCAATCATGTATTCCGACGCGTCTCTGTCTTTCGACTTCGACGCAGCTTTTAACTCTTAACTTCGCGATATCAGCAGCTTCAAATTTCCTGGATGTGACAGTCAGAATCACGTTTCGATTCATAGTGACGATTCCGCGAAATTTCAAGCTGCAGATATGGCGAAGTCAAGAGTTAAAAGCTGCGTCGAAGTCGAAAGACAGAGACGCGTCGGAATACATAATAACCTGATTTACGCGCGGCAAGAGGCTTCGTAATGTACGAAGCCGAAGGCCGAACTTTAGGGGGAGGATGCAGGCGACTGGGACCCGGAAAGCGAAAGGAGATGATTCGTAAAGCGGTTCAGACCGCAGCCCCTAGTACTCCGTATGAGGACAGACAAAATTAAATGGATAAGGAAGAGCGGAGAAAGAGTTGTCCGATTGAATTTCCATGTATGGAAGAGTTATGCAAAATCATATTCTAAACACATTTTACCTTTATAAATTTTTCGATGATACCAACCGTTTTCTTGAAAATCACAAACAAAACTGTTTCATTTGTATTAGTGACTGGGAAAGGCATGGGCCGATTTGGTCTGATCAAGAACTTAAAGGCCCAACTACGATAGACATAAAAGCGCATATGTAGCTGCATATGTCATTTCCAGAATAAGAAAGTCAATGTTATTACCCACAATAGACATGTGTCAAAGTGTTGCCACTTTCAAACCTTCGTTAAACTTTCGTTAAGCATGAATAATTCGATACAAATGGAACTGGCATATGAAAATAGTGAACATAACCTAAAATTGTAGTGTGAATTTAATAATATTGATGCCATATTAATTTCCACTTGTGGTAAAATGAAAATTAGCTTTTATGTTGACAGCTATGTATGTCAACATTCGTTGGGAATTTGACATTTACATATGCGTTCTTATGTCTATCATAGTTGGGCCTTAACATATGCGCTCCTATGTCAATCGTATTTGGGCCTTTAGACTTCTATTTTTTAAAAACATATCTGTAAACATTTTTAAGTATCTAGCTCGATCCTTTTAAAAGTTATGGTGTTCAGGAACGGACGGTTGTACGGAGGCGGAAATCAAAACACTCTGGTGTAGTTCATTTCTGTATCCGACGATTGGTTCGATGCATTACAAACGGTATACTAAATCTAATACACTACTAAGTAATTCTCATATAGGTTATAAAAAATAGAAAATCGATTTATGAAGTTTAGGTTTGTGATTATGAATTCTCATATAGAATTTCGGTTTATGAACAACCGTTAGAAATGTCCACAAATCAAGATTACACTGTACTTGTTTGAATGTAAAAATACATAAAATCAAATTGTATGAACTGTAAACATAACATGTATTGGAAACGAAAGTGCGATTTACAATTTCCTGTTTGAGAAGATTGTATTTTCGCTTTTGACACAAGCTAAAAATGCAGCTGAGGTTTCCAATATTACTTTATAGTTCTGATATTCTGTTAGACTGTTAGAATAGTAAAAATTCGTGTGCATTTATATAGAGTAATAAACATCAAGTCATATTTTTTTTATAATATTGGTGAAGTAACGCGGAAAATGCATAAAAATAACGCTTAAAGGTGAATGATAATGAAAAGAAAAACACATTCATTGAAAAAACAAAGTGCTTATTAAAAAAACTGGATAATACACTATCAACAAGTAGAGGTTTTGTTACGATTTGTTTTTTTCAGATTTTTAGTTTATGCTTTTTAATTAGTAATACTCGAAGCTAAATATATTGAAAATATTTTGGTAATATCCAAATATTTAAAACTACTGACCCGTTACTCAGAATGAAATACAAACTTAAGAAAAGCTACGAGTGCCAGGGGCCAATCGTCAATCGTCAAATATAAGGACAACCAAATTTTGAATTAAACATAAGAAAAGCTACAGTTGCCGGGGGCGAATCGTCAAATACTTTATATGAAGGCAGACCAAATTTTTATGAAAAAAATCCATTTAAGTTATGTGAAATCATATTCTAAAGACATTTAGCCTCTACAAATTTTTCGATGCGACTCACAGTTTTTGAGAAAATTGTAAAAAAGTTTTTCATTTGTATGGATGAGGGGGCCTGGTTCGATTTTGCCTGTTCAAGAACTTCGCCTAATTTTTATGAAAAACTTGCCGGTCCAAAAGTTCAAATCTCTTTCTTAAATCCCTTGAGAGTTATGGTGTTTCCGGACAGGCGGAAATCAAAATCTTTTACCAAACTCCCTAGTTTATTTTTATGTCCAATGATTGGTTACCAACGGTAGACTAAATCTAAGATACTACTATATGATTTTCATATCGTCGGCTAAAAGTGAAATTGTGCTAAGTCCATTATACCAAATTTGACAGAAGAGCAATAAAAAACCTTGTTTAATCATTTTAATTTTCATTGAAAGAAAACAGAGTCTCATTTAAAGAAAACTGAGCCCAATTTTTCTCATTTAAAGACAACTCAGTGTTATTGAAAGAGAATTAAAACGATTTAACAAGGTTTTCATTGCTCTTCTGGAAAATTATACCAAATGGACTTAGCACAATTTCACTTTTAGCCGACGATATAGCATATAAAAATACAGATTTTGTATGGTTACGTAAAAATGGTCAGTGGATGCCATTTTTATACTCTATATGAGAATAATATAGAAGTATATTAGATTTAGTATACCGTTTGTAACGCATTGAACCAATCGTTGGACACAAAATCGATGTATACACCAGGATGCATGGGCGTCCGAAGGAATTTTTCCAGAGGAGGCTAAAAAAAATTGATGGATAGAGTGACCATACTTTTCTGGGGTCAGTCCTGGACAAGATGAGGCGAAATTTTTTACACAGAATGCGCTCTGTACGTTTTATAAAATAAAAATAAAGACAGATGCGCCGCAGGCCACATTTTTTGAGATAATGCACCTTTTGTGGAAAGTTGTTGAAAAAATGTAGCAGAGGCGAAAACTATTTACTTTGGAGCAACCTCCAGCCGAAATTGAGTACGTTTTTCATATTTAGTGATTGTTTTTTCGAATGTTTGAAAAACGATTACACTAATTTAAAAAATCCGGGAAAAAAATGTTGTTTTCGGCATGCGGGGGCTATAAGTCAAAATTTGCGGCTATCCCAGCAATTCCAGGACGTTAGTCACCCTATTCATGGGAAAAGATATTATGCAATGGGCTGTTTTTATTTAAATTATTGTATCCTCCTGTTTACCGGTAACCTTTTTTGTATGGTTGCCCCCCCCCCCCCCCAGCCGATATTTGCGGACGTTTTCTGCATGTCTGTCCGTAAACACCACGACTTTCGAAAGAGTTGAGAACTTGAAATTTTGTGTAGTTGCGTTTCTCGCAAATGGCAAGTCCACATTCTTGAAGGGGCAAACTCAGATCATTCCTCCTCCCTCCCCCATAAGGAAACAGGAGTGGTATCCCGTAACTTGTTTCAAGCGTGTGTTTCGAGTTAGAAGAAAAAGTAGTATTCGCTGTCTTTGTTTCGACCAAGATAAATGAAAGGGCGATAGATCGTGAATACTACCTTTTCTTCTAACTCGAAACAAACGCTTGAAACAAGTTACGGAATACCACTCCAGTTTTTCCCAATTTTTTATAAAATGGTGAGTCGTATTGAAAATTTTATAAAGGGAAAATGTGTTTAGAATGTGATTTTACATAACCGTTCCATACATCAAAATACAATCAGCCCCACGTCTTCAACACAAATGGTTTTTTTTAAAATTGAAATTTTGTCTGTCCTCATATAGGGTATTTGACGATTGGCCCCTGGCAATTGTAGCTTTTCTTATGTTTCCTATAGTAACGTGCTCGCGTAAAATATTAAAAATCGATAACTTCAATTAAAAATCGGGAATAAAAGGTAAATTCCTCCGAAAACGTATAATACGAGTATATCATCACGGGTAAAAATTGCATATTGGATATTCTTTATGTAATTTTTTATAAAATATTTTATTATATTGCCCTTGAATATTGTTGTGTGTGCTGGATATCGTGCCCACTTGCGGATCACGTTTTCAATTAACATATGACCAAAGCGTAAAATATGTTCGGCCTGGTAAAAAATATTTCATTGTTTTAACGGTATATTGATTATTTGGAAAAATGTTTCATGGCCAGTGATTTTTTAAAAAATCTACCATTTTAATGTAGTGTCTTCCGTGAAAAATACAATTTTATTAACATTAATTTTGCATTACTGTTTAATTAACATACTTTACAATTAACTTTTGAAGCAGATTTAAATTTTTGAACTTAATTTGGGAAATGTGAAAATGTAAACTGAGAATTTTCGCATAAAATTTTAATTCTGAATTTGCACTACGGTGTTAAATTTTTTCTGAATAACACTGCGAGGTGGTTTACTTTTAGCTATGTTTTGAGGCGGTGTTAATTTGTCACCGGATTTTTTCGAGGGTGTATTTTTATACTCTATATGATATATCATATAGGAGTATATTAGATTTAGTATACAGTTTGTAACTTATCGGACACAAAAATGAACTACACTCTAGAAAATTTTATTGTAATTTTACCACTATAATAGTAGGAAACCATTTTCCTACTATAATAGGAGTAAAATTAAACCGAGTCGTAATGGCTTAAAAGCTATGCATTTTTACTCATTTTGTGGCGTATAAAAGCCACTTTTACGAGGAACTTTAAACTAAATAAGAAGTAAAAGTACAATACTGGTGTAATTTTACGACATTTTTATTTATACTTTTTATACTCCGATGCCACAAACCTTGCGCGAATTATAAGGTTAAAGCAACATAGCTCCATCAAGCCACAGCGAATAAACTATTTAGTGTTTAACCATTGAAGCATTTCTGGAATGGCGATCAAATGACTCATCAAACACGCTAATGCCGTCAACTGCATTGTGAAATAATCAAATGGTCCGTTCAATAATGCAAAAATACCCTGTGAGCGTGTTTTTACACCAAAATGAGAGTAAAAATATGAATATTGGTCGAAATTTTACGCATTGTTTAAAATTACCCTATTTCTAGTGTAAGATTAATGTTTTTTTGGGTGATTTTACAACTTAAATGGTGTGCGAGCTAAATACTGATTTTTTTTCGAAATTTTACGACTTTTTGGTAAATTTACCCCGTTTTTACCCCATTTTTCGGTTTAAATTCAAATCCATTTTCTACAGTGTACTACAGGGTGTTTAGGATGACAAAAGATTTTGATTTAAGCATGTTCGTTCGGCTGTCTGTCCGTCCGTCTGTTTGTCCGTCCGTGAACACCATAACTTTCGAAAGGATTTCTCGTAAATGGCAAGGCAAATTTTTTGAACGGGCAAAATTGGAGCATTCTTTCCCCCTCCCCCATACAAACGAAACGGTGAGTCATATTGAAAAATTTATAAAGGTAAATTGTGTTTAGAATAGGATTCTACATAACTCATCCATACATCAAAATCCAATCGGACCACTGACGTTTTTTTTTCAACAAAATCTTTAAACTTAGTTTTTATAGGCCAAATTTTTTAATTTAGTCTTAGGAAAATGGACCGAAACAGTAAAAAGAACTCGTTTTCGGCACTACAATCGATTTCCGGTCTTGACCTTGCCAATGTATCCCGCCAGAGATCTCGGTCACTTGCCGATGTCCTCCAGTTTTGCAAACCGAAATAGTTTGAATACTTGATAATTTTTAAATTAATCTGTACTTCGGTTGACCACCTTTTCTAAATTTCTAAATAGTTGTATTTAAGTCATTTCAATGTCCACTTATCGTTATCAAGGTATTGAAAACGCAGGTGGTTAAGTATTAAACATTCATCATTTCTGAACCAACCCTTCTCTAGCTAACGTATCAATTTTAATATATTTTCAATAAAATATTTATTCGTGAACTTTATTTCTTGCTACGTGACAGAAGTCTGGAAATCAATTTGAATTTCTCATATTACAAAGTGATCAATCTAAAATATTTCCGAGTTCCTTTTCTTTAGAAACAAGTAAAAGTTCGTTATCCGGAAAACATTATTTTGTGGTA
Source organism: Chrysopilus asiliformis (assembly GCA_964034945.1). Taxonomy (NCBI): domain Eukaryota; kingdom Metazoa; phylum Arthropoda; class Insecta; order Diptera; family Rhagionidae; genus Chrysopilus; species Chrysopilus asiliformis. The sequence goes on from OZ035960.1 coordinate 101,557,251, forward strand.
TTATATTACATTTTTTATTAATTTTATTTTTGTGATTATTACTTTTGCATTTTCAGTATCTTTTTAGACTTCCTCAAACAGTAGACGCCTATTATTTCCTAGACATTAACTGTGGGTACCCACAAAAGTAGACACACACACACTATTCCCAATGAAGCCCACGTTCCGCCCACCCGTTTGGCACGCGTTTTGATGAACACAACTCAACGTATTACGGGATGACGCAACAAGTCTAAAAAGTTGCTTTCTTTTGTGGTACAAAAAAAAACTCCTGAAAACATGAAAATCGTTTATCAGCAATTAAACTGATAATAAAATTATCTTGCCAAGAGAAGATGAAATTTTAATTATTAGGTGTACTTATTCCAGTACCTGCTGTGAATTTTACCTAGAAAACTAATTAAAATCGATTTATTGTACGGAACATAAAAAAATACACAATAAATAATGTAAAAAAAATATAATAGAAACTTCTACTATTCAAACAAGAATTTTTAATCCTGTCGCCCGACATTTTATTTAATACTTTTTATAGAAAAAAATCTACTTTAATTACAATGCAGTTTTTTTTAAATTCATTTTATGCTGGAACTACATAGAATTATTTACATATGGGCATATCGTCTGGATAACTGGATCAAGTTTGGGATTTAGCTATAATAGAAATTAACTTTTGATTGTTTAAAAGCTTGAAATGAAAAGCTTATCGACGACAGCAAAATTTTACTGTTTTTCCACCCACCGATTTGATGGGAAATGTGCAAAAATCAAATTAATTTCAGTTAGAAAATAAAAATAGAAGTCATACCAGTTTTATAAAATTTTGTTGTTATTGTAGTTGTGTACTAGAAAAGCTTTTATGCTTCCATATGTTAATTACTATAGATGATGATTTCAAAAACTTTATATAAAAAACGTCCCCTTATTTTATGGAAAATCTTCCATAATTTCAAACTTCCTTGAATGGAAAATTTTCAAATAAAGAACCTGCAATAAATAAAAGACACAATTTTTTATGCAAAAACAAAAAAAAACTATTCTCGTTTTTTTTTGAAAAACTTTTCATTCCTATCCCACATTTCCAGTTTTATCTATACACACATTTATGGATGAATTTTTAGATTGCATAAAATCTTTTGTCTTTTAACGGTTATTGAGCATGCGCTTACTGATATCAATTTACTTTTTTTTCCCAACAATTACCCAATAGAAATTTTGTTGATATCTAGGAAAGCTTCCGTCCTATATAAGGATAGCAAACGAACATTTGATGGTACAACAGGTCTTTAGTTCGACACGTGCGAATCTAAAACAAAAAGACAAGAGCGAATCAAGTGTTTTATATAAAAATAACTACATCAAGTGTTAATTGTCATCAATACGGCATATTTCGCCAGTTTTCATCCCAGAAAAGGATACTCCCAGTTTTTAATTAAAAATCAAAACAGTGCAAGGTGTGTAAAATTTTTGTTTTAAATTTACAAATCAGTTATGATTTAAGTGTCGATTGATTAAGGATTTTTACTGCTTAAAACGTGTTTTGCTTGTAAGAGATGAACTTTTTAAGTCCACAGTTTTTGGATTTTCAAGTGGAACTTGATGTGTATAAAATTTTGAAACAAAAATTTTCAGAAATGGTTCTTTCCAAACAATGTGTAAAATTGGCTGAAAAATTCTCAATTTTCACCTAAAATTAATACTGTTTGTTTAACTGTTCTGAATTGATAGTCATCGTAACTGTTTTTCTTTGAGATAAAAAACACAATTTAGCAGAGCCGCGTAATTTAGTGTTACGCTTTCCAATTCTGATAGCGTATGTGATTGGAATTTTTAGCCTATTTGTGAAATGTTGTACAACATGCTATAAAACTGAAATTTGAATTCGTCATTACTCAAGGAACATTTATGTCATCAGGAACAGTAGCGGTTGACATAGTTTCTTACGAGATATGTGAACCGTTAACGTCACAGTTGACAAAAAATGCTGCTAGGGTAGTTTATTGGTAGGTTCTATTCCGTTTGCTCGAAAATTGCACGATCTGGATTTTGAATTCCAACATTAAACTCTGCAAGCATTCTTAATCGGTTGCTTGCCTTTTTGTATATTTCCACTGAATCCTAGAATAGACACCTTTCGGAATATTCCAGAAAACAAAATCAGAAAAACAATTCAGGATATTTCAGAAAAAAACTAAAACTGCTTCCCAATTGACCAATGTTGGAATTTTTGTACCGTGTCCAAATGTACCACGCAATTTTCCTTTATAAAGTTTAAGAATATTTGTGGGAACATTTGGAATTATGGACCTTATGGTACAAAAAGGACCATTTTCACAGGAAAAAATCTTGGATTTCCAGTCAAAATTCCATAAATAGTACCTTCGGTACTTGGTACACGATGATTGGAAATCCAATTGGTTTTCCAACCAATTTGGTCAATTGGGTTATAACCATGAGCAAAAGCTGATAAAGCTGCGTTTGATGAATGTGGCAAATCTTGCCGAAATTGCGCAGAGCAGATCTGCTCGGATCTTCTAGGGATATTTTTTGGGTGTCAAAATATTTCACAACTCCTAACACAGTATGATCTCAATTTTCCTAGGAGCAGGAAAAATTTGAGGCCCCCAAGAAAATTTAAGATTCTAAAATATTGCTTTGAATATGAGGTCGCAAAAGTCGGGGTCTTTTAATTTCGTATTCCACTTGCCACTGGCGTAGCTAGGGTGGGTCTGACGGTATGTCACAAAAGTAGTGATATTTTTAACGATGTTATTTTTTTTGACTACCCCGCCCCCCTCCTGATTACGCCACTGCATATTGCGCCTGGAAAACTAAAAATTACGTGGAAAAATTTCACCAAAAAACCCCATTTTAACATAATTTACGAAATCTCCGACTTAAAAACCACGTGACCGATTTTGCTGAAATTTTGAATCATGTTTTCTGAAGAAAACAGCAGGAAAAATGTATAACCAATTCATATGTTTTAAAAATGTATCAGCAATTCATGTATCTTAGTTAAGCTGTAAAATATTCCACCTCCCTACGCATTTTGAATCTAAGAATATGTTAATTTTAAAATAAGGATTTTATAACTAGTATCATACAGTGAAACCTTCATTGAACTTCCCTATCTTGCTCTACATTGTTTCAAAAGTAACCCTCGATAAGTCGAAGTTTTGCAAGTTTCTGACCACCTGTCGGATCTCAACAAATCCAAGTATCTATCCAGAAATCACCGTAACTCCAAGCAACTTCGATTAATCGAATAAAAATGGGCTAAACTTCAAGAAATTGACAATTCGGAGGTAATGAAAGGCCCAGTGCATTTTAAATTAGTAATAAATATGGTCGTATGAAACTTTATATTTCTTCAGGTCTCATCATCAACCTCGATAACTTGAAGTTTCCTGCTATTAACTTCAATAAGGCGAAACTCGATATCCTCGATAGCCCGAAATTTCGTATGTTAATTTCGACTTATTCAGACTCCGCTGTATTACCAAATATTCTACAATCTATTCATTTTTTTACGAAATTGTCTTTAGAAACTTGAAGCATTTTGACAACATTCTAAGGGTAAAATATCTAATGTGAACAGCGCATGACTTTCTTATACATAATCTGCGTCCTGGAGAAATTTATACTATAACCCGACGACATTAAATAAGTTTATATAAAAATAGGATTTTTTTCATATTTGAAAATATCTTGATAACGGTAAAAGATATCATTTACGGTAAAAGGCGAAAATGTAGAGAATTTTATTGTCTCTGACGCATGGTAAAAGCGTAGTTTTGCGAAAAACGAAATTCCGGTTGTCATTTTGGTTTCTAAACATGCATGTAAAATTTCATGCCTCTAGCTCCAGTAGTTTTAAGTAGTGATAAACACGTATTTAATAATTTCAAATCAAAATCGACATCTAAAAAAATCTTGATTCTATGCTTCTGGGAATTAAACGTTCACCACTTACGAAACATATTCGGCAGCCAAATAAATTAATATAGAACTCTTCTTATTGATGTCTTAATCGTAAAAAAATCAACGCCGTCGATAATTGACACATTTTAAATTATAAAGAAATCCGCTAACAATGTTGGGGTACACACATTTTCGATACAAACTATATACAAAGTCCTCTCCGGGTGATACGGAGTTTTTCATTACGGCAACTTCCTTTGCGAGGACAATGAAAATAAATTGGAATCTTGCGGAATGTGTTTTTTCAATTTATTTTTCGACACATATATACCTGTGCATGTCATTGAAACAATAAATCACGTCGAATCTGTACACGGTATTTACGAGATTGCACAGCAAACATTATGGCTCTTCCCGTTTTATGGGAATCCAATTAACAAAATCCTTTATCCCGTGATTATACCCCGACCTGACTATATTAAGCTGCCATCACTTAAATGTGCTTAATCCCAAATACTAGCAGCGATATTGTGCCGTTCAAGCGTTTGGATAGTGTCGTCTACTAAATGGAAAAATAAGAGAATATCGCCTTTTTTTTGGCACGCGAATGCGTTTTATGCACGCTTGCTATCCCATTTATATCCCCGATTCCCCAAACCAACATTCAAAGTTTATTTGCTCATCTAATATCTGATATGTGTTTAGAGACAGGCGTTTTATCTTGGGATTAGTGCTTAGACATCGTTTAATTTTACTCCTTTATAAATTTAAAAAAAAATCAAATATCCCAAATGGCGAATTAACATTTATTTCGCATTTTCGCATCGAATATGTTCTTAAAATGCAGTTAATTGGAGAGTATTTAAATGTGTGGATTGATTAAAAATTCGTATAAAAAGATTTATTTTATAAATTTTCAAAGAGACCACATTATATTGACAAAAATCGAATTACTTTTTCTGCTATCGGAGCGTTTGCTGTTAATGGGTTGTAAACCTAACAAATTCTCTAATCCGATTCATAGTTCACAGTTAACGTAAAACCCTAGGTGCGATAGTGGAGAACAAATGGTTATGCAAATTTAAATACACACGCGTACTGCGTTGCACTTCATATACACATTCTTGCAGCCATGTGAAATGGTGTTGAAATGGCGATTTGAATTTTTAAACCCGTCAAAACTAGTATTTCAGCATGCATTCAGGTAGATTTAAGTACAAGTAAGTAAGTTTAGTAACTAAGTATGTGGAAATATACTTTAATGCGAACTCCCATATTGGTTTTTAAGCGTTTCGAAAATTCAAATTGCCACATTAATGACATTCCATATGCTTGCCAACGTGGTGCGCGCCTGCACTTAGGAAGTGTTTGCAAGTATTCTGGTCACAATGTAGTGGCAAAGACCGACATAAAGAATATTGGAAAAATAACTTTTAAGCTGGATTCGTGTGGGACCAGAATATTTCTACGGCTTACTGTGTTCATTTAGAGGAAAGTAGGGTAAAACCGAGTATCTAATAAAATACACTTATTAAATCCAAACACCAAATAATTCAAACAATAGAAAACTTTTATGTATTACTTCTACAGTCATGCTTTTAATAAAAATAAAAAAAACTTAACATAAATTGAGGCGTTAAAAGCTAGAGTGGACCAACCCACATGTCGAAATTGTGAATTTTTTTGTGTTTGAATCACTATTGCGAGTGAGTTTTTAGATAAAAATGTTTGGATGCACAAAAGAACATTTCAACATTGAGTAATAAAGTCCACAGAATTTTTTTTTTCCAAAAAATTACAGTCAATAATAGTACAAAAGTGGAAAAGCTTCAAAAACTCGATTATGTGGCTTGGTCCACTCTAGCTTTTAACGCCTCAATTAAAGATTTTCGATTCATTTTCGATTCTTAAAATAAAATTAACGCTATTTCTGCTGTTTTTTATTCGGCACGCTTACTAGTGACGTCCAATATCGCATTTTTCATACTATTCGCGGACCAGCTTCAATCGTAATCGCAATCGTTAGTCTGAATTGGGTTTCAGACAGGTTTCCATCTTATCCAGGGTCCAGTTTATATAGAGCGCACTGTAAGAACATAAGGACTTATATATAAAAAAAATTCACAAAAATCATGCCGAAATATGATGACGAAAATTTTATTTTGGTTAAAAATGCTATAATATCAGATTATCGTATTTTTTTATACAGGCATATACCGAGATTTCTGTTGGGATGTTTATTTTTTTACATTCTACATAATCTCGATTCATGCTTTTAACTTTTTGCCAACGGAAATTGTCTTTTATTGTGATGAATTTAAAAGTCAATACTGATTATTGAAGTTAAAAGGACAATAAGTTCATATACACATTCACGAAACATTTTTTTTACACACATTTGTAAATATTTTATTAAATTCGTGAATGAATAAAGATATGCCTTAAGCATTGTATGGCTAAAATAGATATAGCCTTGTATATTTTTTTATTAAAGTACAAATTTTAAATCTAGTAAAATCAACATTTTATCAACATACTTTTTAGGCCTTAACAATTTTTAAAGACAAGTGAGAAATTAAAAAAAAATTACGTTTCATATAAAATTACTTATTTAAGATTAAGCAAATTTATCTTCAGCAGCTCGAGATGAAAAAGTACTTCCCAATTGACCAAATTGGTTGGAAAACCAATTGGAGTTCCAATCATCTTGTACCAAGTACCGAAGGTACGATTTATGGAATTTTGACTGGAAATCCAAGATTTTTTCCTGTGAAAATGGTCCTTTTTGTACCATAAGGTCCATAATTCCAAAGACTGTGTTTACATTGAGACTCACTTTAAGGCGGCACGTCATTCGTGAGGGTGAGGGACGCAGTGGGGAGGGAAACCAAAAAGAGCGAACGAAGTTTAGTTTCACTTAAAATTATCGGTCGCAAATCGGTTTTTAAGTCTGGTCGTTGAAACCTGTCGTTTAGTTTTGTTGATGAAACCGGTTTATGAATCCAGATGAAGCGAACCGTGTGCACACGGCAGAAAAATGAGGAAAGACGTGTCGCCTCAAAGTGAATCCCAATGTAAACACAATCTTAAACTTTATAAAGGAAATATTCTTAAACTTTATAAAGGAAAATTGCGTGGTACATTTGGACACGGTACAAAAATTCCAACATTGGTTAATTGGGTTTCAAATGCATTTGCTATTATAAAAGTATTATGTAGGGTTGAATTCTGGGTCCTGAAGGGCGAGTTTTGATGATTTGATATTTCGACATAATTTACATAGGAATTTTCATGTGGAAATCAAACTCATGCATTCGGATCAGGCCCCTGAGCAATTCTGTCTCTAAACTTTGCATAAAAAAAAACAATAATTATTTGTTTTAAATACTTTTCATTTAAATCAAATACGAAAACCGCTGGCGCAAATTTAGCAAATTTTTGATAATTTAATGATAATTAAATATAATGATAATTAAATCTAATGATAATTTTCCCTCAGTGTAGTACCGCCGTCACACTACTGCAGATCCTCTCCTCTTAAAAGTATAACATATTTGATGGACATTTCCTTAGAATGGTTTAAAAGAAGTCCATGTTTGATCAGAATCTACACTCTTTCCAATTTTAATGTATAAATATTGATTGATATGGATAAATTCACTGTTATTAGAAAAGAATTTAGAAAGAACATCAACCGTTAATATTAAAAAATTATTCTTTGCAGTAAATTTCTACTACATATTCATGAAAAACTTTTAAAATATTAAACTAACTTCTCCCTATGTGCAAATCAACTATTTTAAAGAATACGTCAATGCTTTTCAACATGAATTTTGCATTATTCTAAACAACTCTGAAAGTCAATTTAGATTTTTTTTATTCACATCTGACTAGTTGTCTTTTCTGGTAGAACATAATCCAGAGCACACATGTTTCAGCCACATCGCGTTAGAACAAAACAGCGATTCAAATATCGTCCCTGGCATAGAAATATTCTTCACTCTGTATTACTGTGTTTAGTGATTCAAGATGTCTGATTTAAAAATCTGTTAGCCGTAAAATATTTTCTTATGGAGAAAAATCGTCTAAAAATGCTAAGCAACGAAATATTTTCATGTTTCAATTGTATGTAAAAAACAGAATCGAAAATATGTCCAGAAATGTTGTGATTGTGGAATAATACAAAAATCTGCAATTCGTAGGGGTGGAATACACTAAGAATATGAGATCAGTTTCGTTTAACACCCTCCGGAAATATTGGAACCAGATATTATTTACATATTATTTTTTACTGTCGTTGATAAGTAAAGTATTGTTATATTTTTGTGTTTTCATGTTGGGTTAAAAAATACCGTTTGTAATTGGAAATTTGATATTTAACAAACGTTTTCGTGGTGTTTGACGACTTCATTGTAAGTCCTTTAGAGAATGAAGCACACTTCAATTCATTTGTTTGTGTAAACGATAATCTAAAAGTTAAATTCTATATGATGGATCGGTGTAAGAAATTCCTTTGTGTTATCTAAAGTAATATTGATACTTTTAAGATTAGTGCGACCTTTTGTATTTTTTTCACAGTAGGAACGAAATTGCTCAATAAGTTTCTAATGTGGCTGTTTACATTGAGACTCATTTTGAGGCGGCACGTCTTTCGCTCCGGCCAAGTGTAGGTGAAGGACGCAGTGGGGAGAGAAACCACTGCCCTCCCCACTGCGTCCCTCACCCACACTTGGCCGGAGCGAAAGACGTGCCCACTGCCCTCCCCACTGCGTCCCTCACCCACACTTGGCCGGAGCGAAAGACGTGCCGCCTCAAAATGAGTCTCAATGTAAACAGGCACATTTAATTATTAAAGAATATATCAATCCGAAACAATCCGGGTGGTGGGCGGGAGACGATAGAAGCAAACCACACATTGTTTATACAAAATTTCAAAAATTCTAGGTTGAAATTTTTTAGTTATATACTTTGAGGGAAAATATTCATTAGATTCAACGAAAAAGTAATTGAATCAAATAAAAAAATCACTAAATTTGCGCCAACGGTTTTTGTATTTGATTTAAATGAAAAGTATTTAAACCAAATGATTGTTGTTTTTTTCCTACCTTCTTGTTTATTATCTGTTTTATTTATTATTAGTGTTTGTTAGTGGGACGTATTTAAATGTTTAAATATGGTAGCACTTAATATTCATATTAAGGTGGACCCCCGACAAACATCTATGTCATATTTTAGACCAATCGCTTCAGTAGTTTCCCCGCGAAAGAGTAACATAGCGCAAAAACTAAGTTTCAAAATCACTTCACCCCCTCCCCTTACTCCCCCACCTCTCAGGCTACTTTATAATGGGTCTATGTTGGGGCTGGGCCCCGACGAACATCTGTGCCAAATTTTAGGCTAATCGGTTCAGTAGTTTCCCCGCGAAAGAGTAACATAGCGCAAAAACTAAGTTTCGAAATCACTTTACCCCCTCCCCTTACTCCCTCCACCCCTCGCGCTACTTTTCCGTATGCATACGTTGGAACCAGAACTACCACAGACACTCATGCCAAATTTCAAGTCAATCGGTTCAGCCGTTTTTGCGTGAAAGAGGAACAGACAGACAGACAGACAGACAGTATGATTAAACATAACAAAAGCTATAATTGCCAATCTGGCAATTATTGAAAACCCGTATGGTGATTTAAGTGAACAGCGAACAGTTATATCAAAATTCCACTTTGAAGTCTAACTTTTCAATAAGATTTTTGTATGGGAGTTTTATGTAGAATCATATCATAAATAAGTTTTATTCATGAATTTTTTTGATAAGATGCACCGTTTTTGAGATATTCGCAAAAATCGTTTTCATTCGTATGGGGGGTACCCCCCCTAATGGTCCATTTTTGCTTATTAACGAACTTAGCCTTGCATTTTACGAAAAAATTTCAAGTCTCTAGCTCAATCCGTGCGCCCGCAATCCGCGCCACAGAGGGACAGACAGACAGACAGACAGACAGACAGACGGACGGACGGACAGACGGACGGACGGACGGACATGCAAAATTCAATTTTTTTTATCATTCTAAACACACTGGTGTAATTCATTTTTGTGTGTGATGACGGGATCTTGGTGTTACAAACGGTAAGGCAAATCTAATATACCCTTTGGTTTCACCATACGGGTATAAAAATAAACTAGTAACATAAAATTACGAAATTTGATGATTGTTAGATCAAAAACTTCAAACGAGTGAATTCTCTTGATGAATATGACAGTCATACCTCGAAAAAACATACCCCCCATAATATTCTGCAAAAAAGTGATTTTTGAAGAAAAGAAAACTTGAAAAAATTGGCGGTTTTACGAAATTCGAAATGGAAGGCCCTGTAAGGATAGCGCAAATATCCTTTACCCAATTTTTTTTTGGAAGAAGTGGCTTTAGGAAGTTTTCGGTGTCTCTGATCACGAATCTGGGTGTTAGCATTACAAAAATCAAAACGGGGGGCCCTGAAATAATATTTTTTCAACAGTTTTTGAGTTATTTCTTTGTTTTTTGGTGCAAAAAAACTTTAAACCGGAAATGACGGATATGCAAGCTAGATGTTATATAACACATGGATCAATAAGTCCCGAGACTAACAATGAAAACAACATTTTTTTTGCAAAATTTTTTTTTATTCATCAATATAATCACCTTTTAGGGTGATACAATCGTCACGCCATGCGTATCCCAAAAAACTGACGCCATGACTTTGCCAGCTGACTGCTGCGTTTTCGGACGCTTCGGACGGCTTTCGCCAGCTGTGCGCCACTCAGATGACTGCCGCTTCGACTCTGGAGTGTAGTGATGTATCCATGTTTCGTCCATGGTCACGTAACGACGCAAGAAATCTTTTTTATTGCGAGTAAATAGCGATAAACAGCTTTCTGAATCATCGACTCGTTGCTGTTTTTGTTTCATCGAAAGCAATCGCGGCACCCACTTGGAAAAAACCTTTTTCATGCTCAATTTTTCATGAAGGATAGTAAATGCACTTCCATATGATATCTGTGTTATCTCAGCAATCTCACGGAGCTTCACTTTACGATCTTTCATTATAATTTTTGTCACTTCACTCACATTTTCCGGTGTAACGGCTTCCACAGGTCTACCCGAGCGTTCCGCGTCATTTGTGTCGGTACGACCACGTTTAAACTCGGCAAACCACCGACAAATCGTTGCTTTTGATGGACAAGAGTCCGGGTAACATTTTTCAATCCATTGTTTCGCTTGCACGGTGTTTTTATCCATTAAAAAACAATGTTTTATCAGAACACGAAACTCGGTTTTTTCCATTTTTTAAACAAACTACAAAACGACTTTACTCCAACCTCGATAACTCAGCTGTTTCTGGTCCGATCGACTTAAAATTTTGACACGTTTCAAGCAAAGGTTAGTACTCTAGAAAGACGTGGTTACTGGTTTACTACGAGCGTCATCTCTGGGTTAGTCTCGGGACTTATTGATCCATGTGTTAATTGAAAAGTTTGATTACACAATCGAACAAAAGAAAAGCTGTTTACTTCTTTATTCGGAAGAACATCAAATGCGGGCAAAAAGTATTAAATATGCCCCATGGGCATTTTTTTTTAATCAGAATCGGGCACAGTGACAAATGGTCACCCAAAACTCACTTCAAAAAATTATATTTATGTATGATGTTCTCTTTTATAACGTTTTCAATTACGCGCGGTGTTCTCGGGTCCAATGGCGATTGGCACATAAAACACGTCACATATTAAGGGTGGGGGGGGGGGGGGGGGGTCTGCGGTAGCTTTACGGCGAAATAAAATATCACACAAAAAATCGCGAAAAGTGCGAAAAGAGTGGGGTGTTGGGAAGAACGGTTCTTGTATTGGGCAGAAAAATAGGAAAATTGGCGTAACGTATTTTGTGGACAGTTCCTGTACTCTTTCCAGTGTGAATGCAAAAACGACTATACTTTTTGTCGATTAACTCTCCTTAAACACCGGGTTTTAAAAAAAAACAATAATTAAATCAATAAAGCGAAACCGAGACCAAATTCAAAAAAGTTTCATTTCATATTATTGCACTTTTAGGCTATTTTATGAAAAGAAAATTGATCAAAAGAATTGACAATGAATACAATATTTATATTTCCTTTCTTTTACCTCACTTTCCATATTTGTTATTCTGAAATTTTTCTTTGATCTATTGAGAAATATTTAAAAAAATGTTTGATTTTGTCGAAGGACATTTTGGAAAAATGTCCTCCCCTTTTATTGTTCATTTCGAATGTGTTTGACTTTTAAAATTTACAAAATTATACGCAATATTCTTAAATCAAAATACGTTCGAGTAATTTGAGGACATTTGTATGTATGATAAATGGTTTTAGATTGAATTTTAAAATATTATAAAATTTTGACCCAGAAAAGTAATAATAAATATACAAATAAATTTAATTATAAGACAAACAATTTTAAAGTAAGTTTATCAATTTACCAGTTTGTAAGTCTTAAGCATTGTGTATTTTCCTGATTAGTGTAATTTAATCACTTGCTCTTTTAACGAATTTTAAAGAAATAAAAAGAAACGAAGGAAACTTAATTTCCCAAATGCCAATCGAGAATATGTCAACATTTACACACTTGAATAAGAGAAAGACTGTACAATATCAAAAATAGATGACTATTTGATTATATGAACTTCTATTAATGTGTAACAATAACCATTTGAGATTTTCCCCTACTCATTTTTAGATCGATTTTTTTCCCAGTTATTCTATCTACTTACCTTTTTATACTGAATTTTAATCTCTTGAGACGTACACATTCTACAATTGACTTTTCCTTCTTTCAATGAGATTTAAGGACGACCAAAAGCGTGCTTTGACTATTGGTGCGAAAATATCATTACAGGTCCATCACCTTTAATATGTCTTTCCATTTTAGAAATGAATCTACCTCGGAATTAATGATTTTAATATCGATTCAGGCCTATATGGTATATCATTCTTTGGGAATTCTTTTGTCTTACAAGCATAGGCTTTATCATGCACATGCGACAAAATAAGGTCTTAAGGTACAAAATAATTCTTAAGGTACGATAAAGTCCCCCCCCTCCATTCTTCCAAAACAAGGATAGAGACTGTTCCTAATATACGTCGCGCAAATTTTGATTATTTTCAACATTCCTGCCTCTCAAAATTAGATTTTTTCGGGCTTCCACGATTTCGTCTTTTACCGTTATCGGTATTGAGATATTTTCCCAGAAATATGAACATTCCTTCAAATGTTCAGCCTTCCAATGCAAATTGGTGTGAATTTAAGTCGCAATGACCACTCTACGCCATATTGTATTCCTTGGGACATCTCTATTCGTGTAAAAAGGTGATTCGTATTTAATCTCAGCCAATTTCAAATACACCAATAGAGACAGCACAATTACCCTCCAGAGCAGTTATAGAAAACTACTCTATTTTCAAGTTTAATGGAAAAGAACGTGCCACACGTTTCCATTGAAATCTATCCGAAATATGTAATTGATTGCCTCGTTTGTGCAGGATACATTTCTCGTACTCCTACAAGTATTACAGTATTAAAATAGATACTACGGTACAGAATATTGTTCTCTAACTTTTTCTTCAGTTACTATAGTATCTATGATTTATATTTAACGCCGAAAATCACAAATATGTAAATTATAGGCGTATGTGTCTCAATCAAGGATGTTTAACGCTTGGAGAAAAATAAGTACTCAAAGGACAATATCAAGATATTTTCAAGACATGTGTACGTCATCGAATTGTCTGTATTCGGATATTTAGTGGAATTCCTAAAGGAATTTACGATTTTTTTCTTCTATTCTATATTACATATTTTCTTTCTGTTACGAATTTCGTGAAACATTTTAGCTAGATTTGATTATTTTACGCATACGAGGGTAAAAATTGAACCGGGAGCATCTCCCAAATGTCATTCCTAGATTTAATTTTACCATATGGCCATGTTTAGGTGTAATTTTTCTCTATGGATGACAGGATTCCCCCAACCATAGCCCAGTGTCTTTTTACGCATATTATCATGATGTGTAGGTTTTGTCGGAGATATGAATAAGATCCTGAATGATAGATCAGTGTCATCAGTTTCAATTAAACTGACGAAACGTGTCTTTGCTACCTCGATTTCTAGTAAAAGCGAAGCGATGAAACCACCTTATACTGCTACTGGTGGCTAAACACCTTTTGAAATTGAATATTTTTAAGATAGATTATCCCTACCACCGTCAAATCATTTATCCTTTCGTATAATTGCTGGGAAAAGAAGGAAAAGCTCCTTCATATTATCTCAGCTTAAAATGGTAATAAAATTAAATTCTGTTTTCGCTGTTATTTAAAAAAATACCATATTGCTCTAAAGTTTTATCCATTTTTCAAAATGCGTAAAAAACACATCCCGACAGGCGGATGAGAAATCTTTATCCCTTTTGTTCTTTATATCAAATTGGCAAAATGAAACAAAAAACATTTGATTGTGTGACTTTTTTTTGATAAGCCAATTACTTTGTTATCTTTAAAATAATTGATTGCTATTAAATTAAGTACTATTTACCCGACTGATTGATTGAATACGTAAAACACTTTACCATAATATTTTGGGCAATATGATTATAAACGGAAATCTTCAGGAAATTTTAAGTGTTTGGGTATTAATAAAATGTGGGTGAAATTTAATGCAACCTACCTTATTATTGAGTAGTGACAGTTACTGCTTGCTATTAACGACATCATTTTTTTTTTGCTTCAAAAATTTAGGCGGGACAACCCGCTTCCGCATCTATGGTTTTGCATTGGTTGCGAACCATTGTAAGGTTTGCAACCAATCAACAGCAAATACTGATAAGAACTGTCCATCAAAAACGCAAAACTTTTTGGGCAGGGAGGGAGGTCTGCGATAGTGTAATAACGGTATTAAATCTTACTTTATAAATATTTACAAATTAGCGTGGCAAGAGGGGAGTAGTGGGGGTCTGAAAAAACGAAAGTTAGTGTGATATATTTTATGGACAGCACCTTATAACAATTCTGACAGATATTGTGTGAATTTCAAGGTTTATCGAAACCAAATACTAACCCACACAAGTTTCCTTTTTATGAAAATATGTCAACAGGTGTAGATAATTTAGATAAATTCCGAAAATATTGATATAAGGTTACTTCCAAAACGTTCCTATACAGACATTGGGAAATAAAATGCTACCGTATAGTAATTGCTATACCTTTATCAAATAATTATCTAAATTTACTTCATTCGATATAAAAAATTATTACCATTTATTTTATTAGCAACGGTAAAGGCTGTCGTCAAACTTATAAATATTTTATTAATATTTTTTATTGCATAACCTTGAGCAGGTGTTAAAAATACACTCTAGTTGATTTTCGTTGAATTTTACTACATTAATTGAAGGAAACTAAATGCCTTCAATAAATATAGTGATTTCACACTGCAGAGTAATTCGAGAAATATAGAGTGATTTCACACAAAATATGGAGGGATTTCACACAAAAATATTCATACAATATGGAGGGATTTCACACAAAAAATCCTCAGATAAATAGTGAATTTACTCAAAATAAGTCGTTTTTCCCACAAAGCGCAGATTGATTTTACACAGAACAAGCTTCCCTCAACAAATTTCAAAGCAAATCCACACGAAATATTCAGTGATTATATCCAGAATCCACAATATTATTCACAGCGCCCAATATTTTTAATTTCCAAATTTTCCAGTGTCTTTATGTACGACACCTTAAAAAGTTATGTTTCATATTTATTTTAACTTTCAGTTTTTATTTCATTTTAACTATCATTTTCATAAAAACACTTCCAAAGAATAAAAAAAATTACGACAAATTAAACAAACTTCTTACCCTGACCACGTTTGAACTTGGAATGACGCTCTACATAACTGTTTACCGAAAAACTCATAATTTAACACTCATACAAACTGTTTTTGCTCAGTTTTAATAGTATAATCACGCCAATGTTGTGAATTAACTGGTTACGCGAACTTATTTACCTTAGATTGTTGGAAATCACTTGTCGTTTGTTACAAATCACACCAATTTAGTAGTGAAATTACGCTGCAATAGGAATCTCACTCGCTTTGTTGAAAATCACTCATCAAAAATGCGAATATGCTCCAAAAATGGGCTTTTACCCACAAAATTTTGTTGGAATTCAAACAAATCAACTTGAAATTTGAGCCGCCTACAACAACAAAAAACCACCTGGGGTAGAATCGCGTACGGTGACAAGTGATAGCACTGTCGCCCGTCAATTTTTCGGGACTGGGTAGTGCAAAAATTTTAGTTGTCACTTTTTATTAGAACATTTTGCCCAAAATGTCAATAGTTGCAATCTTATTGAAGTCTGAAAAATTGCAGAGTATCAGTCACCATCAACTACCACCTTACGCGATTCCACGCTTGTAATTTGATTTAAGATGTTTCGATATACGACGGCAAAAATTTGCCACACGTCTCTTAAATCCTTCAAAAAAAATAATCTTTTAAAGGAAGCTATAACTTTTAAATTTCTAAAAATGATTAGAAAAAATACGAGACCTAAATATACGCCGTTTTGATATACGATGCAAAATCAAAAAAATTGGCGGGAACAAAAACGCTGCCAAGCGAGAGATGCCTTTATTTTGACTAACACGAGACAACAACTTTTTATTTGTGTGCCAAATTCATGTTTTTTTTTGAATAAACAACTCAGCTGGACTTTTCGATGCTTTAGCTTAGCCATTAATTTATTTAAAAAAAAAATGTGTCCACAAGAAAACTCCACGCTGTAAAATTAATTTTCCCAATGTGCCTTTTGGGTATTTTTTATAATTGAAAATTATGATGGAAAATCGATAAGTAAACATCAGTTCTAATATGCTAAATTCTGATATACCTTTTCACTTCCTAAGTAATTTTTATATAATATTAAAGCAATTTAACGAAGATGCAACACGAGTTCACTTGCAAAGAAAAGAAAAATGAAAATAAAAATTTATGCAAATCAATCAAACGAATATTGGGCAGTCGCCCGAAAAAAGTTATGATAGATGAAGGTTCCTAGGAAAACTCTTTTTTAACTCAATCGACAACTTTATTCAAAGAAAGGACATTTTAGGAAAAATGAAATTGTTAATTTTTCCTAGCCTTGGGCACGGCGTTAGTAATTTGAATTTTCATATAATAAAAATGTTCCGTGATTTGGTAAAAGGCTCTTGCAAAAATACCCTAAGAACTCAAACTCATTTGGAGAAAAGTTAAATCCTTTTAACGTTAATTCTTAATCTGTAGGAGATCTGATTCAGTGTTATTTGAAGTTATTTAGATACTTGCAAATTACGTTTATAGAATTACGTGGTGGCGTTCATAAATAACTACTTACTTATGTTCATCACAAATAAAGATTACTACTTATGTTCATTTTAAACATTAAAATATTTATTTTTAAAACTTCAAGATCATTTCCTAAAATAAAATTCCGAAAAGACTTTTCAACACCATATAAACATAGTAAAACGATTTTACTTTCCGGAATAAAAAAAATTTGCTCATTCGTTAAAACCTTATCTTGTGACACTTTATTATTAAAATGATGCACGCTTCTAGGGATAGACACCAAACTCATTATATCTTAAATGCTGTGCTTTAATTAGATTTTAATTGAGATATTACGAACAACGCTGTTGTGAACTTAATTGTGTACAAATACTTAAATGGAACTTATTGAATGGTTTTCAGGAAGAAAAAGGATGTGAAACGTTAAAATGTCAACTTGTCATAATTGGAGAGGTTGTTTTCCGCTTTTAGAGTTAAGGAAAATAGAAAATTTAAATTATATTTCCAAGAAAATAATTTTAAGGGACAACAAATTTCCCATTATGTACACAGTATAGTTATTTTAAATGTGGTACAATGAAACCTTATGCCAATAAAAGGAAATAAAAGGAGATTAATATTTTTACTAAATATTGTGTAGTTAAAAAAACCTTCACCTTCAAATGAAGTTCATTTCACCTTCAATTTGAACAATTTGAATGTTCACTAAAGCCGGAATCTATGTAGGCTTCCCACGTCCTCTTTTTGGCGGAAATGTCCTCTTTTTTGACCGAAAAAAAATGTCCGGCATCCGTTTTTTCAAAAATCTATATTTTGTCCTCGTTTTCTTTAAATTTGTCTTCTTGGAAAACTTAAAAATATGAAGTATTTAAAAAATTATTTCAATCGAACCAAGCAAATATTACCGCTAGGCATGTTTGTTGAGAACATCATTTGTTATTCAAATAAAGGGTCTTTCAATAAGGACATATCAATTTTGTATTTTAATAAAAACGCACCCTAAAACTTTTTTTATGATCTGGCAATGCTAAAACATCAATCAAGGTTTACATTTTTATCATGGTGAAGTTCACGAACGAGCAACGTTTGGAAATTATTAAAACTTACTACCGAAATTCTGAGTCGGTGGTCGCAATCGTGTAATCTCGAGAATTGGTCCGGTCGAATGGCCACCTCGCTCATTCGATTTAACGCCGTTGGATTTCTTTTTATGGGGTTATGTTAAGTCGTTGGTTTATGCCAACAAGCCAACAACGTTAGAGGAGCTCAGGACAATATCGATCGCGAAATTGCCAACGTTCCGGCCGATATGTGTGGAAGAGTGGTGGAAAATTGGCTCCAAAGAATCAATCAGTGCAAACGTGCTCGCGGTGGCCATATGAACGACATCGAATTTCATACTTAAATGTAAAATGTCCACTACACCTGGAATAAATTTCAGCCCGATATCTCAATTATTCTGTGTTTTATTTAAATACGAAATTGTTATGTCCTTATTGAAAGACCCGATATATCGTTAATGCTGATGACATTATTAATTATTTAACACAATGAAGGTGATAACTTTTTTTACAAAAAGTGTGATTTTGAATATTTTTTTGCTTTGGTAACAAAGTGATAGCAACAATATTTAAAACCTGGTATGTAATATCACCATATACACACACCGCTGTCCTCCTTTTTTCACCCGAAATCTGGAAACCCTACCGCAATCATAAGAATCCTGTTAGGCAATACATGTACTATAAGCTAATTGGGCTGCACCTGATGAAGGTCACCAGTCTCTCAAGTAAAAACAATCACCAGACACTGCTTGGGGCAGTTTTCCTATAGCCCTAAAGAGAAAATTTTTCTATAGCTCCAAAAAAATCCGGTTCCTGCATCTTTCTGGAAAAAACTTCAGAATTTTGTATCGTAATGTAAACGGCTGTGAAATGTGAATTCAGTGTCGCAAAATAAAATTTGCAAAATAAATGGTCAGGTGTAAACGGCGCCTAAAATTAGCGTGACGTTTTTTCTACTAATACAAGTTAATACAAGGTTTTTTCTACTAATATAAGTTTTTAAAAATTCACATTTCTGAAACGCGTCTTCAAAGTTTCTCAAACAAATTAAATATTGTCTACAATTTTAGTTCGCTACTTGAACTCATTCCATATTCATTTGTTTGCAGGTATATTTAGAATGTCTTCACAAATAGTAGCAACAATCATCTTAGCTTTGATCATTTTCGCTACGATCGGCACAAGTAGAGCAGCCAGCACAACACCTCCGCTATGTGAGCCGGGTATCCTTGAAGAAATGCCACAACACATCCGTAAAGTTTGTATCGCCCTGGAAAATTCAAATCAACTGTCTAGTGCATTGAACGCTTACATCAAAAATGAAGCAGCTGGTAAGTGTATTATGTATAAAAATCCAGAACTGTCCTTGGAACTTTCCTCTCTCATCCGCATTCTTCGTGGTTAGGTCAGTGGCAGAGATCATAGCGTCACTCTGATGAGATCCAGCCATTGATTCTCAGGATCGAAACTTGATGTTTCCTTTCAAAAAATCTTTTCCGATCCATCATTGTTTTCATTTAAATTTAATTTCATTGTATTATTCAATTGTGGCCATAAGAAATCGTTGAATTTTCGTATGAAAATCGCAGTCACATATAACAGTAATTCGTGATTCCTTACTAGTTTAAGTTTTTTCGTTACATTTTTTATGGTTGTATATAACTAAAAAAATTTTCTGTTTTCTTCATACAGCCCTCCTATACAAAACAGAAGATTTGGTTGCACCGAATACTGGCAAACGAACCGATGTGGATCACGTTTTCTTACGATTTGGCCGACGACGTTAAGGATATTTAATAGAGATGCTTAGCTTGACTGCATACTATCGCCACCACCAACCTACCATCAACAATTCAACAACAGCCAACACCTTAATAGCCAATGATTAAAAAAAATATTTGAAATCTATTTACGAAAAACATCATCGAAAAATCATATGAGTTTAAAATGTCTCGACTTGACTGAATCTCCTCTAAATGTGACATTCATTTAGTCATTAATTTTCTTCTATTATTTATTTTAGTTTTCATAATCAACAAACAGATTCAATAAAAAATTTAAAAAATTTGAAAAAAAAAGAAATTTCCAGTAGCGATTCAAATTTTTAAAGAAAAGAAAGAGAAATTTTGAATGTCTAAATTTGATCAACGTTTTCCAGGTCCTTTAAAACTAAAATATGTTACAACAATGAAACATATATTATTCGGAAAATGAAAACTAAATGAAATAATAATCATTACCTATATTGGATAATCTGTATTGTATTCCCAGCTTTTGGACAGTTTTATAAAAAGACTTTTGTAGTTTTTATTAATATTTCTCAATTTTTGTATTTTTAATAATAATTTAATTGAAATGTTGATTTGAAAAGATTAAGATGAAAAGATATGCTTTTTGTTGTAAATATTTAATAAAAATTTATGTAAGTGTAACGTATAAGAATATACAAATTATTTAATATAAAATACAAATTATATTAAAACCAGCAGAGTTATGTATTAATATTGTGCCATTTTTGAGAACAATTTTTTATTTCTTTTTGCTAATCGGGACTCACATTTTACTCCAATAAAAATATGGTCGGTGTACAGGCAAAACACACTATGTCACTTTTTTGGGGTTTTGAGTTATCGTAATTACGTGGGCTGCCTTTTCTCGTTTTTTACTGAAAATCTCAAAGTCCTTCGATATTATCGTGCGCCGCAATCCTTTTTTTATTTTAGAACAAAACTCAAAATTGCATACATTTATTATTAAAACTCGAGTTTCTCGAAAACATTATAGACTTAGTGTGTTTTGCGACGATATGTAAGAATTCTACGTTCCACAGTAATCTTCGGGTTTACGAAATTGATAAAAAATCTTCTTAACCGTTTTTGTTCTTCGAAATTAAAGTCTTTTGCTTGGATCCTGGATAAGGGATCAAGTTTCCTTGCTTTTTGGATTCACTGTATAATTTACACCCCGATTCTGATAGTCGTGTCATTTTCGACAGGAGTCATTTTACGTGTTGTTGTTGGTGCTTTTCTACCAACAAAAACACGTAAAATGAACTTTGTCGAAAACGAAGCGACTATCAGAATCGGGGTGTTACATGAATTTCAGATCAAATAATTGATCACAACTATTGCTTGAATTTTTTTCCCACATCTCAAGAAAAATTGGGAAAAAACTAATTTAGAGAAAAATGAAAATTTCCTGCTTTATAAAAGCTCTAACTCGAGAATAATTTGTCCGATTGAATTTAAATTTGGCGCAGCAGGGAATGGTGGGAAAAATGTTTTCTTACAGAAGAAGTTCTAGGTAAGAATATGTTCAGTGTGGTAATGAATGGTAAGAATTGTTTTACGAATATAATAGAGGTAAGTGCATTTTTATACCCGTATGGTGAAACCAAAGGGTATATTAACTTTGCCTTACCGTTTGTAACGCCAAGATCTCGTCATCGCACACAAAAATGAATTACACCAGTGTGTTTAGAATGATGAAAAAAGTTGAATTTAGCATGTCCGTCCGTCTGTCCGTCCGTCTGTCTGTCTGTGGCGCGGATTGCGGGCGCACGGATTGAGCTAGAGACTTGAAATTTTGCGCAGATCCGTTTTTCGTAAAATGCGAGGCTAAGTTCGTTAATGGGCAAAAATGGACCATTAGGGGGGGCGCCCCCCATACGAACGAAAACGTTTTTTGCGAATATCTCAAAAACGGTGCATCTTATCAAAAAAGTGCAAGAACAAGTTATTTAGGATATGATTCTACATAAAACTCCCATACATCAAAATCCGATGGGAATAAATTTTAAAAAATCTTTAAAATGGAAAGTTTGACTTCAAAGTGGAATTTTGGTACAACTGTTCGAATTTTGATACGAATATCACCATACGGGTCTCCAATGATTGCCAGATTGGCAATTATAGCTTTTGTTATGTTTACTTATTAATTTACAACAAGAATGAAAAATTGTAAAAATATTTAAAAACAGCAAAAAAAAGTGTGCCGAAACCCGGGATTGAACCGGGGACCTTTAGATCTTCAGTCTAACGCTCTCCCAACTGAGCTATTTCGGCCTTCCACTAACTTCGCTCTATGTAAGATAAAATCTATATGAATATCTAATTTTATTACAATCACTATAAATTTTGATTCTTAATTTTTTTAACGAATATTTGTACTATTATACAACTAACTATAAAAGGAATTCTTTCAACCATAAATGAAACCATAAATTCGGATTATTGCAATATTCTTCAAAGTGACGAAAGCAGCTTAATATAGATTTAAAAATGTACTCTGATCTAAAGACAACATTAAATGTCTATAACTACGAAGTTAATACACTTGAAGATTTCTACATTTCAATGGCTAATGTAGAAACGAAACTTGTTACCAAAAGTACTATTCCAACGACTAATTTTCTGTTATTTGGGTCAGTAATACATCTTGCAATATTTTTTATTATTAAACCAACCACCACTTCTTTAGTTTTTCGCAGATTCCACTTGTTGAGTCAAAAATATGTTTCTCCACGTTCAAATTAGCTTTTTAGGTCAATAAAAAAAAAACTTTGATTAACAAGAATTTGACTTACAGCTTTTATCTTACATAAGGCGAAATATTGCGGCGGCCGAAATAGCTCAGTTGGGAGAGCGTTAGACTGAAGATCTAAAGGTCCCCGGTTCGATCCCGGGTTTCGGCACGATTTTTTTTTGTGCAATTTTAAATTTTTCAGCATTTTTTTATTTACATTTTCTTAATTACTAAAAAGTGTGAAATGAGGCGTTAAAACCTAGAGTGGACCAACCCACATGTCGAAATCGTGAATTTTTTTGTGTTTGAATCACTATTGCGAGTGAGTTTTTAGATAAAAATGTTTGGATGCACAAAAGAACATTTCAACATTGAGTAATAAAGTCCACAGAAATTTTTTTCCAAAAATTTACAGTCAATAATAGTACAAAAGTGGAAAAGCTTCAAAAACTCGATTATGTGGCTTGGTCCACTCTAGCTTTTAACGCCTCAAATTCGGTACATTGAAACTGTAATTACTAGGAAGTAGTTGTGAAATAATCGTCATGTGATTTCGAAACTGTCAATTGGATAGAGAAAACCTAAACGGTCAGATAAACAGATACTCATGGGCCTGAGATTTCTGTCCGGCTATGCGAGATGTTCGTTTTTCAGAACACTTTTAATATTAAAATTACGGATTAGAGCAAGGGAAATATGTCCGTTTAAAGGAATTGTCCACCTATGAAATCTTTTACTGTGTATTAAAGTTTTTATTATTCAAATTTTGTTTCGTTACGTTATTTCATTTGGCAACGTAAAAAAAATTGATTTCGTTACGTTTAACATTATTATTATGTTACACGGCTGATAACTCGAACGGACCTCGATAACTCGATAAGTCGAAGGGCAATAACGAACAAGGAAAGATATAGACGTCGTGATAATGAAATTCAAAGCAAATTTTTCATTTTCCAATTGTTTGATAGTAAAACATGTTTTATGGGAAAAAGTAAGAAAAACGAGCCGCCACAAGCAAACAATTTTTCAAAAAGAGCCGCCACAGATAGAAAATTTGTAGATAAATACGCAGGATGAAACAGAATGAAATTCTTGTAACAGAATGAAATTTCTGTAACGTTATAACGTAATTTTGAAGAAATAGCCGGAAATCATTTCGTTATTTTGTTAAATTACTCAAAGTTTTTCCTAGTTATTAACATTTTAACATTGTTTAATAATGAATTATATTTTATATTGGATTTAGAACTAAAAGATTTTCAAAATGTTGCTGAGATATCTTC
Source organism: Chrysopilus asiliformis (assembly GCA_964034945.1). Taxonomy (NCBI): domain Eukaryota; kingdom Metazoa; phylum Arthropoda; class Insecta; order Diptera; family Rhagionidae; genus Chrysopilus; species Chrysopilus asiliformis. Next base: position 101,581,441 of record OZ035960.1, read on the forward strand.
ACGGTTCAAATGAAACGGTTCAAATTGGGACTGAAGATTAATTGAAAAGCATTATTGTTGTATTATTTAAATGAGGAAAGTTGAATATCTTTTATTCGTTGTTTAAAGGCATTTAAAGGTAGGTAAAAATCCTTTTTGGATGAGAATTGCTAGGATGATTGCCCTGACAGCGTTTAATATTTGAAATTGCAGTGCAAAAATTAATTTTCCTTAGTAATTTTAATCAATTTTTGAACAATTTCGACAGTGTAATGCGAATGTGTGCTAGGGCACAACTTGGACAATGTGGCGCCGTGGCTTAGTTGGTTAAAGCGCCTGTCTAGTAAACAGGAGATCGTGAGTTCGAATCTCGCCGGGGCCTCAGGAAGTCTCATTGAATTGGCTTCCCAAATTTTTTTCTATCTATTTTGTAGTTTAGACATTTTTAATACATTTTTATATTTGCACAATTAGTTTATTAAAAAGCAGTTATTTCTAATGATTTTCTATGTAAAAAAAAACAAATCTTTCCTTGAAAACTTTATTCTTTTGAGTATAATTACATTAATTTTTTCTTGTTTTGTGTTTCACATTCGTTGTACTTGCGTTGGAAAGGTAATTTGCTCTAGTTTCATGGGCACGAGCTCTTTTTTTTGACCAGGTAGGTTAGCATCCCCCTGAAGTTCCCCGTCAAAAAAGAGTTCATGTTCATGAAACTAGAGCAAATTACATTTCCAACTGATTCAAAAGTTAATCCGGAGGGATTAAAAATCGTCGAAAACTGCATGATTCCTTTAGTTTATAGGGTTTTTGTAATTGTAAACCCAGTTCTATGATAATTGAAAATTATTACCTGTATATCAGTTCAACGTTGCAAATTTTCGTGTTCAAAAATGAAAGCCTGCAAAAACTCATAACCAATTGAAGTTCACTGTTGAATTTCAGAAACATATCCCAACGAAAACTCTTCTAAAATTCAATTCTAACCTGCAATTGAAAGGATATGTGGATAGGATTGTCAATTTTTATTACAAATTTCATATTTAACAAAATAAATTTACCAATAAAAGTAACAGTTTTTTATGTTTGTTAAAAAATCAACAATATTGCGTTCTACATTTATGAAAATATTCATTTTTTCCAAGATTTTCATATAATAACATATATTAACACTTTGTATTACACTAAAAAACGTTCATTATTAATAATTTCTGTTTTCTGTACAAGTTTATTGTAGCTTTTCGTATCTGATTGGCATTAATAATACTTGGTAAAGCCAAAAAGGATATTTTCAAAAGCTTTCGAATAAAAACCGCCACTATATGACTAGAAAAAATATCGGAACTAGGAATTGGCATGGAAATATTCTAATAAAAATACATTCAAAATTTTAGACATGCAAAAAAGCTACGGCTAAAAAAAGTCCTTTAAGTGTAAATCTTAAAGAATTGAAAATAATGCGGTATATTTCAATAATCAAAAATAAAAACAAACAAATAATTTGGAAAAATTAAGGTACTAAGTTTATCGAGAGCAAAAAAAAATTGAAGACGTCATTTTTCTAAGGTTGAAAAATTAAAGTACAATTTGCTAAGTCTGCTTTACATTAATAGAGAACACTTTTAGGTCTAGAAAGGTAAAATAATCGCTAGATCCCTTTCAGCTTTGTATATCAGTCATCTGAATAGTATGACACGTAGACAACATCTCCTCCGATACTGATTAGGCATTGGCCCTAAAAAAAATAATGAAATATTAACGTTTTTTTTTAAATATTTTTTAGCCTACACAATTTAGTTTCAGCAGAAATCGCATTTATTCGATTGTTGGCTATTTTGAGTTTTTTTTCGGTTTAACTGATCTCTAATTCGGTTAAATTTATGCTGGTAACGTTTAGAGCGATTTAATAACTCGAGTGTGGTCAACTATTAATCATCTTCGAATATGGAATGTTTGAAACGTCCATCTTCAAAAACGGACTGTTCGAATTTCTATGTATCGTGAGGAATTTTTCATTTTCCCTCAAACAATAAGAAATATTTCCATTTTAAAAGATTACATTTGTTATTTTATAGATATTTGATTATAAGAAAATACTTTGAAAAATAACGCCAAAAGTTGATCTTAGATTTTTTTTATAGTTCCATCAAGAACTTAGGGGAAAACCCTTTAATACCGAAGCTCAGCTCAGGATGGTTGACCACACTCTGGTTATTAGATCGCTTTAGTAACTGTCACTTATAAATGTTTTATTCGATTTCTCTAATTAAACAGGTAATACTCTTTATTTCGAAAACTAAGCTTAAAAGCTGTGACATACCAAGTGAGTTGTCTGATTTTTGGGTACAGCCAAACAGATTCATACTTTTTTCCATCTACAAAAATCTTTAATCGCTCTTCCTTTATTTGTCTGCATAATCTTTATTCGTTCTTCTTTTCTTTGTTTGGCTGAATAAATATAAACCTTTTGAAGACGTTAAAATTTGTTCGGCTGTATTTAGAAGCCGTACAACGGAACGCACTTGGTATGCCATAGTTTTAACCCCCAAAATTTCTAAATCTCTATGTAATTTTCCGAATTCTTTTTATCAGAAATTATTCGAACACAGAAAAAGTATCGAAAAGAACTCACCTGATTTTTATGTGGATTATCCACTAGGATTAATTCTGTCATATAGAATGAAACTATTGCATTGCCCCCAAGGGCAGAAACGTGTGCTCTGACAACAGCGAGAAGCTGCAGAATATTTGGAACAAAATAAAATACTATTTTGAAAATTACTACTAAGGGATGTCCATAAAATATGTCACACTTTTAGGGGTTTCGATAGTGTGAAGGCGATACCAAATTCCGTACGATAAATCACGAAAATGTTTGCCTTGAAAACGTGACGTATTTTTTGGACAGCCCCACAAAATCTGCATACCTCTGTGATAAAACTATGAACGAATCCACTGATTCCACCATTTTCTCTCACCGATGTACTCTCGCGAATAAAGAAGAAGTTCAAATTACCTAAATATTTTTCAATTTTACCACCAGGCACGTAACTAAGGGGTGTGACATCAACACCATATCGATCTCGTAATGGAAGCTAAAACAAATTTTTAAAAAATCAATTTTTCTTAGAAAAAAGTATTAAACTTGTTAATCTTACATGACGAGAAAATTTCACAGAACCGAATTTCGTCCTATTGGGGGAATTTTTTCGAACACGCAGTGAATGTGTCCCATATTGCATCGATGAAAATGACGATTGAACCAATAGAGTTGCATCATTGTTCATTTGGTCTTCATCTAAGCTGAATATTAAATCTTCGTCCAGTGATTTTTTATTATTTGTGCAAGTGCCATTTGTTAAATTCCCCGTCGTAGCAGATGCAACACATTTTCGTCGAAGTTTCGTCAGTTTTGTTGGTTCACCGAGCCCCAATGCCATCCCAGTTACCAGAAGTTGAATTTCATCCTAAATACAAAGATTTTAGTGAATGTTTTTAAATTTTTTTCGATAGATGTTACGCCTTCAGGAAGATCCAATCGGAATTTCAAATCACAGATAGCACAGGGAATCATACTTCTCAGTTTGAAGAAAATTGTTTGCAAAAGCCTGAACGAAAAAAAACGTTAACAGATATTGAAAAAAATGTCCATTCAATTGCGAACCTTTGAAAGTGTTTTGGAAAATTCGTGGTATTTTGCCCGAAGGATAGTTTCGCTCTCCACACTTGCGTAAACATTTGTAAATTCTTCACAACTTCCAAATCGTGTAGACCAGGCACAGTTTGTGTATTCACGACGTGGAAACCTTCGGGAGGGCACGGTTCCATCAATAGCGAAATTATCTCTAAATCCTCAATATCATCGACTTCGAGTACACACGTGTCTTTATTGCCCGTCGTTAGATCCATTTCCGGTATTAATTCATCTTCAGAATCATCGGTATCGGAATATGTTGGATGTTTTCCATTCTGTTGTTGATGTACGTCTGGATCAATGGATTTCAACTGATAAATCTCACGATTGCGTTCGACAGTTTCGTGCAACGATTTTTGTAATTCGTTGAGTCTGGCTGTGTCCGTCCACGAATTACCGGCAACAATTTTCGGAACAGTTGGTTGTGGAAGAGCCGTCAGAAAAACTGCTGTTCCCGTTGCCACTAACGCCATCATTTTTTCACCGATTGCAACGTGCGCTTTGAGACTAAAAATCGCATTCATTCCTTTTGCTTTAAGTTTATTAATTAGAACTCGATGAAGTTCGTATTCGAGAAATGGAAGTCCATCGGAAATTTCTTTCGCATTTGATTCGGAGCGTAGATCTTTTTTGGCACGAACCACTTGAGCCTGCATAAAACATCCTCTTCCTGGTGAGGGCGAAAATATTTAAAAGTTGTTAAAAAATATTTTTATCGGGTGTTGCTTGGACCGATGTTAAATGTTCAGTCTTTGGCAATTTCAACTATGGAAAGATTAACAATCTAACAATGTGTTAAAGTTATTGAAGCCTATTACGAAAATGGATTACGACAATGTGGAGCAAAGAATCCGTAAAGGGATGGGAGAGTGGTGTGGGGCAGTAGGTAGCTGAGAAAAAGTACGAGAGAAGCAATAAGGGTGATCTAAAAAGGCAAAAACTAGCGTCAAGTATTTTTTAGTTTTCTTTTTCTGAAGGCACTGATCCTGGAACCGAATTCCGCCAAAAGTGAATTTGAAATGCGAACAAAAATCCATACGTACATTATATGGGAGTATCCTGCGCACTTCAAAACTCACGCTTGCGGAATTCGACCCCTGACCGCTTCGCCTTATTACAGATCGGCCTGTAGTCTTTTCGTCTCCCTCGGATTGCGGCCACTTGCTTGATCTAGATTTAGCTTGAGTCTTAAATGAATTTTCCCTAATATTATCGATCACTTCAAAGATTTAGGAAATACCAGAAAAGGGGATTCACAGAGAAGAGGGGTTCATGGACGTTAATACTCTTCAGTATTTTTTTAGCGGAAAAGGAGCCAAAAATTAGTAATTTTGGGTTAGCAGATAGCCAAAAACCCGCCCTTTAATACTAAAGAATTTTCTCCAAAATTTAATCCTAATCAGTTCAGACGTGTTCGAAGTAAAAGCGAACATACAGACAAAACATTACCATTATTATAATACGGTCACTGAAGACCAGTAATAACGACACATCTTCAATCACCGTTAGGACTTCATACGACATTTTTCTAATGGCCCAATTTCTTCAACTCCGTTATAACCGGATCCCACAGTAGTGTACCTAACAACCTATGGTAATTTTTGTAACAACCCACCGGTTATTTGAAGGCATTCAGGTATCTCGATAGTGGCAAGAAGAACATCGGGAACTTTGCCTCTCCGACAAACCGCACATCTTCGCATTTTCACATTAAACGGAATCGACGACTGACTATATGGGATGTGACACATAAAACATCCGTGATTTTGCATTCCAAGCATTCCAAGAATCGAATCTTTTGTCGCCGGTCCCATGTGACTGCCAGTATTCGTACCAACTCCGCCCAGAGACGATGACAATTCCGTTGTGACGACGGATGGTCCAATATCAAGTAGTGTGTCATTAAGTTTCAAGCTACCACCACCACCGCTTCGAACGTCTTTATCGTCCAAAGAAGAAACCATTAAATCTTTTTTAGACGTCGAAATACAATCCAATGGGCATGTATCACTATTATATGACATATTTATAACGGCAGCAGTTCCCGTCGCTGATAAAACGCAAACATCGTCTCTGGAATAAATTTTTTTTCGTGAAAAAAATCTTTTTTTTTTAAATTTTCATTCTTACGAAATTGTTGTAACTTCTGAATAACCAAGAACAACATTACAACCCAATGCCCGTGCATGTGATCGAATTTCCATTCGTAGTTCGGTCCACCAGGAGTCACGTGTTTCGGGCTCATCGGGATTTGGTACCCTTTCGAGGAGTTTTACAGATCTCGCTGCTACTGTGGCGCCTGTGGAATATTTTTTTAAATTATATCTACTGATTATTAAGTAATTAAGGGGCTGTCCATAAAATACTTCACATATAGAGTGAAGGGAGCCTATATGCAAAATTGTGAAAAAGTATGATAAGGATGGGAAAAGTATGGGAAGAGAGGAGTCCAAAAAGCCTAAAACTAGCATGACCTATTTTATGGACAGCACCTCAAACAAGATACAAACCTAAATGTACAATAAATCCAGCTGGATATTTGGCCATCGTTAAAAACGGATACTCAAGCATATCCAAATTTTCCTGATTTTTTATACTCGCCGGTCCATTAATTCGCATCATTGTTGTAGCGGCAGCTAACCTTTCACTGGCGACACAAATTGAATTTCCTAAAAACATACATTTTTTCAATCAATTATAGTAAATTCGTTGTCGCTACAAACAGCCAAAAAGGAGACAATAATTATGTTAGGTTACGTTTAGACAACTATTTTTTTTAACCCTTTCGATTTAAACCTCATGCAATTATTTTGCTTCGATCGAAAGAGTCATTTGTGTACCTTAAGATAAATAAATCGACATACACATGTTTTTGGTTTTGTTTTATTTTGTTTATGGGCTGACAATTATTATTTATTCTCTTCAATTTAATTTTTTTTTCATAAAAAAAATTGAGGCCTCTGAGCATTTCAAAAAACAAAATAGTTTAGAAATTAGGTTTGTAAATCACATTTTTTTGTATCAATTATCAAAGACTATCCAATTATTCTCTTTAAATCAAAATTATTGTAAAATTTTATAACAAAAATAATTTGATAGTCACTTCCAATAGTAACACAAGAGGTTTTCGCGACCATGAACTCACGAAATTGGTGATAATTTAAGTCGCGACTCCCAATTTCGCTCATCTTGTGTTACTTGGGTCACATATATGTAAAAATAATTGGAAAAATACCACAATTAAATGAATCTGATTAAGGATTATGAAAATTCTAAGCAGAGAAGTGAAAGCTTTTAATAAGTGCCAACATATAAGTTGAATCTAGCTGAATTCACAGAAAATGTTCGCAAAATTTCGATTAAAATAGATAAAAGTTGGTATCTTAACACCTTCAAAGCATTTATTATTTTTTTCAAAAATTTTTGACTAATTTTGACTGCATTTGAAAGTGTTATATTTTTTTCTCAAACAAATCTTGGTAAAAAAAACATTGAATGGACATTTAAACGTTTTCGTGTTGGAAACTGAACAATAACGGACAATATTTTCGTGTAGGTTTAGTTTTTTTTATTTAAATCTTGTTTACAATCCATCCATAACTTTTGTACTCACTCTTGCGGCCCAAAACTGTAAACATGCGTTCAAAATAAAAATTAATCTCAAAAAATAATATTACCTTTTTTTTAAAAAAAATATCTATATATTTTTGAATGGGAAATTAAGATAGCAGAAGTTTATCGTCATATATGAGTTTGTTTAGGAATTTGAAAGAATTACATTAAAATTAATTTCGCAGCCATGCGTAAGCAATTGTTATTAAAATGTTGGAAATATTTTTTGATATTTAAAATAATAAGTGGTGAAACATTGGCCACTAACTACAATTAAATCTTATCAATTTTATAGTGGGTTCCACAAAACTTTTAGCGGTCACTAAATCGAGATAGCAGGCTATTTTTGCTTGAAATTCGCCCACTTATTCGATTTTTGGTCGTCTTTGGCGGTCGCTAAAAAAATTTCGTCAAACGTGCCATTAGATTAGCATGTTGTATTGTTTATTTTTGTGTACATCTCAAAAAAAAAAAAACGGTGAAGTCAGTGCCAATTATAAATACTTTCTTTTGCAAAAACATAGAAATTTGCAAATACAAGGTGACATAGAAATTTGCCAATACAAGGACCGAAAAGATATCGAATATTTGCGCAGGGTCCAGAATTGACTGGACATCACAATTATTGAGACAAAAAAGATAATTAATATATATTTTAAAAGCAATTTTTTTTCCTGTAAGTTAAAATAATAAGGAAAACTGCGGAGCAGGTACAAGTAATTTTAACTTTTTCGGAACAATTGATAAGTTTTTTAACAAAATCTAAAATCCAATACGTTTTTACTTCAAATCGGGCAAATTTTTTAAAGTTGAGTGAAAAATAATAATTGATTATTCATTTGTAGACCTAACGCAGTTCAAAAAACATTACCTTCAGTTTATTTAACAGAAACGGAAGATTTTGAAGTGTTAAGATAAATATACCGCAAAAGAATTTTTTTTAAATCGCGCCGCAGTCGTAAATTTTGGTGTATCAAGGTCAAATATATCTTCTAATTAAAAATAACAGTTTCTCAACTCGACTCCAGCTGGGGTTTTTTTACAGTTCCATCCAGAACTTAGGGGAAGACCCTTTAATGCCGAAGCACAGTTGTTGTAAGTTCACCTGCGGCGCAACGATTTAAGGCATTTTCACCTAGAGCGCATATATTTAAAAAAAATTTCGCCCGTGGCGCATTTCTTCTTAGTACTACTCTCAATATTTCAATTAAATTTTTTTATGGAACGCATACAAGCACAAAAAATTGATGTAATTTTACTTGGGACTGGGTAGATTTAATTTGAATCATTTCGCGGGATTTTATTTAAACAATTTCCCATGCGCAGCCTGTCCTTCGATTGGTAGTGTAAATAAACCTTCCACAAAATCTCTTGTATAGGGTCTTTCAATAAGGACCTAACAATTTTGTATTTTAATAAAAACGCACCCTAAAACTTTTTTATGATCTGGCAATGTTAAACGTCAGTCAAGGTTTACATTTTTATCATGGTGAAATTCACGAACGAGCAATGCCACACAATTGATCTATTGAAGGAGAAGTTCGGTAATCGTGTAATCTCGAGAAATGGTCCGGTCGAATGGCCACCTCGCTTCGCTTATGCGATTTAACGCCGTTGGATTTCTTTTTATGGGGTTATGTTAAGTCGTTGGTTTATGCCAACAAGCCAACAACGTTAGAGGAGCTCAGGAACATTATCGAACGCGAAATTGCCAACGTTCCAGCCGATATGTGTGGAAGAGTGGTGGAAAATTGGCTCCAAAGAATCAATCTGCAAACGTGCTCGCGGTGGCCACATGAACGATATCGAATTTCATACGTAAATGTAACATGTCCACTACACCTGGAATAAATTTCAGCCCGATATCTCAATTATTCTGTGTTTTATTTAAATACAAAATTGTTATGTCCTTATTGAAAGACCCGATACTATAGCCCCGCTCTTTAAATGATAGTTTTGTTTCGGATTGACATCAAATAAATATGGCAACCCTAACTAGGAAAATACTGTACCTAAAAAAATTTATGCGATCGCCTATATGGTTAAACTGGGCCTATGTGGAGTTCAAATGTTTTTTGTACAGAAATCCTTTATAGTGTTTAACCATTAGACCATTTCTGATTCATGGTTTATACTCGACCTTTTAGCATTGACTCCTATTAGAATTTCTCGGCTTATACGGTCTGCAAAAACAAAAATAATACAACATTTGGATGTGAAAACATCCGCAAAAATAATATAATAATTTTGTTGTATTATTTTTGTTTTTGCAGACCGTATAAGCCGAGAAATTCTAATAGAAATCCTTTATCTTTTCTTTCACATAAAACTTGTTTGGTCGAGTAATTTGATTTAGTTTTAAAGGTAAATAAATATTATTAAATTTATTCGAATGAACACCATTTTGTAATGTTTGAAAACGTTGATTCAAACGATGATATCCAATTGCCGTTTTGTAGCAAACAAATTTTTTTCCGTCTATCCATTTGAACTCGCTTGTTTCAATCGATTGTACGCTTTGAGTTTATGGATGTTTTAAATCAACAGCTTGCCATATTTGAAAATTCATCCCATTTTTGCCATATTTGAAAATTCATCCCATTTTCCGGTTATTTCTTGACATTCTTTTTAATATCTTCTAATTGTATGTCCATAAGTTATCATGGAATCGAAAACAAAAACTTCATAAAAAGCATTACTAAAACGGTCCAAACTAATTTTATTTTCAACTATCTGGGATAGGTAAAAAAGAGTGTTAAAACAAAAGCAGAAAAAAATTTAGTAAAGATATTTCTATCTAGCGATGATTCTTCATTTTTTTTTAAATATCTTACCTTTTGGAGTCACGCTCAAATCCGAATCGGATGATCGTCGACAAATTCCAGTGTCTTTATTGGTGACCCCCGGAACTGCAACAGATGAAACTGCTTGAACCGGTGTTAAAATTCCAATCTTAGCTGGACTCTGAGACAATTTCCCACAGCCAGATGAATCCGTTCGATTGTGTCCAATTGAGATAGCAGCAACATTAATGACTTTTGCACTAGGACTTGCCGATGCAGTGGTCGTCACTGTATTTAGTGGAGCGGCTACTGCTGTGGCGGCTGCCGCTGCGGCTACCGATGCTAATTCGGATCTATTGTTTTTTGGGAGAGGAAGAGGGGCGAGCAATGGCGCTTTGTTAGTACTTAAATAAGATGATGATAAAACATTATCACTAGCATTATCTATATTTAAGGTGAATTCTGTATCTTTTGTCATCGTATCTGTTTGAATATTTTCATTATTATTATTATTTTTATTACTATTACTATTAGAACGTTTATTGTTTAGCATTTGTTCAGCGGTTAGGGAGCATACAATATTTGATGGTATATCTTTGTGAATTGATAAGGAGTTCAGTGTTGGTCTGTATGTAAGAGCAACGGGAAACTCGGTTGCTGGCGAGTTTGTGTTATCAAGCTTGGATGCAAAACTATCTGTACTAATTGTACGCAAATTAGTCAATGAAATGAATGGCATTCCTATCGGGAAGTGTGTTGAATCATCGAGTTTCTGCAATTGTGGTTCCGATGAGTAGAAGTTCTCCTCTTCCGTTCGATATTGCTGGATGTTGTTTAATGAAATCGCTGGTATCAAACGAAAATTCGGTTTCAAAGCTTTTTTATCGATTTCCGTATTTAAAGCGATTGAAGATGGATCTTGTACGGCGATCGTCAAATCCTTCTCGTGTTCGCAAATTTCTTCAGCGAAATTCACTTGCTCCATGAGAATTGATTTCATTGCGGTGCCCAATAGCCCTAAATCGTCTTTTATTTCACGCTCGGATTTTTTATTTTTGTTACAAAATGGGAAATGAAATTTTGATTTCAGGTCGAAGCTTTTTCGGCGCTTGTCACCTTTGCATTGATTTTTTTGCACAATATCGTCTTCGTCGTCAAAAGGTGGAGGTGTTCCCACTCCCAAAGCGTTCGCCTTATCAATCAGAATAGTTTCCATGGCTGTTTCCAAAAGACAATGCTTGTGGATTATTTTATTTTTATCCTCGCTGAAATGTGGCAAGTGAATGTGCTCCTGTGGAATATGGGAAAATGTTTTTAAAAAATTCGCGAATTAAACAAAAATGGCAAAAGATTTTACTTGCAGTAATTTGAGGCGAAGGTAAGACACCTGTTTCCACTTCTTCTGACTAACTGCACACATCTTCGCCTAAATTACTGCAAGTAAAATTTCGAATATAAAAACATTCGATTTTGGGACCGCTGAGGCAGTAAAATAATTTTTCAAGATATTGTTCGGCTGAAAAAGCAAAACAATTGGCAAAAGATTTTACTGGCGAGAAAATCTTGGACAAAAAAGCTTGTCAAACATACGAAAGTAAAAAGAAAAGTTCCGGGCCTGGCAGTAACGTAACTACAAATTTTGCTCCCTCTTTCTGATACTATAACCTTATTCAGGGAGATCGACATTTTGAACGCCTTTTTTAATAGTCCGATTTTCGATGGCCTCAAGCTTAAATAAATTAGGTTTGGAGTGGAGTAACTCCAAAAGTTTCTCACCCTCGGATGTTTCCGCGAAAATATTTGTGAGACACCTAAAATTTACAATCCTTTTTTAATCTTCTTCCAAATTTGCAACCATTTTTAAACCTTCTTTATCAAAAACTAAAAAAACCGATTTTGGCAGACTTTGTTTTCTATGAAATCGATAGTACAGATTGTGACAAAACTGTGACGAAGCGAATGGGTGTGGACCCACAATAGTGACATAGCAAAGGTTGTTGGTGCTCGAGAGGATATGAAAATCTGCTGCCAACATTTTTCCGGTAGAAAATTTATGACTATTTTCTGATTTTCTGACGTTTGTTATAATTTTTCGTCATGCACCGAAATTTTTCGTCCAACAACATGCCACCCGCCCCCGTCTTTTATAGAGATGGCAACGTTTGGTTCAAATTTTAGCAAAAAAAAAAAACCTTTTGGTATTTTAAAAGTTCTAACTTCAAAACTTACCGACCGATTGAGCTGAAACTTTGGGTAATATTTTCTAAAAGAAAGAATCACGGAAAACTCGCAATAAATCGCGCGTTTTTCTTTACAAGCCCAGAACTTTTCAAAGGGGATGACCATAAAATACTTCACACGTTTAGGGTAGCTGCAATATTAAATTGTATACAAAAAGTCACGAAAAAACCCGACGTAGGCGAATGGGAGTCCGAAAAGGCAAAAATTAGCGTGACGAATTTTATAGACAGCCCCAAACAACTCTCTCGTATTTTGAAATGCCTTATTTTTGGATTCAAAATTACAGTCACATATTTCGACCCAACTTTGAAGTCCTACCTGTAAATTATGAAACCTTTCCGTTAAGTTTTCCTTCAATCCGTGCAAAAGTGATCCACGCCTCTCCTTGTCAACAGTTTCCGGCTCATCCGTTGTAGAGCCAGGTTCAATCCATTGATCCATATCGCTATCGTGTGACGAATTTTTCACCAAATCTTCTCGACGTGATCGACTTTCAGCGACCAGCTCGGTTTCGGTTAAATCGGAGTCCTTGGACTGTTTTAAGATTTTTGTCCCGCCGCTTAAGATACAAATTTCACCCGCTTCGCTATCACTTTCGCCAGGAACGTGCTGATAATTGAGTTTTACTGCGGGGCTATTACTCGCCCGACGATCGTTTGTTTTGATTGTCGAGCCCGGTTCAATCCAATTGTTGGAATCCTCATCGACGGACTCTTGCGCCAGGACGGATTTTACAACCATACTAACAGTATCAGCATCTACGCCAATTGTTTCATTTTGAGTGGTCGATTCGGATGCGTCGTCTGAGAAACACTCTTCTGTGGTAGTGGAGGATATCGACGATGCCGTTGAAATTGAAATGTGCGACACGTTAAACGTTTTCTTGCGGTATTTCGAATCTGGCAGGATATTCGGGTTGTTTCCAGTGTGGGATAAATTGCTCATGGACTCTGATTTGTATTCTTTCCGTGCTTGTAAACAGGGATAGGGGGAAACGCCAGCACTGTCGTGACCTTCGGAGATTGAATCAAGACTGGGCGGACCATGCATAAGTGATCGTACCAGCACGGTCGCCATTCCACTTCCATCACTCACTGATCGATGAAATTTCGGTTGTTTTCGCGAACGTTTCAATCGTATCATGTCGCGCAAGTCGGACAAGGAACCTTTTATCGATCCGGTAATCGAGATATCAGAAAAAGAACTGTTCAAGGATGCGTCATGATCATGTCGATCGTCGCTGCGACGATGTCGCCGAATTCCGAATTTTTCGCTTAGTAAATGCCGTGACGATTTTGTAATTCGCTTTACATGGTGTTTAAGTCGTCGCATTGGCGGCTTTTCGCCGCGCATGTCTTCCTGGTGTAAAAGTTGTTTCATCCCGTCTGTCTCCTCAGCAGATTCTTCCAAAATCGTTTCATCCCTCGAGCTCGGCCGCCACTTCTTATTTAAAATAATATTCGGAACGCGGGTGCAACTTCGATCTATCGGCTCTATTCCCAAAATCTTGTAAACAATATCCTCCGATCGATTGGAACAGGCGTCCGCATCGAATACGCTTTTACGATCGCCATTCGCACTTCCCTTTAGGAATTCTAAGTATTTTTTAGTACGTCTACATTTTTTTTACAGAAGTTTTGCAATTCATGTAACACAAGATTTATCAATAAATCACAAATAGAATAAAAAATATGTCATATTCGAAGCAAGTGTGAGAAAAAGACAACAAAATGAAAAATACACAAAAAATCATAATAAATTACACACGCATTTTGGAAGGACATGTTGATTGAATGGAATCGGGTGGAGTTTTTTGTTTTGTTTTAAAATTAGTCCATTAAATTATCCCCTTTGGTTAATATTTGTATTAATTTATCGCTTACTCTTCAATTAAGGCATTGTCCAGGACAGGTTGCTGCATTATATTCTCCTGTAACTTCACTAGAGTAACAGCAGTCCCGATTCCACGGGCCACAACGCCTACATCTCCCTCTAAATCGAAGCATTGTGTGTATCCAATGACGGCATTCGCTCCGAGGTTGATGGCTTTTAAACCGATTTTGCGCTGAACCTAAAACGGAAAGCATGGCAATATTATTTGATCTATTTAGCAATCGTTATCAAGATTTTGAAAATAAGTGACTGATGTGGGGCGAAAGGATCTGCGGTAATATGACGATCTCCTACTAATACAAAGATCTCCTACTCTAACCCTCCCTTCTCATTTAACCACCCTGCCAGCCTTAAATTTTGTCTTAAATCGAAACTAAAAACCTCTTTTTAAAGCAGTAGGTGATAACTAAGATTACCTGACCAGAAAGTTTGAGGAAAACAACTTGTCTAGCCTCATTAGACGCTCTTGGCGTTCGTATCTTATCAATCCACTGATATTCTGGGTCATCATTGACAACGAGCTCCTCAACAAATCCATGGATTACTTGGGCGCGATAACCGTGTGGTATGTTGGTAGCTGAAAGAAACGTAATTTAATTTTCCAACAGTCTTTAAAGAACGGTTTACGTACAGTGGAAGAACTGCACTCCGCAAGAGCTCTGCCGAAACTTATTGGCATCTGAGAAAAGGTCGACTTTTACGATTATATTGACTTCGCCGCGAATCCCATGCATAGTGTCGAATACTGGAATCCATCCAGACATGACAGCCCCTTTTCCCTGGTTCGCCTGGACCGCATTCTCCAGGCACAGGGGATTCAAACTGATGTTGACTTTGCCAATGGCATCGTTGGCGGAATAAGTGTCGTAGTCCATCAGACGGACTTGCAAGGGTTCGTCCTGTAACTCTGCATCATCGACTTCAAAACGGAACCTGAGGGTGGTCAGAAACGAGTGATTTTGGTCAGACTTCCACGATATAAAAAATACTCCTTACCAGTCAGTGTTCCACTGCGGATTCAGGCTTTTCCGATATACTTCCGTCTTGTGGGTGACACTTCCGAGTT
Source organism: Chrysopilus asiliformis (assembly GCA_964034945.1). Taxonomy (NCBI): domain Eukaryota; kingdom Metazoa; phylum Arthropoda; class Insecta; order Diptera; family Rhagionidae; genus Chrysopilus; species Chrysopilus asiliformis. The sequence goes on from OZ035960.1 coordinate 101,596,709, forward strand.
TGATTTCAACGTAAGCGTCGGTTGTTTCACTTCCTCGATCCATCACTGGAAGATTTCGTCCAGCTTTAATTTTCACCCCTACCTTTCCTGGCATTGCAGCAATTTCTGAATTTGATAAATAAATATTTTATGATTTGCGAGAACAGGCGCTTCGAATTCTCCTCCAAGCTCAACTAAAATTGCACTCAGGTCTCACGGGCGGCCAACAAATTGCGCGTTATTTGCAATGCATTCACACCTGAAACACCTGAATTCTTGGCAAATAAATTACTTAAAATTTCACAATAAAAAAATTCACTAGATTTTCTTCTTCTTTATGTAGAAGCAGTTCTTAGCTCCAGAACTGTGTTTGATGCAGGGGTTTTATTTTATTCAAAAAATGAAGAATTTCATTGAAAATCGCAGATTTCCCAAATTTTGACGCAATTTGGTTTTCGTTTATAAAAATTCACAAAATTATTTATTTTATTTAACCAAAGCTAAAAAAAACGACTTACCTACCAAAAGAAAATTTCAATTTGTCAATATGATACAAGTGTCAAAAAGACAACTAAATGGTGTTTGTTACGCCCGAGGAACTTGAATTTGTAAAAAATAACACAAAAATTAACTTTTAATCCGCCAAGCTGAAAAATTTTATTCATTGTTACAAATAATTGCCAAAATAACTAAAATCTGTTAACACGTTCGTGACATCGTGTACCACTGGTGGTACAAGCATAGTGCAATCGATTTTTGAATATTCCTGACAGTCGTAAGTATAAAAACATAGTTTTAACATAAATTGTCAGTATTTTATGAAGTAATATAAAAACACGCACCGTGTACCACCGATGGCGCACAACCGCCAAAAAACAAATCGCTAGTGTACCACACGATGTCCAAATGTAAAAAAAGTTGAAAAAGCAAATGTCACGAACGTGTTAATATGTAAAAAAAACTCGTGTCTCTAACTTTAGTGGAAATTCATAAAAAGTTCTAACTTTACCGATGTGAAGTTAAGCCTAGTACGCAGTTCGAGTAAAATGAAATTTCCCATACAAATTTAACGCTGAGCTTAAATTTAACCTCAGAAATTTTACCAAGCGGTACGCAGTTCGCTGGTAAAGCCTAGTACGCAGTTCGAGTAAAATGAAATTTTCCATACAAATTTAACACTGCGCTTAAATTTAACCTCAGAAATTTTACCAAGCGGTACGCAGTTCGCTGGTAAAATGATGTGAAAAACTCATGTTGCAATGTTGCCTCACTAGATGGTGTAGAAAGTCTCCACTTGATTTTACCAGCATTTTAACTGTTCGGTACATTAAATTCGAGGTAAAAATTTGACAGATGAAAATAATAGAGGTTCTGTTTCCAGTTTTCTTAACGAGTCTGGTTTTTTAATTGTGTGTGCTTGGCTGTCAATGTTTTTTCTCCACAAACAGTTTTTACTTCGGTTTTAATGTGCCAATTTGGAGACCGCGTTAAAATTTCATTTTACTCGAACTGCGCGACCAACTTTTTTCGGTTAGTTGCCGCTAGGGGTGCTGCTAGTCTAGCCAATGAAATTCCTACAAATACAACATAACGACCAACAACAACAACTTAGCGACCAAAATCTGCGGATTATTTAATAATATTAAATCACTTGTTCCGATGGGAAAATAAATATAAATTGAATATTTATGATTTGTTTCATTTGAAAAAACCCTCGATCAGCTTTTCTTCCGTACTGATCGAGTAAAAAAGACTTTTTTTTCAGGTATTAAATATGGAATATTTAATTCAAATTGATATTTCTCGAAAACAAGAAATATCAATAGATTTAAATTTTAACGGTTTGTAGTCATTGGCAAGGGCTTTCTATTAGTACCACCCCCATATCTGGGTCACTGGGAATAAGGGAGAAATTAACCCTTTTGTTTGTTAAAATAACGTTACACTGACTGGTAAGGAGTATTTTAGTACCACCCCCATATCTGGGTCACTGGGAATAAGGGAGAAATTAACCCTTTTGTTTGTTAAAATAACGTTATACCAGAATTCATGGCGTTGGTATGTCGAATTTTTCAAATTACATTTGATAGAATTTAAAACCTTTTGTATAACGCAAAAGGTATTTTTTCGCGCATGAGCGTGACAAAAAACATTTGAGTGATTTAAAATTACGTTTGACTGGTTTTTCTTAACGGGTGTCGCATGGAATGTAAGGCCTTATGTGCAATGCAAAAGGGTTTTTTTTGCGAATCATCGTAACTACTTGAAAACTATAGAAATTCCCGCCAAAATGAAAATGAATTAAATTTGCAATATTCAAAATTTTAAGTGAAGGAAAATGCTTCGTTTTTATGCGTATCTATTTTGCAGGTATTTTGCCGTAAAACAGGTAAAAGATCTGTGAAGAAAACGACCTGGGAACGACGAAAATCGCCGAAAATCTGACGGTGCCCACAGAAAGGGAAATTTCTTTTTTGATTTTCCTATTTTCTTCCCATTTAATGGATAAAATTACATAATAATTAGCATTTTCAAAGCGATTTTGCATTTTCTAATCAAATCCCACGATTTTAATTAAAAATCTTTCAAAAAACTATAAAAACTCATTGAATGAAATCAAGTTTACATTCAATGTTCATTTGCTTGTTTTCTCCTGTGAAAATTTTTTCGATTTTTTTAACAGAATTTTTTGATTTTGCAAACGACTTTACCTAGAGATCTGAAATTTTGCACAAATGCAAGTAACGTAAAGAGAAAGAATTGGTTAAAAAATGGGGAAAATCGGATAACTCCTTCCCCCCTTCCCGCTGAAAATTGAAGTTTTTGGCGATTTTCTCGAAAACGGTTTACCACATCAAAAAGGTTTCGAAGAAAAAAGTGTTTAGAATACAATTTTACATAATTCGGCCATACGTCAAAATTCAATCTGACCACTCTTTCTCCCCTTTTTTAATTTTTCAATTAAATTTCTGCCACTACGGGTTCGTTTTCGGTTCATAACACGAAAACAGTTTGAAATACCACTTTTATGTCTTTAAAGAAGCTGTAGAGAATTATATTTAGTATCTAACAGTAAAAATTTTCATTAAAAAAGGAGTTTTCTCGAATTTACCGAATCTTTTCCTCGCCCTGAAAAAAATTGTATGACATTTTTTTCTCGCGATCCTTTTTTTGAAAATTTCAGACAATTTCTCTACATTTTGCTATAAAGAGTGTGCATCTGCGATAAACAGGTCAAAAGATAAGAATTTTTGAAAAAAATGATTTCAGGCAAATCTGCAATGGAAAAAATCTTCGAAGAAAATCGAAAATCTTTGAGCGCCATAGAACATCATAAATGTCGGTCGGTTGAATTTATGATATATGGCCGAATTATGTAAAATTGTATTCTAAACACTTTTTTCTTCGAAACCTTTTTGATGTGGTAAACCGTTTTCGAGAAAATCGCCAAAAACTTCAATTTTCAGCGGGAAGGGGGGAAGGAGTTATCCGATTTTCCCCATTTTTTAACCAATTCTTTCTCTTTACGTTACTTGCATTTGTGCAAAATTTCAGATCTCTAGGTAAAATCGTTTGCAAAATCAAAAAATTCTGTTAAAAAAATCGAAAAAATTTTCACAGGAGAAAACAAGCAAATGAACATTGAATGTAAACTTGATTTCATTCAATGAGTTTTTATCAGTGTTGTTCCTCTACGCGTAGACTTTAATTGTCTACACTTTAGTGTAGAGAATAGCGTAGACAATCGATTTGGGGTAGACAATGTAGACATTGGCGTAGACAATGTCGACTTTGCGTAGACAATGTAGACTTTCTCATATCTGTCAAAACAAAGTCATTAGTGAGTCATATATTGTCAAAGCCGAAATCGACTGACCTTTGATAGGTCTATATATTATTTGATTTGAACATATATTATTTGATTTGAATTACTTTCGTATAGATTTCCGTCTATCTGTAAATACGACAACTCTCAACGGAATTAAGCTAAAGACTAGAAACAAACGTGTTTTTCGAACAAATTAAACAGATATTCTTAAATGAGCAAAGCCATCCCATACAAATTAATCAGTTTTTTTAACAAACGGTTCGTTATATTGAAACATGTGTAAAGTAAAAAGATTTTAGAATTCAATGTCATTTCAATTGCAAAAATTAAAAAAAAACCGCTTAGATTGCATGAAAAGAATTAGAATTGCCACTAAAGTTTGCTCCGAAGTTCTCCATTACAGCATTTGGCGATTGCTTCCTGGAAATTGTGCTGTATTATGTTAAAATTAATTGAAGAACATAACAAAAGCTATAATTGCCAATCTGGCAATCATTGGAGACCCGTATGGTGATATTCGTATCAAAATTCGAACAGTTATACCAAAATTCCACTTTGAAGTCAAACTTTCCAATAAGATTTTTTAAAATTTATTCCAATCGGATTTTGATGTATGGGGGTTTTATGTAGAATCATATTCTAAATAACTTTTGTTCTTGGACTTTTTTGATAAGATCCACCGTTTTTGAGATATTCACAAAAATCGTTTTCGTTCGTATGGGGGGTACCCCCCCTAATGGTCCATTTTTGCCCATTAACGAACTTAGCCTCGCATTTTACGAAAAACGGATCTGCGCAAAATTTCAAGTCTCTAGCTCAATCCGTGCGCCCGCAATCCGCGCCACAGACAGACAGACGGACGGACGGACAGACGGACGGACATGCAAAAATTAATTATTTTTATCAATCTAAACACACTGGTGTAATTCATTTTTATGTGTGATGACGGGATCTTGGCGTTACAAACGGTAAAGCAAAGTTAATATACCCTTTGGTTTCACCATACGGGTATAAAAATGAGATTTTAAAACTAAATCAGCTATCCTTTATTTTATTGATTGTCTACATTGTCTACGCGTAGAGAATAGACCATTGTCTACAGTAATAGTCTACGCGTAGACAATGGTGTAGTCTACATCACGTAGACTACGCGGCACAACACTGGTTTTTATAGTTTTTTGAAAGATTTTTAATTAAAATCGTGGGATTTGATTAGAAAATGCAAAATCGCTTTGAAAATGCTAATTATTATGTAATTTTATCCATTAAATGGGAAGAAAATAGGAAAATCAAAAAAGAAATTTCCCTTTCTGTGGGCACCGTCAGATTTTCGGCGATTTTCGTCGTTCCCAGGTCGTTTTCTTCACAGATCTTTTACCTGTTTTACGGCAAAATACCTGCAAAATAGATACGCATAAAAACGAAGCATTTTCCTTCACTTAAAATTTGGAATATTGCAAATTTAATTCATTTTCATTTTGGCGGGAATTTCTATAGTTTTCAAGTAGTTACGATGATTCGCAAAAAAACCCTTTTGCATTGCACATAAGGCCTTACATTCCATGCGACACCCGTTAAGAAAAACCAGTCAAACGTAATTTTAAATCACTCAAATGTTTTTTGTCACGCTCATGCGCGAAAAAATACCTTTTGCGTTATACAAAAGGTTTTAAATTCTATCAAATGTAATTTGAAAAATTCGACATACCAACGCCATGAATTCTGGTATAACGTTATTTTAACAAACAAAAGGGTTAATTTCTCCCTTATTCCCAGTGACCCAGATATGGGGGTGGTACTAATAGAAAGCCCTTGCCAATGACTACAAACCGTTAAAATTTAAATCTATTGATATTTCTCGTTTTCGAGAAATATTTAATTGAAAATTTGATATTTTCCATACAAATTTGTATAGTGTCCCACAAAAAAGGGAATTTCTCCCTTATTCCCAGTGACCCAGATATGCGGGTGGCGCCGATAGAAAGCCCTTGAGGAGGACTACAAACTGTTAAAATTTAAATCTATTGATATTTCTTGTTTTCGAGAAATATCAATTTGAATTAAATATTCCATATTTAATACCTGAAAAAAAGTCTTTTTTACTCGATCAGTACGGAAGAAAAGCTGATCGAGGGTTTTTTCAAATGAAACAAATCATAAATATTCAATTTATATTTATTTTCCCATCGGAACAAGTGATTTAATATTATTAAATAATCCGCAGATTTTGGTCGCTAAGTTGTTGTTGTTGGTCGTTATGTTGTATTTGTAGGAATTTCATTGGCTAGACTAGCAGCACCCCTAGCGGCAACTAACCGAAAAAAGTTGTTCGCTAACTTGGTCGGTAACTTCACATCGGTCTAACTTTAGTGAAAATTGGTGAAAATTTGCATATAAAAAACGAAAATGTAAAAACAAAAATCTTCGGAAAAAGATAAGTTGGCAATATGTTTGGACGTCATCTGACGTTTCTGCTTTCCAGTCAAATCATCCCAATTTTCGTGAAATCTCGAATACACTGTTTGTCCTCTTCGCGCCTATTAGAAATCCGTACTGTCTTCATTTTCAATTGATCGCTGTTATGGCAGATTCGGAAAATTCGAACGAAATAAAATTGGAAAATGCGCTGAGAAAATGTCTTTAGTGTTTCTGTGACTGTAATTAATCGAAAAAGCAATATACTGAAATTCGGTATTCATGGTTTTTTTGTGCTAGCATCCGTAAGTAAGAACTCGAATTGAAAAGTTTGCCCCGCACTTTCTCCAGTTGGAATAAATTTCGTTGGACAAAACCCCTGTGAAAGATAGTAGAATTTGTGATTTTCTGTGAACTGTATGTGTTTTGACATTGTTCCTGAAGCGATCGCGCAAGGATATGGATTGTGAAGTGGTGCTCCCCCATCGGAAACTGTCGCCTGTCAACTATGGATCAAAAAAGACTTGGTCAGAGCTCAAGGCTACGGTTACGGATTTGCGAAAACAATTATCCAATCTGTCGAGTATGGTGCCGATGAATATTAATTTTCGTTCCCTGTCCGATGGCCGAGTCCGGGTTTACTTCCTTAGCACCCCGCCAAACGGATGGGAGACTACGTTGCTGTACACCGACGTTCATCCAAACGATGTTTCGACAAAAAGGTTTGAAAGTCACTTTGCGATCTTGGATGATTGCCAAATACGGACCGAAAAACTGATTTCTTCCTTCAATCTTTCAGACTTCAGTGGAATCTAGTGTTAGAACAGTCAATTCCTAGTATATCAATTAATAACGCCTACTCGAGGGAAGTGCAATTGCTGTTGGAGCGCAAAAGACTTTCCACTTGGGGCATCACTTCGTATGACTTGCACAAGCCCAGTGGTAAAATAGTATTTCCTTTATCAAGTACACTATATCAATGTTTGGACACTGGATTCAATGTAAGTTCTTTTCTATATCTATAAAAAAAATCACTCATTAATCAGAAAATCTGAATTAATTTTTGTCCGCTGCAAAAATATTTTGCAAATATCGCCGCTGGCTACAATATAAGGCCAAATTAGAAATGGTCAAATAAGTAATCGTTTAACTGGCGTCAACTGTAACTTTCGCTAGCATTCGATACGAAGCATTTTTTTTTGTTGTTGGCCGCGTTCGCTTTCAGGTTTTACGATTCGGTATTCAAATTTAACTATTCAAATTTAATCTGTATTTGGCGCTCTTCCTTTTTGAGAAAAAATGCAATTAAAAAGAATTTTTCATACTTCGTTTTATTGTTAAAAAAAACTATATGCAGAAACTATTTAAAAAAATGCGGCGCAGACCAAATTTTATTTAAAAAAAAATCCTTTTTTGTAGAAATTAATAAAAAAATGCGCCGCAGGAGAACATTTTTGAATTCCAAGGTCAAATACACATCTAAATTGACCAAACAGCTGCCAAAGAAGAATTATTTCATGTTTTGTTCTTTGTGACAAATTTTTCCTGACTCTTAAACTCTCGTGTGAAAATTGACCGACTCGCATTAGACGCAGTTAACTTTAAAATGTCTCAAAATATCGCCTAAAGCGCCATACCAAAACACAGTCTCAATGTCTAGTCGATTATTGTCTTAAAGTAAAGTTATCCAATCATGGAAGAGAATTTTCATCAAATTGCGAAGTCACAAGTTTGAATTTGTTGTACTCATCTCAAATTTACAATCGACTAGTGGCGATTTCGCCCCCAAAATACAAACTTAAAAAAATGCTCTATCCAGGACTGAATAAACTAACGCGTAATAATTATGGAAAATTTCAAAAAAAATCGGTTAAATAGTCATTCAATAATCGCTGTCACCGATTTTCTAAACGTTGTTTTGAGAAAATCGCGATTTAAGTTGCAACTTATATCGTTCATCTAAATCCAGCTGCATGGCTTTAAAGTCACATAACTTCGGCAATTTTCATTCGATCTTTTGCAGAAATAATTTAAGAAGCTGTAAAAGAAAAATTCGATTTTTAATTCGGTTCCACCTTAAAAAAATACAAAAAAATAGCGTGACGATTTAATGGACAAAACCTTATCCAGAATTTAAATTTTTTTTTTCTCAAATGTAGAATACCTTGATAGGGTTAAGAGATAATATTTTACGTTAAAATTAGTGGTTACATTCTATATGATATAGGGGTATATTAGATTTAGTATACCGTTTGTAACGCATCGAACCAATTATCGGCCACAAAAATGAACCACATCTGCGTCTGTCTGCGTCTGTCCATCCGTCGTCTGTCCGTCTGTCTCTCTGTGCGTCCTTTCATCCGTCTGTCCGATCGTCCGTCCGTCCGTCTGTCTGTCCGTAAACACCATAATTTTCGAAAGGATTGAGCTAGAGTCTTGAAATTTTGTGTAGTTACGTTTCTCGTGAATGGCTAGGCTAAGTTCTTGAACGGGCAAAATTGTACCATTCTTCCTCCTCTTTAATCCAATATTTGTGCCCTTAAGCCCAATTCAGACTAACGATTGCGATTACGATTACGATTGAAGCTTTTCGACCAATAAGATCAAACCTTTCATCGATAAGGACATGAAATCTTTGGTTTCATTGGTCGAAAAAAATTAAGCCGATTTTTCGAAGCATTATAAAAGCAGAAATATTCGAATTTTATTTAACAGCAATTTTAAGAAAACTTTATTCAATTAAAATGTTTTTTCAATCTACTGATGTATTATTTTAAACAATGAATATTTTATTTGCAGTCCGGGCCGCTATTTCCCTCGCAATTACGGATATGCCCGCATTGGGCCGCACTAGACCCGCAAATCTGCCCACAAAATTCTGATTTAATCGCATATGTGAGTGGCGGTGATATTTGGATAACACATACGGTAAGTGGACACGATGAACGCCTAACATTTGCCCATGACGGAAGGAGATCCTTTGCCGATGATCCACTCAGTGCTGGTGTGCCTTCGTATGTTATGCAAGAGGAATTTAGTCGCTATCAGGGTTACTGGTGGCAGCCGAAAAGCAATGGTAAGTCATGACATTTTTTTAATAGGAACATAATTAATGGGTTTTCTTTAAAATTAGATCAAATATATCGATTAGTATATGAAGAGGTAGACGAAAGTGATGTGTGTTTATTCACATTTCCATCCTCACAAGCAGTCGTTGGGGATTACGAGGAATATCGTTTTCCTCGTGCCGGTACTCCGAATGCCAAGTCGAAGTTGAAATTGGTGCAATTTACGTTGAACGAATCACTGCAGATAACGGAAGTATGCATAAAGGATCTTCCATATGCTTTGACTGTTGCGTTTCCTTGGCTTGAATATATCGTCCGTGTCGGTTGGACACCCGACTCCCAATTGTATAAAATTCTGCGATATTTTATAATAATTAATTTAAATGTCTTACAGTGTTTGGCTACAAGCGATGAACCGTCAGCAGCAGCGTTTAGACCTTATACTAATACCATTGGATAATTTCTGTGAGACTTACAGTAGTTCAACGTCTTCGCCAGCTGGAGATCATAGTTGGAAATCACCAATTAGTAAAAGTATAAGTCCTTTACAAGTAAATTGATTACAAAATTTGTGTTGTATGAATTCAATAATAAACATTGAGTTTTATTTTAGGTACTCTTTTCACAAACCTCGACAACGTGGATTAACGTACACGATTTGTTGTATTTCTTGGAGATCACTGAGTCAACAGTGACATTTATATGGGCGTCAGAGGATACTGGATATCGTCATTTGTATCTTGTCACATCTAGTCTAACAGCGGCTGTAAATGGTGGATGTAAGGATGCGATCGTATCAAATGTTGAGCTAGAGTATATTGATGATGCCACACTAATCCCCAGAGTTATTAACAAGGTGAATCAATGAATAGTGATACAAATTTTACATAACTTAAAATGCTGTTGTTTGTAGGTCGCTCTAACATCCGGCGAATGGGAAGTGTTGGGTAGAAATCTATGGGTGGACAGTACTCGTCAAATAGTATACTTTTTAGGATTAAAAGAAACACCATTAGAAAAACATTTATATGCTGTTAGTTTAAGGCGACCCGGTCATGTTAGATTGCTTACCGAATCTGGATACTCATACTCAATTGAGTTCAATGAAGTTTGTTGTGCCAAATTTACAATAATTCACATTGTAACTGTTTTTTTGTCGTTGTAATTTCCAGGATTGTACATTAATGATACAAGTTTTTTGTAATATTCAGCGTCTTCCATCCTGTAAGATATTAAAGGTTGTTCAGACATGTCAAATCGGTGGAATTGGTGGACTGCAGTTAACATTGATAGGATATCTATTAGAAGGTGGTACACCCGAAAGTCAATACTGTCCATCGATATATCGGCCGCAATTGTCAACCGGTGATGTTTTATATGCCATGGTATTTAAGCCGCATAATTTTACGCTCGGCGTTAAATACCCAACAGTTTTAAATGTTTATGGTGGTCCAGAGGTGCAAACAGTTAATAATACTTTTAAGGTGAGCTCTAAATTTTTTTTAAATTTTCTTACATATTAGGGGCTTTGGTTTTGACCGCTTCACGGTCTCCGTGGCCGTATTCTGGGCGTCATAGTAAAAAACGTCAAAATATCTATAAAGTATCAAAACATAAATATAACCCAATAAAGGTTAGCGAATCGAGAAAAATATTAAGAGAATAAAGCCAAAAAATCAATTTATCACAACCAATTAATCGATCAGTCGATCTATATGTGTAACTGTTACACACTTTTGAATTTTTTTTAGCAAAGATGGGGCGAAGAATCGTGGCTTAGCACATAGTCTAAATCCTCTTCTTGATCCTAGTAAGCTCCCCTGAAAATTTCATCCAAATCGGTTCAGTGGTTCTCCAGATTTAAGCGAACAGACAGTCACACAAGCCTCTCAAATAGCATTTTAAGCAGCCGTGTCGTCTTTATTCACATATTTCGTAACCATGCAAATCCCGGTGATACGCAATTTTTTTCGCGGGCATATCGCCGTTATGCGAATGGAGTGCGCAACGACCCCCATTGTGGGGAACATTTTTCAGTGATTTACAACGCCACAATTTTGACACAGGAACGTAATTCTGACGCTGCTATTTCTAAAAAAAGACGCCCCTATTAATAAAATTAGCTGCTTGAAGCTTTATGCGAGCGTCATCTGACGGCTTTACATCACACAAATCTTCGAGCGGAGTTTTCTTTCTCTCTCGAACGCTTACTTAGTTTTGCGACCGAACAGAGATGAACAAATAAAAACATAAACAGAAAGCGAACAAGAAAAATCTAATGGCGATAAATTAATGGAAACTTTTTGTGGAGTATTATTTTATAATGGACTTTTCCTCCGATTGCATGTCGTGATTTTAGTTGAAACTAAAAATTTTCGACAATATTGGATCTGAAATTTAAGCTGATTTTAATGGGCCATCAAATTATTTAGTTTTTACCGAAAAAATTGTTCAATTTTTTTTTCGTTCAGTTTTTTTTCTGTTGCAACGAAATTTTGTTGCTAATATAATTTGTACTGTCTCAAAAATGTGTTTTATCCATTTTTTATGAAATTTCCTTCATTATTAGCCTGAAATAAGAAGCGAAATCGTTTGAACCAAATGTTAATGGGAAGCTGAAGGCATCAACTTTTTTTTCTTTTTTTTTGTGGAATGCGGGGTCTTTGAGGTAAGTCTAGTGGTAATAGTGTCGACCCTGTTCCCATTACACGCTTCTTCAAAGTGAAACTGATTTTCAGATTCCACAGCTAATCACTGTATCGACCCGACAACCGTCAAATGCCGCTCTATCGCTGCAGGATTTTCATGAAACGAAAATTGACCCAAAGACGAACCGTCGATCACCAATAAATTATTTCCATTTTCGGAAAACGTTTATCTGTTAATAAAAGCCTGTCTTTGCCAAATTTCAACTTTCAACTTCAATTAGTTCTCGAGTTTTCTATATAGCTCAAGAACATTAAAAAAACGCGCCTAATATGTAAAAATTTCGATTTTTTTAAATGTCTTGTAAACTAACGAATTTTTGAAAGAAAATTATTGAGGAAGTGATTTGGAATTCGAGAGAAATTACGTTAATAGTCCGGTGGCTGCTCAAATTCAATTGGTACAAAACAACAGACAATTTCGAGTCACGCATAATGACTCGTCTAAGAGAATTGACCTGTAAAATTCCCTAAATTTTTGCATTTTGCAGTTTCCGAGATATCCCAGAATTCCAACACTTTTTGGATTTTTTTATACCCGTATGGTGAAACCAAAGGGTATATTAAATTTGCCTTACCGTTTGTTACGCCAAGATCCCGTCATCGCACACAAAAATGAATTACACCAGTGTGTTTAGAATGATAAAAATATTTAATTTTTGCATGTCCGTCCGTCTGTCTGTCTGTGGCGCGGATTGTGGGCGCACGGATTGAGCTAGAGACTTGAAAGTTTGCACAGATCCGTTTTTCGTAAAATGCTCGTTAATGGGCAAAAATGGACCATTACGGGAGGTACCCCCCATACGAACGAAAACGTTTTTTGCAAATATCTCGAAAACGGTGCATCTTATAAAAAAAGTGCAAGAATAAAAGTTATTTAGGATATGATTCTACATAAAACTCCCATACATCAAAATCCGATTGGAACAAATTTTTAAAAATCTTATTGGAAAGTTTGACTCAAAGTGGAATTTTGGTACAACTGTTCGAATTTTGATACGAATATCACCATACGGGTCTTGAATAATTGCCAGATTGGCAATTATAGCTTTTGTTATGTTTAAATTAACAAAATTATTTATATTTCAGGGAATGCGTCAACTCCGTATGCATATGCTTGCCGCACAAGGTTATTGTGTTGTGTGCGTTGATTCGCGTGGATCTCGTCATCGTGGTGTACGATTTGAAAGTCATTTGAGATGTCGAATGGGACAAGTTGAGCTGCACGATCAAGTCAAGATTTTAAAAATGTTAGCAGAACAACTGGGTTACATTGATATGGAAAGGATAGCGATTCATGGATGGTCTTATGGTAAATTTGAATGTTTTAACGTTCAATTAATGGGGATTTAATTATATTTTTATCGTTTTCAAGGCGGTTACTTAAGTCTGATGGGTCTTATTCAGCATCCAGAAATCTTCAAAGTTGCAATAGCGGGCGCGCCTGTCACAAATTGGGAGTATTACGACACTGGCTATACAGAACGATATATGGACTTGCCAGAGAATAATCAACAAGGCTACACGGCTGGTTCGGTGTTAAGCTATATTCATAAATTTCCCGAAGAGTGAGTGGTTTTTAATTTAAAAAAAAATTCAATTGTCGGCCAATTCCGTCAACCTAGTCCAAGTTTCAGAATGATGGGGGGTGTATTCATTGTGTGAATGGATTGTATGAATTGTTGAATGACTGAGATCTCGAGCTGTGCATCAGCTTGGTCTAAAATCCTCACAAAGAGATAAAAGATTTTTTGTCATTAGCGAAAATTTAATCAATTTTAATTTTCTACGTTAAGGGACAACCGCCTACTTATAATTCATGGCCTGATTGACGAGAATGTGCATTTCTATCATACTTCACAGCTGATAACATCTTTAGTGAAAGCGAATAAACCGTATCAGTTGCAGGTTTATCCAAATGAACGTCACTCTCTGCGAAATCTTGAAGCAAGTAAACATTACGAAACGAAATTATTGTCATTTTTACAGAATAATTTGTGAGTGAACAAAACAAACCATAATAACATAAAAACAAATTTATATTTATTTCGGATTATTATATTTTTTTTTTAAATTTCTACAATAATTTATTAGCAATTTCATTCTATCAAAATTAAAGAAAAATAAATAAAATTTACATTAATAAAATGAAAAGAAGATAAAATTATGATTATTTTGAAATTGAATAGAAGTTATGGAAATTATGCTATGCCAATTAAATATATCGTGATTTGTTTATTCATTGTGACATTAAATGCATCTTAAAACCGTTGATTTTTCTTTTTGAAAAATAAAAATTCAGGGTTTTTATTGTAATAAATATATTTCCCTACATCGCTAAGAAATTGAAAAGAAAATTTATTATTGTAGACTTAATTTAGATGTAATTATTTTTGTTAAAATTTATAAACAAATGTTTGTATAAAAAATATTTTCTGCGATAGATAAATTTTATTGAAATTTATAATTTATATGTTTGTTTCGTAATTTTACTGTTTTAAATTAAATTTTGTTACACTTAACAAATTCAACTAAACGCTTTTAATTTCTACTTTCGTTTTTTCTTGATTTTTTTATGTAGGTTGTTTTTTTTTTTTTGAATTTTCAAAGATTACAGTATTGTCACTTAACGCTATTGCAATGTAAATATCATGGACTTATTAAAGCTTTGGAGATTTTATTTGAATAGTCGAAAAAAATCAAATTAATAATTATGTCAATTGTTTTATTTTGTGACCTTCACTTCTGTATATTTGTCTATTTTTTACAAATGGAAAAGTAAATTCGAAAGTTAAACAAAACTTTTCTTTGATAATTTCATTTCATTCTCGCAGAAATTTGCGAAATGATGCATAATACAGAACGGTTCTGTCAGAACCCTTTCAAAACGAATTAAAATGATCTTTCTTTCTGTGGAACAGAGGAGTGTCTGGGCCTCTGCTGCGTTCTTCACTTGCCTGCAATCTCGTTCCACCAGTGAAAATCTTTTCCTGCTTTAGCTTTCAATATGACTCCGTCTGCGGATTAAAACTGCGACAAAACCAGAAGTGGGTTATAGGAAGGGGATAGAGATAGACTTTTCAGTGGAATCGAATTTTTTGAAGGACTTTCTATCTAATGATGAAAACCAGATTGAAATTCCTTCCGCGGTTCAGGAGATACCAGGAGCGGAAGTTAAAGTGGAGGGGACGTCAATAGCGTAAATACGGGGAGCCTACGCCTGCAATGCGGTGGGTGGTCGACGAAAAGGGGTCTCCGAAAGAACAAAGGGGCCCGAAAGGGCCACCTAAACTGGTGTATTGTAACCTGCGACGCAGTTTGTTGAAAAATTTCTGTCTGCTTTGCATGTTTCTTTAAAAAAAACTTACCTGCGGCGCATTTCATTCTAAAGCTTTCGATTACGGCATATGTGGACCAATTTTAAATAAATTTCGAAGAAATTAGATACTCTTAGGTTTTTGCTTAGACAAAAACAAAAATTGAGACAAATCTTTCTTCTGATCGATCTTTCAAAATTTCCAGCCACCCCAAAGATTTTTTTTCAGAGATGCAAACCAGTTTTTCGAACCGAGCCAAAAACCACTGCGCCATAGAAGTTTTAATGTACCAAACCATAAACCGAACCACTGAAAAAAGAAAGATGACCGAACCGAACCAAAACTAAATTAGTTTTTAAAACAATTTCGGTAACCGAACCAAAACCAGAAATGTTTTTAGTGATTCAGTTAAGTTAGCATTTGTATTTTTGGGCCTGCATTTTTTAAAATTATTTTCTATATAGAGCCAGATATAGAGCCTGGGACTTTTTTTATGTTAATCTAGTACTATAAAAGCTGTGCTCTGTATCTCAAGAAATATAACTTATGTTAGGAAGAAATCTAAAATTTACTAAATAGGAACCAAAAACCGCTGAACCATTCAAGTTTTGGGGAACCAAAACGAAAAGCAGATTTTTTTTTTAAATTTTAGAAACAAGAATCAAAATTTTTGAATTTTAGGAACCAACACCGGAACCAAATTTTTGATATTTTAGAAACGAAAACCAAAACCTAATTTTCCAATTTTAGGAAACTAAACCAAAAATGAAATTCACCTTTGAACTAACACCGAACCACACTCTGAATATTTTTGGCTTGTGTCCAAAAATTGATCTCTGTTGATTTTTATCGTTTTTTTTTGGGGCGCAAGATACAGGGCGCCGCTGTGCCTTTAAGTGGCCCTGCCCCATCATTATACAAATATGCGGATACGTAAATGACAAAATTTGTAACTCTGTACGTGTTTTTGAAAAAAAAAAAATCGACTGCGGCGCATTTTAACAAGGATGTCTGGTGCACATTTATTTATATTAAAGAAGTAGGAGAGGGTGTTAGTTACGCCTCACAATGCAAATTTTTTACCAGTGAAAGGTTGTTCGGAGAATATTCCAGAAAGTCTCATCTCGAAGTAAAAGGAAAAAATAAAATATCTGGAAGTATCTCTATGTGATTAAAAAAGATTGAGCTGATGAATATACATTCAACCAGGCATATGAAATAAGGAATTAATAAAAACATGGAAGTTTTTAATTAGTTTTCATGGTGTTTCAATTTTTTAAAACATCTACATTTAATATTTTTAAAGATAGCTTAAGATAGCTCATAGCAACGGAAATACAATAATTGAATGGTTGACTGACTGGTTTTTTGTGTGATAAATTGTATAAAATTACTAAAAAGGTTTTCAAATATTCGTTGGATTGGGAGTATCTTCAAATATAAACGCGCACTACGATCGCAAAAATGGTACGAAAGTGACAATTTGAGTTTCTGAAATAAGTGATATGGTAGCGCGGATCGAAGTTTATTTATAGTTACCGACTTCTACTTAAATCTACTGTGATATGCGTTGCAATATTTTTCACGCGCTTCAAAAGATCAAACTGTGCATCATTACATGCTTGCCACAGTAATGCGCGCCTGCATTAAGGGTTTCTACAATTCTAATTGAAGATTGCATACGAGATCCAGTTGTTAGTTATAAAAAAAAGCAGCAGTTTTTTTTTAGAAACAGTTTTTATTTTCATTTTAGAAATAAATATGGATACTATGACAACTATGATAAAAAAACGGTTAATGAGAGTAAAATTTCAACACAATAAAAATTCGTTTTGACTATGAAAAATGGTTTTTCTTAAGTATTCGATGCAAAATCTATGCATTTGGATCTCTATAAATTCCAGCAAACAAGATCGCTTGAGTTTTTGCGTCATAAATGAGGAATAGGAAAGGATGATTGCAAATAAATTTAGCCGGCTCTAATGGTCGAGATGATCTAAAACTGAATAAAACCGTCGCAGCGGCGGCTGTTGAGCCCTCCTCGTCAACCTCGATTTTAGCTTTGTGGACAGCATCGTCAAGTACGAGTTTGGTTTCTTCTGAAAATCCCGATAGATCGGCATTTTCTGTGAACAGGTTTCCAATACCAATACGTTCTAATATCTATATTAGGCCAAAAAAAAATTTGCATTAAACACAATTAATTGCCATTTTGTTAGCTTATCATACCGATCTAAATTCCAATGTCTTTTCGAAACTGAATCTTGGTATTTCGATTTCAACTTCTCGTGCCATTCCTTCGCTTAAAGCCTGCTGCAGAGTGGCAGGGTTGAGACGTTTAAGTAAATCATCCAAACTGTTATTAACAGCTGGTGGTAGCATAATTATCATTGATACATCTGAACCGTCATCGGCTCCTAAATATGGTAACTCTAAAATATGCACTCCCAGACGCTCATTAACGGCTAAAATTACGAGAAATTCGTTAGTTTTTTTTGTTGGAAACTTGTATTAAACTTGTCGAAATTACCATAATTAAATGTTCCATTCTTTTTCATCATATGTACAAAAGATTGATTCTTTGGAGTGTAGAATATTTTCTGCGTAGTTTCAGTGGGATCGAATTTTGATTCCCATTGCCCCTTAAAATACGCCGCATTCGCCAACACTAATTTAGTATTTGATGAAATTGAACCGGGAACTAAGATATCCTGAATATGACCTTTGGTTTGGGTTTCTACCCATTTGTTGATTGTAACTCGGCTTTCGTCGGGATCATTACGGAAATCCAGGTTAACTAATTCTTTTGGAAATAAGTCTTGTATGCACTCACGGATTTGAGTCTCCTTTGATACAAAAATTCGATCAGCGGACGAAAATTCAGTTCCGGTATTATTATTTCGCCTTAGGCGCATCCTCTCTGCTTGTCTGTAGGCATTCATCACCTTAAATTTACTATCAATATGATTAATGTTAAGGACATTCTTTAGTCCTTCTTCGGTTTTATTTTTTGATCCGAAATATGCTAATAGCAGAGCATGAAAAGTACTATATGGTGAGAAAAATATGTTTTCATTTGGTGTCGCTTCATTGATGGCTGTTAACAGCGACACTGTAAATGCCTGTTGGCCACTGTATAAATTGTTTCGAACTTCTTGTCCCACGTCTTGCTCACTATCGAAATCGGGTGAACATCCTGGCGGCGTATATTGAGTTTGAGATTGAGACAATATTGTTGGTAACGTTATCACAAGAAGAAGATTTGTAGCTGGCCCTAAGAACATTGTGAGGAAATCTGTAAAAAGAATCAAAAATCAGTAAAGGTGAAGTCAAAATTTAAAAAAAAATCAGATAATAAAAATTTCCGCGCCATAATTTTACCACGCTACACGCCAGAGAGTCACGAATGGCGATTTTAATCAAAATTTATTTGTCTAAAAGACTTCTGACCTATAGAAAAACCCAAATAATTACGTTAAAGCAACATTTCGTTGATTTTTTTTCTGATAACTGGTCGACGCCTACGAAGACATATTACAATAAATACGTATTTTGTATTAAATATGTGTTATCACTTTATAATCTTGAATTTTTTGTTTTGTGTGAAGATTTGTATTCATTTTAGAAGTGCAAAAACAACTTGCAGAGTTTTTGGACAGTTTTCGTTAATGCACTTTATGTATGTTTGTAGTTTTTTTTATTTAAAGCTATATTCTTTAATTTGGATGTATGGAAATTCATCCTGCGGCGCATTTGTGTCGGTGAAAACAATCCCATATTTTCTCGGTTAAAAACGCTCAGCGTTCTGTTTATTCTTCAGTGTCTACAAATTTTCACCCACTGCAAAAAAAATTGGAAAAAATGCTACATATTTCAGATTGCATATTTCCGGTCGGGAAAAAAACACTGAAAAGGACATATTTTAACTTTTAAAGGAATTGCAGAAAGAACGATGCACGAAAATGCCCCTTTACTAACTTTTGGGTTTCACTTTCGTAGTACCTCCATTGGAAAGGTAATTTGCTCTAGTTTCATGGACATAAGCTCTTTTCTGGCGGGGAACTGCAGGGGGATGGTCAGCTGCCATCTTAGACGCAATGATTTTCCCATGCAGTTTTCGACGTGATTTTCCCATTGCGTCTAAGATGGTAGCTGACCATCCCCTGCAGTTCCCCGCCAAAAAAGACCTTATGTCCATGAAACTAGAGCAAATCACCTTTCCAATGGAGGTACCACGAAAGTGAAACCCCAACTGGTTCAAAAGTTAGTCCGGGGGCATAAAAAACGTCGAATCCTGCATGGTTCTTTGCGTCCAACATACTTTTTTCGGATTGCTTAGGTAATTTTTCGCATTTTGATAGAAACACTGGAAAAGTTGAGAACTAAACGCAACTATAGGTTGTTTGGTGAGTTTTCCTGCTGTAGCGCCGAAACCGTTAGTGATATCCGTTTTGTGTCTCCAGATAAGTTATATGGAATTAAATTTTACACATAACAAAAGAAGTTTCATGAAAATCGGTGGGTAAGAAAAATATTTTTTGAGGAATTTTCCGAAACTTTCTTGCGTCGGGGAAAATTTTGCGGAATTTTTTTTCACCATATTTTTTATACCCGTATGGTGAAACCAAAGGGTATATTAACTTTGCCTTATCGTTTGTAACGCCAAGATCCCGTTATCATACACAAAAATGAATTACACCAGTGAGTTTAGAACGATAAACAAATTGAATTTTGCATGTCCGTCCGTCTGTCTGTGGCGCGGATTGCGGGCGCGCAGAGTGAGCTACAGACTTGAAATTTTGCACAGATTCGTTTTTGAAAGGCTAAGTTCGTTAATGGACAAAAATGGACAATTAGGGGGGTACCCCCCATACGAACGAAAACGTTTTTTGCGAATATCTCAAAAACGGTGCATCTTATCAAAAAAAGTCCAAGAACAAAAGTTATTTAGGATATGATTCTACATAAAACTCCCATACATCAAAATCCGATTGGAATAAATTTAAAAAAATCTTATTGGAAAGTTTGACTTCAAAGTGGAATTTTGGTACAACTGTTCGAATTTTCATACGAATATCACCATACGGGTCTCCAATGATTACTAGATTGGCAATTATAGCTTTTGTTATGTTTTCAGTTTAATTTTTTTTTGCGTTTTGGCTGAATGATCATTTTTTGCAACAAACCGTTAACGAGATACAATTTTTTGAAAAACATCAAAAGACGATTCTTCCATGCGATTTTACAATGAGGGAATCGCGTTTTCTTCGCCAGCGATACGAACATCCTATGAACATCGAGAAAATTCCACTGTGCCGTTATATTTTGTGATCTTTTAGTCAGTTAGAATCTCAGAATTAAACTATGGGGGTAGAAATATGAAAAGAAGGGATTCGCTTTGTCTTCGCTTGCGATTTTTCTATTTGAACATAGGCGGAGCGCAACGGCATCTGTCGGGCCTGTAAGTAAGTTTTCCGGGAATTGAAAATGGAGGAGATGGACAAAAATTTCATGTTCGTTATTTATTTTGTTTTTTTAGTGATCTGTGGTGCTTGAATCTAATGGCGAATTCGATTCACAGATTTAGAACATGGTCTACTCTAGAGCCGAAGAGTGCCTAATTTAGTCAAAACTATTTTGTTAGAAAAAATTGTTAAAATTTTTTATTCGAATAAAAATCTAGATCGAACAATTTTCAACAGCATTTTTATTTAGCTCTGAAGTTTAAGTTTTTTTGTGAGTTTTAAAAGTCAAGTGCAAACGAAAATTTTATGGCACAAATGGTGAGATTAATTTACTTTTGGTCTTAAGATCTTATATGTAGACAAGCTAATTAATCTCGCAGAAGATCTGCAAGCGAATTTTCAAAGTGAAATCGTGGCGACGTCAACCATTTCATACAATGGAAGAATCACCAGAGAGAAAAGGATGAATTCGCGGTGAACGTGGAAGATCTCTCGCGATATTGAACTGAACCTCTGTGTTTGCTGGGAATAATCAAAACACACAAAATTAAATAAGCGTAGCCGTTACAACACAAATTAAATTTACAATCACACCAATTGTTCTTTATGCACGATTATTTAAGTTATGGAGGAGTTATGTATGGTTAAAATAATTTAAAAAAATGCAAATATGACACTAACGGCCAATTTATTCACTAGGAGTTAAATCGCCTTAACTCCCTTAACTCACCTTTAACATGGAAAATAACGTTAGCTAACTCCCTTAACTCACTAACTCGGCTTAACTCCTAGTGAATAAATTAGGGGTAAATGAATAAGAATGAAGTCACAAAGACAATAAACGTAACAATGAATTGCTTTGAAAAAAAAAATTACTACCATTGATGTCAACAAGAGTAAAATATAATATCCGTAATTTAGTAATATATGTAAATAAAACCGAAATTGAGTATCGCATACCAAACAATACCGTTTCCTAATAATACTTGAAAATTTATGTAACCTTAACATGATTCAATTCAAGTGATCAATTTTTCTCTGTCAAATTCAATTGAAAAAATATTTTGTAGTTACTCTCAGCAGTTTAATCTCAAAGTTTGTAAATTAACACATTTTTCTTGTTTACTCGAGTCATGCAAACACATGTCGTCGATCAATAATCAAGCAAACAACAAAGAAAAAAAATTAATTTACTCACGACTGCGATTTATTGTGTGGTGGATAGATACTACTGAATCGGTTTAAAATGAAAATAAAAACCACAAAAATTAAATGAAAAAGTGTTAACTAATGTAGCAGTAGTGTAGGTAAATGGACGTCATCACATTTACTGTCGTGATCAAATTCATATAACATCGTGTATCGTTTTCTTATAGCAAATTGCAGAGAAAGTGAAATTTACGATTTCCATAATAGCATTTCTCCTTCTGAGGTTTCAATTTTTCTACATCATTCCTAATATATCTATATATCTACGTATAAATCATGAACATGTGAGTTTTCAAGATTGAATGAAGTCAGCCGTTGCAAAAATTTAGCGAAAAAAAAATTATTTAACCCCTAATTGAAGATCTCAGTGTAGATTAATGTTGCATCCGTAAAGTGGGAAAGACCAACACATGAACTGAATAAATCGGAAAAAAATCATTCTCAGTAATTTGATATTACCTTGTATAAAATTACCAAAAACCGGATATTAATTAATGTTTCGAGATGTCTTTAAGCAAGAGTAAGCAATTTCTTGGACGTCATTTCTAGATTGAAAAAGCGATATCGCAAAGAAAATATTCTCGGTCAATTCTCTTTAAATTTACATGTTGCGATGTGAAAAAAAACGAGGGGGATTTTTTAATTTTTTTTTAAAGGAATCGATTGAAATTCTAAAGAACATTTTATTTTGATATAGAATCTTGTCTTGTGATAATTTATTTTGATTTGAAGCGTCAGTTAATAATCGGATTTGAAGAATTGTTACCGGCTCACAATCTAAATATGGCTTGTAATAATTTTTATGAAAACTTCTAAAAAAATGGGAAAAAAGAAATCGGACATTCCAATAGATTTATTCTGACCGGAAATAATACTTCACACTACATTAGAAATGCTAAATCCAGTAAGATGACACACTTTGTTACAAAATATGGAAAAATAGCAAATTATGTACTCAGGGAAATGGAGTAAAGATTTTAAGCCTGCTGCAGGACTATTTTTGCTATTACCGGCTAAGTTGTCTTACAATAGATGTCTGTTCACCAACAGATGCCACCTGTCAACTTGCTGTAGGTTAAGGGCGAAAAATTAATTTGGAGCAAGTGAAGTAAGACAGCAATATTTAAACACGTTTGCCATTGCAACGATGTATAAGAGCCTCCACACGTTCAATGTTACTTGACAAGTATTATTGATGAAAATTTTCGTCAAGTAATATTGATGGAAATTGCCTGCAAACGAAACATTGAAGAGCATCCAAACGATCAAAGTTACTTGAAACATGAGTCATTCAAGTAAAATTGCCAAGTAACATTGAATTTCTCGGCCTGTGCCTGACCTGTTAAGGGGAAATTTGGATGTGAAAACACCCGCAAAAATAATATAACAATTTTGTTATATTTTTGCAGACCTTATAAGCCAAGAAATTCCAATAAGGAGTAATAGTTTTACTGTTAACCTGCAGCAAATGTACAGTTAATTTGTGGGAATGGAAATTTCAACGAGAGAAAATTTTCCATGTATTTTTGTGAGCCTGGGCATCCTCAATTGAGGTTTCATAACAATTTCGCACCAACAGTTTTTACATGGATTGTGAACCATGGATGAATTACAGCATTTGTAAGGTTTTTACGTTGCAACCCATCAACAGCAGAGGCCGTGATAGCAATCTAGACCGATGATGTCGTTAACACCAAGCAAAACCCCGTTGTTTTTCCAGATAACGCTAAAAAATCCACGATACTCGAAATCACAACGTGAAAATCTTTTGTTTTTATTAATTTTTCGACGCTCGACGTACATATGTAGAGAAATATTGTAATTTTTTATTTATAGCAATTAATTTTTGCTATTAACTGAGGGTCAGTTTAAGCTTCTTTCTTATAGATATAAATTTACTACCCCAAGTACGGAATTGAGAATCTACAAGAGGTTCAGAACGGATTGGATGTTGAAATTTTTGACAAAATTCAAAAACAAATACAGCAAGCAAAAATTCGAGTAAAAATGCAGTGCAGGCAAAAATTTTACAAAGAAATGCGCCGCAAGAGAAAAGTTTTGTATGCAAAGCAAATCTCTCCTTAAATTGAAATAAAAGGGGATGGGCTTCTGCTGTTAACGGGTTTTCAGACCATACAAATCCCACCCATGACCAGTAATCTAGGTAAAACTGAAAAAAAAATTCCATACCAGATGCTCTCCGGAATTTTGTGTCAAAAGAAGATGATTTTAAAAGTAAACTCAAAAAATTATCTTTAAATGACAAAAAGTTTTAAAATAACTACAGATCTCCATATATGTCGATGGAATACGTAAGAAAAATGTTAAGATTTCATTGTTTGTTGTCAAACAGATCGAAATGACACAGAAAACAATTCATCTTTTTCAATATTAATGAGATATTTGTACATAAAGGAGCCGCTTGTGTTCCAAGAACTGTTGCCAACGTCAAACAAACAAAATTTTTGCTTGCGTCAAGTAAAAAAGAACACTCTTTTTAATGTCTTTAGGCTTAAATAAATGACTAAAAATAGTTTCATATTTTAAAAACTTTTTGATCTGGTTTAAATGGTTAATGTTCTGTGCTTAAGTAATAAACATCTATAATTTGTTAATATGAAAATTATTCACAGCAATAAAAGTGATTAATTTTTATTAGAAAAAATGGTTTCCGGTTGTTATAAAATTAAAATTGTGCAAATAAACTATACCATAATTTAAGCATTTATTCTTCTGTACTTGCGGCAATTATTTTATTTTTCTTTAAATTATTTACATATAAAAAAAAGTTTGATGGTTTTTGGTTCCAAGTATAAAGTACAAATTATTGCTTCAGTTTTTATCTGAAATTACAATTGTATGTAAATATATGTGATAATGATTCACGGTTAAGCGACATCCGTTCGTATTCATATCGACAGAAATAATGCCGAAAGGCATTTTTGTAAGTGCCGGATTTTATATTGAAGAATGACATCATCACCAAATACAGGAATTTCCTTTTTAATTTATACAAATATGGAAATTAATGGAGAAAATTAAAAATATCGAGTTTGGGTGGTTTTAATTTGCACAATTTTCCTGCAGTGAAAACAGAATTGTGCTGGATTCACTTCTTATTTGCAAAATTTTTGCTGCTTTTGAATGAGATTTAATAGAAGTTTGTATAAATTTTAGCACTTGTGAAATCAAAAATTATCATCATAAGATAGGTGAAAATAATGAGCAGATTTTCATCAGATTTTTTAATGAATCAAATGGAAATTGTGGAATACAAAAGACAAAAGAAATTATGCTTTTTGTTTCAAAACCTTAAACATGCGTGCCTATTGTTATTTTAAGTCTAAGAGGAGTTTAATGTATGGAACGGCTCACTTGAAATTAAAATATGGTCCATGGCGCGTGAAAGTTTATTTTTTTAAACAATCTCCCGGGGATCTGACAAGTTTTATGCCTCTGTGCAATTTAACAATAGGTGGTCCTCGATTTACGACGTTTTTGGGCGGGTAAATTTTCGTAACTTTCCGTTGTATATCGAAACGTCGTATATCGGGGTGTTGTATTTTTTTAAAATTTTTGGTGTATGTACATTGTAGCGCTGCAAATTCCGAATATGATTCTATTTAGAAAAGATTCAAAGATTTGAAAATTAATTTTTTTTTGAAATCCCTTGTTTATCGACTTTTTGTCGTCGTATATCGAGGTCGGGAACAAAACATTGAAACGCCCACAGAACTATATAACATAGAACAACTGTCACCATACAAAGCTCTGCTGAAAAATTGTCACAAAAGTATTTCCCTCTTTATCGTACTTGAACGCATCCACTGAACTGTATAAGGTTGCGAAATTCAAATTTAGTTTGCCGCGAAATTCAAATTTCACAAGTTTGAGACTAACTTTAGGCGCAAACAAATAACTTTAGGCGCCAACACCATTCCGAAAGTCTATTTTCCTTTGACAGCTCATGGTTTAAACGAGAGGACTATATTTATTTTCATACGGTTATCTCGCTCTTACTTGACTCGTTTTGATTCACTGAACTGTATTGAAATGGGACCATTTGAGACAGCAAATCGAGCGATCTAGTATATCTATGGAAACGCCTCATATCTAGGTGTTGTAAATCGAGAGTTTCCTACATTAGAGCCTGTTCACATTGGTTGAAATAGTCCACCTAATTCTGACAGAAACTGGCAACATTAGGGCAAGGTGAGGAAGTGAGAATGAGCCCCACTTCCTCACCTTGCCTTAATGTTGCCAGTTTCTGTCAGAATTAGGCGTACTATTTCAACCAATCTGAACATGGTCTTAGAGATCTTGGTCTTAGAGGTATTTTGTGAACCTTATGCAAAGCAGGGAAGGAATTGTTATGCAACCTCAATTGAGGAGGCCCAGGTTTTTCGAGAGATGTAGCGACGAGGACGATGCTGCAAATATTCCGCCCGGAAGTAGTGTTGAAATTTATGTTTCCCGAAATTTAGATATTTCTGTATGGTTTTTAAAGTTTCCGTACAAATTGAAATGTTTTATACCTATAAAAGCTAAGACATTATACCAAGTTCCTTGTGTTGTCGCATTGCTCAGGAACAGAAAACACAAATTCATGGAGTTTACCTTCCACAAGGGGTTTTTTTGCATAATCTCTTTTTGTTCCCATTTTATTGGTTTGGTTGTGCGAAAAAGAATCTATTGTAGAAGGAAACGCTTAGATTTGTTTAGTTGCCTTTAAAAAGCGCGCAGTGCGACAAAGGAACGCATTATTCATATCATCAGATTTTTTTTTAATACAATTTTTGACTATTGTAAGCACGTTGGCTGAAGAAGGTCGACTTCCTCACCATTTTCTCACAAATACGAATGTGTTCTTTTAAATGTCAGGTAAAAAGAAACAAAAACGAAAGAAATACCGGTATTGGGTGACAAATCGGACATTTCAAGTAAGTTTAATATTCAAATGGTTGGAAATCCGTAAACAAACAACCTGTAATTAGATGATGCAAAACAACGACAAAATCATCACAGAAACTAAAGATATTTAATTGCAAGTTAATGAAAAACTGTTCTACAATATTGAAATTCAAATTTAAAAAAATGAACACAGAAACTTTTTGGTTCAAGTTCAAGATAAATTTTTAACCTTGTAAGTCTAACAATTAGTTCTAAGAAAATATTTCGAATACAGTTATGTGCAGAATTGTCACACCAGTTTGGGTCAAAAATTTCAGAGTTTATTCATATGAAAAACTATGCGACGCAAGCGAAAACTTATTTTTTTTACAGAATTACTTTGTTTTAAACGACATTGTTTATGTACTGGTTAAATATAACGACTTTTGCAAAACAAAAATGTTATTTTTAGAATAATTGATTGTAAACAAAATAATAAAGAAATTTGGACATCTGCCAACACAATATTTCTTGAAAAATTAAGTTTTTAGTGTGAAAGTTAAATTGCAGTGCGCAATAAAACAATATTTGAAAAAAAAACACTTTTTCAATGATGAAAGATTGAATAGTTTTTATCAATCTTGACCTTACAATTGATACAAAACAAAGCTGTAAAGTTTTTTTTTAAACAAATTTGTCACTTTCAATGCGTTGTAAATGGTTTACATTGCACAATTTTATTACGGTCAAAACTTTATGAACTTGTTTGCACTTTGCTAGTAGTGCCGGGAAGAATACCTTTGGCCTCAAAAGTTTTGGAATTATTCGCTTGAACTGAATAGTATTTATATAGTATATTGATTCTTTTTCCGGTAAAAAACTATATTTTTTTAATTGCGATTCGCGAATCCATATTTTTGTCAAAAATACTTTCGTACACACTGCACTGTTTAATAAAAATGTTTTACGACATGAAATTTCCGAAACCAAAAAAAACTACATTTTTCTGTGTTTCACATACAGTAAAATAATAAAAAGTCTTGTCCATGAAGTTTTTGTTTTACTAATTTCATACCTACAATAAAAGTAAATCATTTTCATACGTGTTATTGTTAAAACAATTTGTAAAGATACAAGATTTCATACAAAAATGCGCATGTTTTGCTAATTGCAAGTTTTGTTCAAAATCTTTTTAATAATTTATTGTGACCTTATTATTTTTAGTTATTTATAAAAAAAAATGTCAACAGATCATTCTTTACTATAAAGCGATTAATTTAATTTAAAAAA
The DNA here is from genome assembly GCA_964034945.1 of Chrysopilus asiliformis. Lineage (NCBI taxonomy): Eukaryota > Metazoa > Arthropoda > Insecta > Diptera > Rhagionidae > Chrysopilus > Chrysopilus asiliformis. The sequence continues at coordinate 101,624,876 of OZ035960.1, forward strand.
TGGGTTGATATTTCACATTCGGCAATTAAATTCCTGGTTTTTTAACCACTTAACGTTCTTAATTTTGTAAATATCGTATTCTTCATAACTAATTTATACGGTATTTTCCATTTATTTGTATACTATTGGCAGACAAAATATGTTTTAATATTTATGTTAATAACATAATTAAAAAATCCATTCAATGAATTTTTTGTTTATGAATATTAAAATAATTTATGTGACTTTTAAAATATCATCATTGTATTGAAATATCATAATTAGAATCGTGAGAATTAAAAATATATCTTTATATTTTGATTGACCTTGATGATAATAATCAAGTTTTTTTTCTTCTTTTTAGCTTATTAAAGAGGTTTTTTCTATGTTTGTTTTAAAGAAATTCATCGAAACTTTGTTAAACTTGAAAAAGAACATAGGGGTATTCATTTCACCTCGCGAAACCGTTGTAAGCGTCTCAAACTGGGCCAAAAACTCCGTTTGCGACGTCTATGACGGTATTGCGAGGTGTAGCGAATACCCCTATTATATTTTAATGTAGAAAATATGTATCAAGTAAAATAAGATATTTCTAATTAGAGTATTGACACAAACAGCAAATAAACAACAAACGGTCAATTGTCTCTTCTTCACCATCCAACAATTGAAAGAAATCATGCCAGCGAAAAAAATGATGGTTATGGGTTTTACCCATGTGTTACTAATTCCGGAAATTCCGAAAGGCGCTTCACTTATTTTTTTTCACATAATATTCCAATAAAACTTGCACGGAATACCGCTTTCGGTTTAATTACTTTAATGATTTTTTTAAAAGCAATTAAAAGCATTTTTTCTTTTGAAATTGCAAAAAAAAACTTTCTTTGAAATATGCAAAAGATACACACCTTTATAACACCTTAAAAACAGTTAAAGATTATTGTTGGAATTATTTATTAACTGTTACGGATCGATTCAAAAGTCAACCTTCGCGGCTTCGAGTCGTGAAAAAAACTGCTCAAAATTGAAATGATGGCGCTAAGTTGACTTTGTTTTATCCTCCCCCTTAAAATGGACAATTCTGTGTACGATTGTGTGAAATATACTTTGAATATAACAAACGTGAAATGTATTTGTTCATTATAACTTGCAATAACTGGTTTTTGATTTTATCAAGTTTAAATAATTCAATAACACATTCAAAAGTTAAGATCGCTATGTGCTTTTGTTATACTCCCTCTCCCAGTTTGAATATTTGTCAGTTTCGTTGGAATAACTTTGGACCCCTTCCATTTAAAAAAAAACGTTTTCTTGAATTGTATTCTGAGCTTCACACTGGCTGTTTTGATGCATTCAATACTCGTAGATATTTTCTGCATAAATTTATATGATTGTGTTTATTTTTGTATTTTACATTGAAAATAAAATTTTTGCTTTCAAATAGGGTTGGGGCAACAGTGATGACCTTTACAAGTGTTTGTGTGGTTATTCTATTTTTCATAAATTCAAAATTTATATTTTTAAATAATTTTCCGTATGCGATTTTCTAACGGAAAAACATTTTCTTTTACAAAAAAATAAAAACCCTCTTGCTATTTAATTTACTATTATGGAAATGGCTGCCATTTATGAGTATTTGCTCTAATTGAATAAAATTTTGATGTATGGCAAAGAAATAGAAACTCATATTCTAAACATTTTTATCTTAATAATGTTTTTTTTCGATATGACGCATTGTTTTTTTAGAAAATGGCAAAACCCCTTCGAGTGATAAGCGATAATGTATGATTCAAACAAAATCTTGTAGCGTAACTACTAAGTGTCATGATATTTTATCAAATACAGTAGTTTTTTTTATAAATAAGTATACAAAAACTAAGTTTTTTTAAAGATAGATTTAAATTTCACAAAACCTTTAAGGTTGAAATACACGACGAGAGACTTTGGTCTCTGGTCTCCAGGGTACAAAAGGCAAAAATCTCCAAAGTGTATACACGATCACAGACATTTAAGTCTGGAGATCAAAAAATAGATCTCCGGAGACGTTTACTAAAAAGTCTCTAAAAGCAAAGTCTCTGGAGTGCATACACGACGCAGGTATCTCGTCTCCAAGCATAACAACAATATCACTAATCTAAAATATAAAATAAGTAAAACCACTTTTTTTCGTTATAAAAACTGACATTTAATCTCAAAACAACGAAACAAATTCTCGTTCCCACAAAACAATTTCCTGAAATGTCAAAAGTCGTCTCCGGAGACCAAGAGATAGATATCAAAGCGTTTTGAAGACCGGAGACGCATTAAAGAGACTCTCTCATTATAGCTACACGGCAAGAAACTTAAGTCTCCCAGAGACCCTAGAGACTTGATACTTGGAGACAAATCTCCGGTCTCCGAAGTGTATACACAGGTCTCTTTGTATGCAGAGGTGAAATTCTTGGTCTAAGAGACCAAAGTCTCTCGTCGTGTATTTCTAACTTAAGACTTAAATTTTGTATTTATTTTACCGCGCGCTTTCTAATAACGGCTGTGTGCGAATTCGTGAAATTTTGACATTTTGACATTTTGTGAAAAACAATTTTTTTTTGCTGTGAGGATATGTATAAATCTATAAAAGTCACATTTAACATATTTATGTCCTGTATTTTCCATGATCGTCTTTCAAGGATCAAAATTTACGCAGGCTTTTCTAAGGATGAGCTTTTGACGTTCGGTGTGATTAGTATAAACGTTAAAATATTGTTCGACCACCAAAATATGACAGTTAATAATTGAGTCCTGTTAAAATTTCGCGGATTCGCGCACAGCCAATCTTAAACCTAACTTTCAGTTCGCGCGAAAAATTTAAAACGGTGTAGAAATTGTAAAGAAGAGAATATATTTTACTTTATTCATAATAAGTTGATTTGCGAGATAATAGCTAAATATTTTATTTTCTGCGTATTCATACAATATCTGAAGAACGAATCTGGTAGAACTCTCATTTTCTTTTTAAAAAACTGCAAAAAGCTAAAAATTTAAAAAAAAAACGTTTCAAGAAGGTTTTGAGATATTGAGTCCTAGAGGAAGAAAGATAAGTTTAATTTGGAACTTAAGTGTAGGATCTTTTGTAAGAAATGTATGATCTTTGAATTTTGATAAAATTTTATTTCAAATTTACCGTAGTTTAGGAAATAATTGCGAAAAATGCCGGTTAAGAAAATAATTGCGAAAAATGCCGGTTAACAAAATAATTGCAGTTAACGACTTTTGACCAAAAATTGACGGGTTTTAAAAAACTTAATTCTATAAATAAAAGCACTAATATAACTATAAATTATAAATCATTTTAGTATAAATAAAGAAAATATTCTAAACATGGTTCTTTGAAAATATACTATCAAATGTTTTTTTTTCAAAAACCTATGGAACACGTCTACTAACTTCTGCCTGCCATCGAAGCACTTTAGTTGGAATCTCTTTCAAAAATTCTTCACAAGTTCTCCGTATTGTTTGCTTGTTGGAATTTCATTGATAAATTTGTGAGAAAAAGTTTTGTTTTGTAGATGGTTTTTTTACAAACTTAGTGCGGCGGAAATTGTTGGAAAACTGTAATTCTGCGAATTGTTTGTTTATTTTCGGGGCTAAATAAACAAATATTTTGATTTCTAATATATAATAATTTATTTAGATTGGAACTCGCCTTCGTGGTTCTTCTTCTGGGCGGTGGCGGCGCTATAAACACAATTGTTGAAAAACAACACAATTTGTAAGGCGGAGGAATTCCTTTTTGCGCAAGCAAAATAAAGTGAATTCGATTAGAAACGCAGTTTGTGAAAAAGGATCTCGATTAATCGCTCGTCCTGATTGAATCTACGAAAAACTCTTCTGAGGTGTGGCTAAACCAAGAAGTGCAACGAAAATGGGTGCCTACAGTGGTTTTCTTTAAATTTATTTCAATATCGGCAAATTTGGTAGTGAAATCGCAAAATCGCACTAAAATTTTCTTTTCGGATTCTGCTAAAAATGGCTACGCAAAAACCTGGCGAATGGGCGAATTCTTTGTTGGCCCGATTCGAGGAACAGGTAAATTCATAGTTTGTAATGTAAATTAAAAGATACGGCAATGATAGAAAAGGTAATTAGTGCGAAATTTCAAAAAGAAAAAATTATGTGAAAAATGTTTTTTTTTTGTTTTAAGATCCAATGGCTAGAATTAGTTTTTTGCACTTGCTTTTAATAAAAATTTGGAATTCGATATTTCCGTCCTAGTACCTATTCGAAAGCCTGAAGGTAAATAAGGAAAGAAAGAATTAGTTAAGGAGTAATCCTTATTCTGTAGCTGTCGAGATAGGAAAGGGCGCAACTCAATGGCTGTGAAGATTTAGTGGGTGATGAAATTTCTGAAACGCCAAATAATGAACATTAAAAAAATTAAATAGTACCTACCTAATCCTAATTTATAATTGCCAGGAGATATTTGTGAAACAGTCCCTATTAAAAAACTTCAAACAGATTTTTGATACTACAGTGGAATCTCCATATAACGAAACCTCTAGTATAACAAAATTTGTCTCGGAAACACGAATAAAATCGTCTCCATATAACGAAATAATTTTCAAACATTACGCCTTGATTTGTTCGGCTTTTGCTTTCCATATAACGGGATTTTTCAAATAATTGAAAGTGGCTGAATTTAACTTTCAAAACAAAATATCTAAGGAATCATTTGTCGATTTGGACAAAATAATAAAATTTTGTGCGAAAAACTTATATATATAAATGTTTTTCGTTCCTGTAGCGAATGTTAAGGGATTACTGTATTAGATTTAGTTTATCGTTTGTAACGCATCGAACCAATCGTCGGACACAAAAATGCACTACAGCAGGGTGTTCGAGATGACAAAAAATTTTGATTTCCGTTTGTCCGTCCGTCTGTTTTTCTATCTGTCTGTTCTCTGTCCGTCCGTGAAAACCATAACTTTCGAAAGGATTGACCTAGATACTTGAAATTTTGTTTAGTTTTGTTTCTCGTAAATGGCAAGGCTAAGCTTTTGAACGGGCAAATTCGGACCATTCCAATACAAAATGAAACAGTTTTTTTTACAATTTTCTGGAAAACGGTGAGTCGTATTGAAAAAAGAATATGATTTTACATACCTTGTCTCAAAACCCAGTTGGACCATTACCACACCTATCCCCCCATTCCCCCCACCTCCCTTCCCCATAAAAATTGAATATTTTTGTTCTATTTTCTCGAAAACGGTGCATAGTATCGAAAAATTTATGAAGACGAAATCTGTTTAGAATATGATTTTACATAACCGTTCCATACATCAAAATCCAATCGGACCACTCCTTCCCCCCTCTCCTATACAAGTAGATTTTTTTTTACAAACCGAGTTAGTTGAAAAACACAAATAAATGTGATATAAATTTAAAATAAAGTCCGAAATAAGCACTGCTAGCGATTTTTTTTTTCAAAACATATGGTTTAACTTATAATTATTAAATAAAAAATGCGCCGCAGGCGAAAACTTTTGCATATCAAAGTAAAATATCCCATTAAACTGATGGCTTAACAGTTCCAAAAGTAGAGAAACACTTAGTTTTGTTCTTTTCACGTTCTACAAAAGATCCCACCCACCTTGTCGATGTTGTGTCAAGGAAAAACTTGAAAAAATTGTCATTTTGCCAATCTGGCAATTATTGAAAACCCGTATGGTGATTCAAGTGAACAGCGAACAGTTGTATCAAAATTCCACTTTGAAGTCATACTTTCCAATCAGATTTTTTAAAATTTATTCCAATCGGATTTTGATGTATGGAAGTTTTATGTAGAATCATATCCTAAATAACTTTTGTTCTTGCACAATAGTGAAAACGGTCGTGACACCTTTAAAATTAAAACATATTTAGTACAATACAACTAGTGGTTGATGATTCTTTGCATCCCATCAATTACTTTGAATTTAATCAAATTAATTAACAATTTTTCGGCATTCCAGTTACCAAACAAAATGGGACCGCATGGCACCCAAGCTCGTCTCAATCAAGATCAGTTGATAAATTGCCTTATACAAATTTCAAGGTATCGTTTTTCACTGGTCATTTCGGGATTAACAAAAATGCTGCAACGAGTCAACGAAACAGTTGAGTAGAATTTCAATAAAGCCAAAAAAAAATTACTAACCGAAACATTTTTACCTTTCAGACACCGCAAATTCGAGGACACGAACCTGAAAAATGCTATTACGATTCATTGATAATAATTTTAACAACATTGGAACGATGCCTATCGAATCAAACTAAAGACACTGCGCGCTTCGAAGAGGCAATGAATGTTAAAATTCTGCTTCGTGAAATATGTCAGTTCATTAGCATAAAGGATTCGGATGGTAATTCGAAAATTTACTACAGTGAATTGTGTATAGTAACTGCTGATGTTCAGAACGAATACAACGCGAACGCGTCTTCACTGAAAGCGTTGGCATCTAAGGTGTTGTTTGCATTGTCACAAAATCATTTTGGCGCTGTTTTTAATCGAATATCGGCTCGACTTCAGGAATTATCTACAAGTTCCGATGAGAATCCAGATTTTACAGATATTGAACTTATTCAGCACATCGATTTGGATGTTTCTCGGCTAACGAAACTTTTGGCGGGTAATAAAGATTGTAAAATTCGGATGTAACTCAGTTAATTCATATTTTTCGATAAATTCACAGAAACGAATGCGAAATTTAAAGTACTGAAAAAGTCTGCCCATATGGTGCTATTAAATTCTATTGAGAAGGCGATATGGAATTGGATTGAGTATCACCCTCAGGAGTTTGCTGATTTACAGAGGACACCCAATGAGGAACTTTCCAAGTAGAGCAGAAATCTGAAATTTGACCTGTCCATAAAATACGTCACGCCAATTGCCTTTGCATACCCACCTCTCTTTCCTCTCTATCTCCTCCTATCTCCCTTTACCCAATTCCGCCCATTCTTCCCTTCACATAACGGTTTTTTGCGATTTATGTATGCAATTTAACACCGCCGTTACACTACCCCGTCACTATAAAAATGTGACGTATTTTATGGACAACTCTTGGATGAATTTTCATAAAAATAACAATCTTTCAATCTTTCAAGAAATTGTGAAGCGCTTTTCGAGATATTGGAAAACTATCAGGACAGTAAGAAGAGCAGACAAATTATTTGGCCATTGCAGCTTTTGCTTCTAATTTTGAGTCCGGTATGGAATTCTTGAATGAAAAAATTTAAATAATTTATTTGAGTCTACATTTTTTCTACAGAAAGTCCTAGAGGAAATTGTTAATGCCGATTCCGGTGCGCCTTGCAGTCCCCGTCATGTAAAGAAGAAAAACTTCATGGAAAACGTAAAACGCGCCCTCGTACAACATTCATCATCGAAAATGACAGGCGAATCGGCAGCGATCGCTTGTGTTAAACTATGCAAAGCATCAACGTTTATAAACATCACTGATTCAAATAATGTTACATTCAAGCTAGTCCAAAGTGTTATTAACGACTTAAAATCGATGCTATTCAATCCAAACAAGCCATTCTCCCGGGGGCAAGGATACAATAGTCAGGATATCGATCTTATGATTGATTGCTGGGTGTCATGCTTTCGCATTAATCCACACAACATCGAAGCCTTAAAGGTTTGTCTGAGTTTGAATTCGCCGCCGGCTTATCATTTTGTGATAGTCAGTTCTTTGCTAAGGTAAGTTTCCGCAATTTAAAAGTTTTAAACAATATTTTAAAAAAATTTGTGGGAATTTTTTCATTCCAGAATTGTGAAACAACCACGTTTACCATGGTGGCCTCAAACAGACGTAGTGCATTATCGATCTGGGGAGCTAAGGGGACTATTTACGGATACACTTAACAAAGCAACACAAGGATATATCGCTCATACTCCGCTAAGAATGATAACGTCGCTAACATTGAAATCAAAAGACACCCAAAGTCGTCTGGCAAGGCAAGATGAAGGGCCAGCACATAAAGTTCTACTATTGCTAATGGTTCGCTTGATTCACGCTGATCCCACTTTACTTTTAAATGTGAGTTTTTTGTTGTTGTTATTAAATTCTCGTTTTTCGCTTTTTTTTGTCGCTATTAGGTGGTAAACCTGGCTTCCGCCGTGTTTTGCTTGAGAAGAACAGTTTTTCCATACAAAAAATTAATGGTCGCATCAACCAAAATAGGTTCTTTTGTTTTTGTATGAATTTCTTAAATGATTTAGGGGGAAAGCTGGAGTTTTCGGCGACAAAATAATCTGTCCTTGATCGACCCGTTAACAACTAATGAGGTCTATTTTAAATCGATTACGAAAATATCTCGGATTTTTAATGCGCTCATTGGATTTTATATAAAGCTAGTGGCGGTTCTTCTGCCCGCTTTGCGAAGCAACTTTCTTTCATAGATCGACTTACGACCTCTTTATTTGCCCATCTTTGTCAGCCCACAGCGTTTCCTTTTTTACGTCCTTCGGCCTTCCTTTTTCATCTGCCTTCAATCTTGCTTTTCTCTCGGCCTTCTTCCGCAGATTACGGCCTTACACTAAAATTATCTGCTGGCAAAAATGTAATGAAAATCCCTTAAGCAGTCCAGAAGCGAAGTCCACAGGGAAGGGGGGTTTGTCGAATAATAAAATCGGATCAAATTGCGTTCGGTAGTCCAGGAGAAAGCAGGTGAGGGGAATCGAAGATCGGGGAGAGGGGCGGGGAAATTCCGTACATGAAAATTTTCATCCAAGGATACTTGCCGAATGTGAAAACCGGATAAAAATCCTTCTAGAGGTTTAGGAGATCGCCGGCGAGGGGATCAGGAGAAGAGGAATTTGACATACAGATAGTTTATATCGTGATGCCGTCAAATGTCCTCAAAATGTAAAAATCTTTGTAAAGAAAAAATGCGGAGGGGGGAGGATTGAAAACAGAAATATGTAGGAAAAACTCGCATCAAAATTTGTTGAAGGATCTCGAGAAGATACATACATTCAGTTTTTTGTCATAGAAATTTCAATCTAATCATTTTTTTTATTTTATTCGTTTTTTAGACTCAAGGCAAAGTTGCACACGAAGTACAAAGTTCTACTCTAGAATTAATCAATGGGCTCGTGAGTTTAGTTCATCAGCCAACAATGCCCGATGTCGCACAAGAGGCTATGGAAGCGTTGCTAGCTTTACATTCACCAGAGAAAATCGAAGTTTGGAATCCTGAAGCACCGATCAATACATTTTGGGACGTCAGTTCGCAAGTGTTGTTTTCTATATCACAAAAATTGATTCAACATCAAATCGCAAACTACACTGACGTGTTAAAATGGCTACGGGAGATTCTCATTTGCCGGAATACATTTCTTCAGCGGCACAAAGACTACGCGCATGTCGGAAGTCAAATTGCCATTTGCAAACAAGCGCACATTAAATTGGAAGTGGTGTTTTTCATGTATTTGTGGTCGGTTGATTTGGATGCGGTGATCACATCACTTTCTTGTTTCGGTTTGCTGTGCGAAGAAGCGGAAATTCGTTGCGGATCAGATGAATTAAGCGTTGGATTTATTATGCCGAATTATCATTTATATCAAGAGCTATCGCAGGCTTCGACTGGTAATTTTTTCCACCATGATTTCATAAAAATATTTTTTAATTTTTTTTACATCTTTTCTGCCAGCTAATACTGAATCTCGATTTTGCTTTTATGAGCATGCTCAGGGTAAGTTTTTTTGGAGCAAACCAAAACTCGATCCAACTTTATTTAAACTGTATTTACATTCAGGGCGTATGGCTCTACAAAAAACAATTATGTCACTTTTAAGAAAAATCGAGCACTGCATAAATGGAGTACAACCAGCGTGGGAGGAAACTTTTCGGTAATTTTCTTTCTGTCGCAAATTTTGGTATTTTCTATATATTTTTTTGTTTCACAGGAATTGGGAAGGCACCAGCAAATTATTGCAGTCTTATCCCAAGTGCAAAACGGATGACGCGCAAGCGGAAATGTTCCATAGGGGAATGGGAAAGCGAAGAGCAAGCCATCAGAGTTCCGAACATGATCTCGAAGAACAAATCACAGAATGGGCAAATATGACATGGTTTTTGTTGGCGCTCGGAGGCGTTTGCTTGCAACGACCTCGTATGCCGAGAGCGCAGCTACAAAGTCAAAATAATTCATCTCTCGGATCGCTGGCGCAGAATTCGCTTTATTCTCTCTCGAGCTCCGCAAGTTCTGGTCGAGGATCACTTCATCCGAGTACAGTTTCGCTAACAAGTTCTATCGGAGCTGCATCCCAGGAAAACCAATATTGCCCGGTTACGCAGTGAGTATTGGTTTTTGTAATCTTCACCGGAAGACCACATTGACGATCCCCATAAAAAATAACAATTGGCTCGTGTGTCTATCTGACTGTTTTCCAAGTTCGGTTTCCCTACCCTCACCTCTTTTTATGTCCTACTTTTTAGAGTTATTTCCCTGTTTTTGGAATATTTAGTCCAATAGTTGATATGCTAAACCCCGTTATAAAATATCTACAGTCAAACTTGGATAATTGGGACCTGGGTAAGTGGGAAACCTCTATAACTGTTATTTGTGGAGCGAACCCATGAAATCTCACTTCTTGATATTCGACTTTATATGTCAAAACAATATACTTCCATATTACCCCCTTTCCTGTTATCTCGTAAATTCCCGAATAGATTTTTGATACAATTTTCACAATTGAATGCGCTTGGCTTTCAAATAAATTTTTCGTCCACTAAAATCTACCACACCTGAAAACACCCTCTCTTAGAAGTATATCTAGAATCTCTGGAGATATTTCGATTCAGTTTTCACTATTAAAAAGATAATTCTTATGGAAAGTTCTTTCTTACTAAAATCATCCACCCCCCGTCCTTCAATCTTAACCTCCCTTGTGCTATTTCTTAGCCTACCGAACGAATTTTGATACGATTTCCACTATTGAAGAGGTCGTCCACCAGGGAAAATTTTCGCCCACTAAAATTCAACCCACCCCGTTCTTGTAAGCATCCCTTTTCCTGTTATCTCCTGAATCGCAGAAGAGATTTTCATCAGATTGTCACCAATAGAACGAACTTAAAGAGGTGGGAGTGCGTGTGGTTCTATTTTTTTTATAAAAAACAATTTAACTGCATAGAAAAATTAATTATTTTTTACTTCATCGTCCATTAAAGATTCATCGGTCAACTCTTAAGACTTCTAGTCTGCAGCAATGAGAAAATCGGTTTGAATATTCAAAAGAATGTCAAAGAATTGGTGGGTGAAGAGATGTCAGCGCAACTCTATCCGATTTTGTTCGATCAGATCCGATCGATTGTGGAGAAATTCTTCGATCAACAGGGCCAAGTCAGTGTCACCGAAATCAATACACAATTCATCGAGCATATTATCTACATTATGAAATCGATTTTGGATGGTCGTCAAAATAAGGACCAAAACGAACCACCATCATCAGAGCATTTGGGAGTGACCAGTATTGAAGGGATGATGTTGGGAATTGTTCGCTACGTACGGCATTTAGATATGACCGTTTATGCGATCCGCATTAAAACTAAGTTGTGCCAATTAGTTGAAGTGATGATGAAACGACGGGATGATTTAGCATTTAGACAGGAAATGAAATTTCGTAACAAATTAGTAGAATATTTAACCGATTGGGTAATGGGAACATCACATCAAATTGCGCCCCCAAGTTCAGCTGATGCGTCTATTATAACCAAGTATGATTAGAGTTGTTAGATTTTTTTTAAATGTCGTGTTAATTACTAATAATTTTAGTACATCGCTTATATTTCGGGATTTGGATCAAGCGTGCATGGAAGCGGTTGCTGCGCTGTTACGTGGATTACCGTTGCAGCCGGAAGAATCAGACAGAGGGGATCTAATGGACGCAAAGAGTGCACTTTTTCTCAAGTAAAACTTTCTGGTCTAATTTCCACGAAAGAAAACTCGTATTTTGCTGACAGCGAATCATTTCGCAAATAGGAATATCTAAAATTTCTAAAAACTATTGTTTGAAACTCGTATAACTGTTGTTTTTTCTTGTAAAAAACCTTTGCGCGGCAAATTTTAGAAAAATTCACTTGTCAAATGACTCGCCAAGAGCAAAAGTTTTTTCTTGTCGAAACAAGGCATTAAATTTCAAATTTTGAACTGTTTTTAATGTATGAAATTTCCTTAGATACTTTACGCTCTTCATGAATCTCTTAAATGACTGCATCGACAGTTCGGAAGCAGAAAAAGATATCCCAAATCCACCTCTCCTGCCACCTCGACCACGTATGGCGGCTGGAAAACTAACGGCTCTACGAAATGCAACAATCCAGGCAATGTCAAACCTTCTTGGCGCCAATATTGATTCTGGTTTGATGCATTCGATTGATTTGGGTTACAATCCTGATTTGCAAACACGAGCTGCGTTTATGGAAGTTCTAACACAAATTCTGCAACAAGGAACGGAATTTGATACGCTGGCGGAAACTGTTTTAGCGGATCGTTTTGAACAATTGGTTCAATTGGTTACCATGATTAGTGATAAAGGCGAATTGCCCATAGCTATGGCATTAGCGAATGTCGTAACAACCTCGCAAATGGTAGATGTTTTTTATATACGTTTTTTATGTCTTACTTATCCAAATTTTGTTTACTTGCTAAAATAGGACGAACTGGCACGAGTGCTGGTAACACTATTCGATGCAAAGCATTTACTATCACCACTTCTTTGGAATATGTTTTATCGAGAAGTTGAAGTTTCCGATTGTATGCAAACTTTATTTCGTGGTAATTCTTTAGGAAGCAAAATTATGGCATTTTGTTTTAAGGTTGTTGATTTGAAAATACGCGTTGAAGCGTTTTGTAAAGTTTTTCTATTTTTCAAAGATTTATGGCGCTAGTTATTTACAAAATTTACTGGAGCCATTGATACGCCCGTTATTGGATGATCCAAATACCAGCTTTGAGGTTGATCCTGCAAGGTCTGTTTTAAAACTAAAATTCTCTTAAATTGTTTATTAATAAAGTATTTGTATTAAAAGGTTGGAGCAAAACGAAGATATTGAAAACAACCGTCGAAATTTGATTGCCCTAACGCAGAAAGTATTCGATGCGATTTTAAATTCAGCAGATCGGTTTCCGCCTCAGTTAAGATCGATGTGTCACTGCTTGTATCAAGTGTTGAGTAAACGTTTTCCGAATTTGCTGCAGAATAATATTGGCGCGGTTGGAACTGTTATATTTTTGAGATTCATAAATCCAGCAATTGGTAAAAATATTTTTGTGAAAACATTTTTTTAAAATATAAACTGCAAATAATAGACTAAGGCCTCATTTCCACAGGCAAAAACTCGCAGAAGTTTATTTTGCAAGCGAGAACAACTTAAATTCACTTGGCATACAGTTTTAATAGTGCCACCACACTATCCCCGAATGTAGACGAACCATTTTATCTGTCTTAAAGTTTCAATATGCAAAATACAAAATATTTACAGTATCGTAAGCCGGAATTTTAAGTCGGATAAATGAAAAATACGTAATTCAATTTAAAAAGCGTCCAACCTGGTAGCCGAGAGTGTGATTCGTCTACGTTCGATGAGAGTGTGGTGGCATAATAGTGTATTAATTTAACTGTGGCAAATGTTTACGCCAATATTGGTTTAAGCAACAATTTTTTTATGTACTACATATAGTAAACTGGAAGGCAGGAGGTTAAATCCCTTTTAGTCATTTCAAACATAGAACTTCGAAATGAAAAATTCCGAAAAAGCTTAACGCCGAGAGGGACTAAATAGGTAAAAATTAGCGTGTCGTATTTTTGGACAGCCCCTGAAATAATGGTTAAAAATTATTCAGTAAAATTGCCATATCGAGGGTTTCCTCGATTTAAGACGCTTAGGTTTCCGGTTTTGATATACGATCATAAAAATTTGTTAGACAAAGCTTAAATTCGTAAAAGTTTTTTACATTTTTAAATAATGAAACTCTTTATTTTTGCTAAATTATACCATGCATCAGACAATTACAATACTAAAGAACATATAAAAAGTTACGAAAAAATTACACCGTAAAATGGCGCAATTTTGTCCACATAAATCGAAGGATGCCTGCATACAGACTGAAAAGTATCCACAAACGCACCAGGAAACCAAGAAAAAATTCTATTTTGATGTAGATTGTGGGTTGGAAGCGTCATTTTTCAAAACCAATGAATGCCAAGCACTAACCGTCAATGAGAGGAGGTATCGGGCGAAAGTTATGGCTTTTTGTGGCCATCATCACTTGTAATGGATTCATTTTCTAACAAGACTGTAAAATACAGTACAGTACGCTAATTTTCGCCGCCCCTATCCGAGACTACACCTTATCGAACTGTTTTACGACTTTTCGATACCACCATCAGAACTCTCTCGGCACATTTCGAAATTGTCCCTCGATTTTTCATACAAATCGTTTCCGATTCTAAATGTGTGATAACTCCTCTTATAAATGTGTGATAGCTCCTTGTTAGCCATAACACCTACAATTTTTATTTGTAATTTTCTACAAACTTAATTTAATTGATGTTATTTTTTTTTTAAATTTCAGTGTCACCGCAAGAGTTGGGCATTGTTGGGAAGCAGGTTCCAAGCTCAGTCAAACGTGGCCTCATGCTGATGTCGAAAATCCTCCAAAACATTGCAAATCACGTTGAATTCTCCAAAGAACAACATATGCTCTGCTTTAATGATTTTCTGCGGGCACATTTCGAAATTGGCCGTCGATTTTTCATACAAATCGCCTCCGATTGCGAAACCGTCGATCAAACCTCTCACAGTATGAGTTTCATATCGGATGCAAATGTTTTAGCATTGCATCGTTTATTGTGGACACATCAGGAGAAAATCGGAGATTATTTATCCAGCAGTCGTGATCATAAAGCCGTGGGGCGACGGCCATTTGATAAAATGGCAACGTTGTTGGCGTATTTGGGACCACCTGAACATAAACCAGTCGATTCTCAGTTAGTCCTTGCGATTTTTAATTGGATTGTTTTTCATTGATGTCTATTTTTAGTATAATGTTTTCATCCTACGCCCGATGGAGTTCTATTGATATGTCTTCGACGAATTTCGAGGAAATCATGGTGAAACATCAAATGCACGAAAAGGAGGAGTTCAAAACATTGAAATCGATGAATATTTTCTATCAGGCGGGCACTAGCAAAGCGGGTTATCCGGTGTTTTATTACATAGCAAGGAGATACAAGTATAGAGTTTTAGATTTTTATTTCTAAAAGTTTGTAATGTTGTAATAATTTCCAGAATCGGTGAAACCAATGGAGATTTGCTGATCTATCATGTAATTTTAAGTTTGAAACCATTCTGTCATTCGCCATTCGAAGTGGTTATAGATTTCACCCACACTTGCTCTGACAATCGGTTTCGTACGGAATTTCTACAAAAGTGGTTTTATGTTCTACCAGCTGTGGCATACGATAATGTCCATGCGGTTTACATTTACAATTGCAACTCCTGGGTCAGAGAGTATACCAAATTTCATGATAGAATTCTTGCTCCTCTGAAGGTAAAATTGAGTAAATTTAAGGAATCGTCAAAATTAATAAACGATTTCATCAACAGGGCAATAGAAAGTTAATTTTTCTAGACTCACCAAATAAATTAAACGACGCCATAGACCCGGAACAACAAAAGTTGCCGGGTGCAACGTTATCTCTAGATGAAGATCTGAAAGTATTTAATAATGCACTGAAACTTAGTCATAAGGATACAAAAGTTGCCATTAAAGTTGGCCCGACTGCATTGCAAATAACATCAGCGGAGAAAACCAAAGTTTTAGCACATTCAGTATTACTCAATGATGTCTATTATGCATCAGAAATAGAGGAAGTTTGCTTGGTTGATGACAATCAATTCACTTTATCTATAGCTAATGAAAGTGGACAACTGAGCTTTATTCATAATGACTGCGATAATATCGTTCAAGCGATTATACATATTAGAAATCGATGGGAGTTAAGTCAGCCGGTATGTATTTTGTATTATATTTAATTTTTTAGGGTGTTGTATGGAAAGGGGGAGTTTTTAATTGATTGCGACCTCTGAAATAAAACTCATTTGCGCAATTTTCGCGAGTGACGACCTGGTATAGGTTTTTATTTTTAACTTTTGTCACGAATGCAAGTAAAAAAATATCAGTTGTGGTCAACACAAAACTTTCTTCTACAAAATCTACGACCCTGCGCAATTTACGCTAGAGCCCTGTCGCGTTGTCAACCTAAGACGACCTCCCAATAAATTCTTGGTTTATTCAAAAATATCAAAAACGTACAAAATTTGAGATAACTTGAGAACTGTAAAAGATATCAATTTACGGTAAATGGCAAAAATGTAGAAAATGTTAACATCTTTAATTATTCTTTTAACTGATTTGTCGAAAAACCGTTAGTTTGCAAATTATTCGCAAACATATGATTTTTTACATATTAATGAAAATATCTCAATAACGGTAAAAGATAACGGATAACGGTAAGAAACAAAATTGTACAGAATGCCATTCTCATTAATTCACTTCATACATTCAGTCAGCAAAAACCCGTTAGTTTTCGAGATAATCGCAAAAAACTGTTTTTTTGGAAATAACGGTTTATCTCGATAACAGGTGGAGATATCGAGTTATAGCTAAAGACAAAAGTGTGGGAAATTTTATTTTCTCCAAGTTTTGTCATACTTAAGGTAACTAAAAAACGCGTAGTTTGGGAGTAAATCGAGAAAAACGAAATTGCAATTTTTGAAAAACCGCCATTTTGGATACTTCCGGTTAACGGATTTCCACCAAAAGTTGATAGGATTGTCCCATTTCAGGACCCAACATGCCTATAAAATTTCATGGCGCTAGCTCTATTAGTTTTTGAGAAATCTTGTACACAGACTGACAGACTGACAGACTGACAGACTGACAGACTGACAGACTGACAGACTGACAGACTGACAGACTGACAGACTGACAGACTGACAGACTGACAGACTGACAGACTGACAGACTGACAGACTGACAGACTGACAGACTGACAGACTGACAGACTGACAGACTGACAGACTGACAGACAGACTGACAGACAGAAAGACATTTTTTTAATATGACTCCAATCGACTCAGGAGTGATCGGGAAATGTTTTATAGGCAAAATTAAGAGGTCGAAATTTTTCATGAATACAATACTTTATTATACTCCGTAGAAGAAAGTAATTAAGCGATGATTGTATTATCAGCAGAACAGCAAACCAATAAAATGTATTTTTTTGATTTTTTTAAAAAGTAGGGCACCATATGCAGGTTTTGCCCCGTCGTTTTCCCTTCGGCCATTTCTTTAACTTTTCTAGATTTTCTAAACACTTCCATTACTTGTAAATAGCCTAAGTGGAATAAATAGATACAACATTCAATAAATAAAAAATGTATAGTAAATTAAATTACGTTTACTAAATTAAATAAATTTCTTTAAGGATTCTGTAACAGTTCATCAAAAAATTAGGCCAAAAGATGTACCTGGAACTTTATTGAATATGGCACTACTTAATTTAGGATCGTCTGATCCAAATTTAAGAACGGCAGCGTATAATCAACTCTGCGCTCTGACAGCTACCTTTGATCTTAAGATTGAAGGACAACTTTTAGAAACACAAGGTATGAATAATACTTTTTTGTTAATTAAATTTCAATGAAAATACGAAAATAATACTCCTTTTTTGAACTAGGCTTGTGCATACCATCGAATAATACAATTTTCATAAAATCTGTAAGCGAGAAGCTAGCAACCAATGAACCTCATTTAACGCTCGAATTCCTTGAGGAATGCATTCAAGGATTCCACAAAAGTACAATCGAATTGAAACATTTATGTCTCGAATATATGACGCCATGGCTTAAGAATTTAGTTAAATTTTGTAAATCGAATGACGATGCCAAGAAACTGAAAGTTTCACAAATTTTAGAAAAATTAATTAATTTAACAATCGATCAAAAAGAAATGTATCCCTCGATACAAGCGAAAATCTGGGGATCATTGGGACAAATTCCAGAGCTAATCGATATGGTGCTCGATAATTTTATGCATAAATCATTAACATTTGGATTAGGGTCGCCGCAAGTTGAAATTATGGCCGATACAGCAGTTGCATTGGCATCCGCTAATGTACAGTTGGTATCGAAGAAAGTTATCACAAGATTATGCCGTGTCATGGATAAAACATGCACGAATCCAACTCAATTCCTGGAACAGCATATGATGTGGGATGATATAGCGATTCTGGCACGATATCTTCTTATGTTGTCATTTAATAATTGTTTGGATGTGGCAAGGCATTTACCCTATCTGTTTCATACCGTTACGTTTTTGGTAATATTTTCAGATAAATTTTAAATATACAATTTTGTGTTACAAAATAATATTTTTTAAAGGTTTGTTCTGGATCTCTGTCGATGAGAGCATCAACTCATGGCTTAGTTATTAATATTATTCATTCATTATGTACCTGTACGAAACCATCATTTTCAGGTTCGTATTTTTTTTATTTTTGGAAAAATTTAAAAAAAAATTAATGCGCGGTAATTTTACGTTACAGAGGAAGCACAACGAGTGTTACGCTTATCACTAGACGAGTTCTCTCTACCCAAATTCTACCTCCTATTCGGTATTAGTAAAGTAAAATCCGCAGCAGTAACGGCATTTCGATCGAGTTGCCGTCATCCACCGGATAAATGGCTCGGGAATGAAAGAGTTTCACAGCCATTACCTGCCGATCGCGAACGTTTATCGTTGCCATCATTAGAAGTCATAACTGATGCGCTGCTTGAAATAATGGAAGCGTGTATGAGAGATTTCCCAGATTGTGAATGGCTGCAAACGTGGACATCTTTGGCTAGAAGTTTTGCCTTCTGCTATAATCCAGCCCTTCAACCACGAGCCTTAATTGTTTACGGATGCATAAGTAAGAGCGTGACTGATCAGGAAGTGAAACAATTGTTGAGAATTTTAGTAAAAGCTCTGGAAGCATTTAATGATATTATTTTGATTGAATCGATTGTTATGTGCTTGACAAGAATTCAACCATTATTAAGACCGGTAAGCAAAAATCTCTACTGAATGAATGAATCTTTGTAAACATTTTTTTTATTATCGGAAAAAATTGTCCGATTTCCGAAGGGATGTAGATTTGTCTGAAAGTAGGATTTGGAATTTTATTAACAATAATACAAACGAAACGAAATCCAGCCCCTCATCTTCCATCTAATTCCGCTTTTTCGCACAGAAAACGCTTTCATCCTCTTCCTCCCTAAATGTGGGACATATTTTGTGGACTATGCCTAAATGAATTCTCCGATTTTACCTAAACTCACTTTTTTTCAAAAAAGAAGAAAAAAACCCGCTTTTTTGCAAAATAGAAAAGATATTTACTCATTTTTTTGTCCCGATCTGGAAAGCATCGACGTTTCGTATTCTTTATACCGCTGGTTCCACATCAGAACGAACTTCTTCGATTTCTTAGTTGCTTTTGCAGCCGCGGAATACAAAAATTTTGGTCCGTTTGGGTGCGAACATAAAAAGACTGCCTCGTAACGCTTTGAGTATACCGCGCTCATTTTGGTTAAGCTGCGTTCACTGCGACGTTTCGAGCGACACTAAAATGAATAAATGCCTGCGTCGGGGCCCTCGGGTGGCACGATCGTGACCACAAAGGCCTACGCAAATATATTTTCTACTTTGAAAAAAAAACGGTTCTTTTTTCTGACACGTACTGTATTTCACCTGCGGCGTATTTGTCTTAACTTTTTTTTTTGTTATTTTTAAAAATTTCGACTATGACGTATTTTTTTTGAGGACTTTACGCAGGTTTACAATATATCGACTACAGTCGAAAAAGGGGGTCGCCAATATTTTTCCATTTCTAAATTTGAAAAGGGTTGTAGACCACTTCTATCGTATTTATTCATATTTACCTTTAATAGGAATCTCCAATACATCGAGCGCTGTTTTGGGTGGCAGTTTCTGTTTTACAATTGGACGAAGTCACATTATATGCTGCTGGTTTAGCATTATTGGAACAAAATTTGCACACGCTAAATTCACAAGGGACCTTCGATAAAGTTTCACTGCCTGACGTTATGATGGCAACACGGGAGCCATTAGAATGGCATTTCAAACAATTGGATCATGCTGTTGGTTTATCATTCAAAAATAATTTCCACTTTGCATTGGTTGGACATTTGTTAAAGGTTTGTCAAGGTTTTTGTTTTATTGAATATATTGTAACAATAATGGAAAAATGGTTTTTCAGGGTTTTAGACATCCAACACCGACAACAGTTTCACGGACTTCTCGAGTTTTAATAATGCTGCTTGGTATTATGGCTAAACCTTTCCAGCGGGATAAATTTGAGGTGACACCAGAAAGTGTAGCTTATTTGACGGCGTTGGTGGCAGTGTCTGAGGAAGTCCGATCTCGATGTCATGTGAAACATACTTTGCCACGTTGGCCAGTTGACGCTTTAATTGAAATCAGTGATACTACAAATCCAGCCAATCAGAATGTTATTAACGTAATTGAAATATAGAAATTTTTTCTGGTAGTTTTTTTTTAAATAAAATTATTTTTTTGTTAGATTGGAATGCCGCTATCTCGAAGGCAAAAATCATGGGACATACTCGATCAATCTGCAATCGCATACGCAAGGCAGCATAAAGTTCAAACTCATCAGGTATGTTTAAACCTCGTAAATAAATTTTATATCATTATTAGATTACATATCAGCGTTAATCAAAAAAAATTATTAGGAATGTGAATTTATTTTTGTTTAAAATTGGCAAAACGCATAGTTATATACAATTCTTTTATACTTAATAAAGCAAAAAGCAAAAAAAAAAAAAAATCATTAAACCAATCATATTTACCTTCACATTGTAAACGCATTTTCACATATAATTATTCGAATTAGGACCCGGAAGTTAAAGAGAAATCATGGAAAAGTTTAGATTTCTCGATATATCAAGGAAATGCATCGACCAGCCTTGCTGCCGGTTATTTAAATCACAATCAATTCTACGGCATTATGAGCACATCAATGTTTTTGAATGTTAATCAAATAAACAGTATGCAGTTGTACCATCGAAAAGACTTCCAAAAACGTAGATCATGCTCGGAACCTGTGCAAGATAATATTTTATTAGTTCCAACCACGGTTAATAATGCTACTACGATTCATACAAATAACCAAATTACAACCGTTACCACAATTTCTACTAATATGGCGACAATCAATACGAATTTCGATAGAGCCATTCAATTATCCCAGAATGCGACAACAACATATCATAATCCACCCAAACTGTTTGTTAGTTGCCTGGATAATTGTTCACAAATTGAAGTAAGAAATTGGTTTAGTTTACAAATTATTAAAATTAAAAATTCTATCATAATGTGATATTTTAACGCTCGCGGAAGCTCGTTTCTTAATCGTTAGCTATGAAAATTCTTTTTTTTTTTTACATTTTCTCGATGGTGACGTACCGTTCATTAATTGTCATTTTCTTCGTGTTATTTGGTTGGATTGTTTCTTTCATTTCTATGGAATTACTTTTCTATATAATATATGTATAAATACATATAGATATAATTGTATTAGAATCATATTCATTCGAAAAAAATCTTTAACTATTTGTAACGATATCATTTTTTTAGTTATTTTCGCGTTACTGACACTTATAAAACAGGATTAGATGAAAACTTTGATTGCCAGGGAAAGAAATATCTTTGCTTAGTGGTAATACAACATTTAAATAGCGTTATATTATGGAAAATACACTTAAAAAAAACAAACGTTTGTCTGATTGAAAGAAATGGATTTAAAATTGCATTTCTTGTCAGAATCGATTTTAGTATAATGTAAAAGAGGAACACTAAGGTTAAAGTATTTTCTTTTTTGGTATCTTCTTGGCCGTCTTCCTGATGTTAAAAATACTCATTGATTTTCTAGGTAAATAAAAAAGCTTCCACAAACCACAGTTTTTCGCGGAACTGGCTGAATTTGGTTCGAAAATTGTCTAAATTCCATGTAGGTTAGGGTAGGTTAAATTTCCCTTCAAATATATTAGGATGCATTCGTAAGGGATGTCTGCGAATTGAGCTCAGGGGGAAATAATTTTTAGGGGGGCAATAAAACAATTGTTACAAATATGTCTTCATTCCGTGGTTGAAAGATAATTGACGAAAGTAAAGTTCCTCAATTTCTTTGGGTAAGCGAATTTCGATATTTTTGAGTAGCCTGCGACGAGTTATGAAATTTATTAAAGCCATTTGTGTCATAAATGTACCGTTACAAAGCGAAACCCGAATTTCGATATTTTTGAGCAGCCTGCGACGAGTTATGAAATACATTAAAGCCGCTTGTGTCAGAAATGTACCGTTACAAAAAAAACAACCACTCGAAGTTGGAAATATCGTACTTTTTAAATCGCTGTGTCTTCCAAACGGATCACCCGATTGCAACAAAATTTTGTGTGGATGATTTTTGTGTAGAAATGTTGTATGACAGAATAGATGAATAAAATCTCAGTCAGCGAGAGTTAAAAAATCGAGGGGTTGCCATACAACACAAAATTTTGTTCTTCGTTTGGAAAATACCAAACCGGGGGTGGGGGGGGGGATTCACAAAAGCTTGAAACTCCAAATTTTGTCTTTTCTTCATTCTTTCGCTTCGTCAAGTATTTTGTAACTCCCTTCCCTTCCGTACCACAACCTCCACTCGCGGGCATAATTTCGTATAGAGGCCTCAGAAAGGATTTTTTTTCCCGAAAATGGATCACGTCGTTATTCTTACAGCATCTTTCAATCCAAGTTTTACAATTTTGACATCAAAATGTATATGTGTGCAAAATCTAAAGTCAATCGGATACGTGGAAATGGGTCAAAACAAGGCTAGAGTGTTTGAAATATACCTACCCCAAAAGATGTTAATAGAAAGTGTATAAAAAAAATGAAAAATACCGTTTTTGGAATCAATGAGGGTATTCACAATCCTCTTCGGTATTCGGTATTCGGTATTTTCGGTAATATTAAAAGACTGAAAATATTCTGCTGTGAACATCCCACAGCACAGATTTGAGAACAGCGCTTTTATTTGATACGTGACCAAATCATGAACTGCGCATTTAATTGTAAAATATGTCACATACCTTTAAATCCATGTTTGATGTATTCTTTTGAATTTCTATTGTGGCAACGGCTATCAAAATTGAAAAAATTTGCATCAATCCGATGAGATTAACAAAAAGCCAGCGAGAAAATTTGACAACTGAAAACATTACTAGCGCCACCCGCGGTTGATTCTTGATACCGAATACCGAGGCTGAAAAACACGACTCGAGGCATGTATACAATTACCGAATTCGGTAATTCATTTTTACATGAACCAAGTTACCGTCTCGGTAAAAATCTGTTAAATTTGACTGAATTACCGAGCGGTAAATTTACCCGCATTTTAAAAGACGACTGTGAATTCCCTGAATGCATCTGGTATAAGGTTTATTTAATTCAAGATTCCCAACTGGTGGGTGACCAAAAAATATTTAGGGGATAAAATCATTTTTTTAAAATAAACTCAGGAAAGTAACGGATAAATCGTAGGTTATTTAGGGAAGATATCTTAACTTCAATGGTGTTTCAAATAAATTAAAGTTCTATTATTTCACTTTAAACCAGGGGTCATCAAAGTAATTGTCGCTCCCTTTACAATCAAAATTTATAACCACTACAAAGTAAAATACAGTTCGATAAAACACAACCTTCCACGGCAGTGGCTTGACACGAACTGATTTAAAATGAAATGCGTCATGCTAATAATGCATCGATTCCAACTCAAAGCACGATTCGTTTTATTCCTGCGATCCGAAGCCGCAACACACAAGCATTACAGCCCACAATAAAAGGTCGATTATAGTGGCTACGCTGTTAAAGCCAATCTGTGTGATGAGCCAGCCGAGCCAGTAGCTGATGATGCCTGCTTTAAACAAGGAAAGTTGCATTGATTTTTTGTTTTAATTGCGAACCTATAATACAAAAATAAAATGAAAATATAAAAATATAGACGATTTTAATGTGTGGATATCTTCTTCGCTCATTTTCCGCACTAACGGTAAATTTTCTGAAGAATTTTCTCCAATTCGATGCGCTTTACAGCAAAATTCGTGGCACAAAAAGTGTTTAGAATACAATATTAAAATATGGTAACTACAATCTGATTTTTGGCGTTAACGAAAAGTTAGGCAAAATTGTTTTCCAAACATTGTTTGCTTTGCAATATTTCAAGAAAATAGCGGAAAAATTACGGCGGGCCGAAATTCAAGTCTTCAACGTCTGTCTCTGGGTGAATACTTTTCTTTTTGTTCCATTTTTTCAACAAAAATCAAAAAAAAAAAAACAATGAAATTACATTTGGGTTATTTTAGATCTTGTGTCGACAATTTAATTTTTAAAACCAACAGACTCTTTTATATCATCAACTATATCTGTGAATTCATACCGCATCTATACTCAAACTGTAATCAAGGACACCAACATAACACTTTCATTAAAATAATTTTTGCCTAATTCCACATTAAAACTCCTTCAAGCTTTCTATTCGGCATATTTGATCTAAAATCATTTATAATTAAATTGCAGACAAAAAAAACTTCTATTCATTAAAAATAAAACTAATTTTCTTCTTTATTTTTTTGTTTTCTATTGCCTGCTGATTGGTGCTTGCATTGCTCTCTGGGTTTAATAATGTCATCATACAAACGAAATGTATTTTCTATTTGGTTTTTATTTAATTATATCCTTGTATGATTTTTTTTAAAAACATTTTTCCCCGTTTTGTTTTTATTCTTTGATTGATTTTTATATTGAATAAATCATTGAAACCATATGTGTTTTATAATGTTTTCCATTGAAACGCTTTCAATATTGTTAATAACATTTTTAATTTTCGATTATATATCAAAATTTCTTTATATTTTCTTTTATAAACTTCCATATAAAATGTGGCATGGGTACCGATATTTTTTTAAAAACTTTTTTTCGTTTAATTCTATGTCGATGTTGTTACTTTGATTTCTTTGCTAATTTTGTAAAATTTGTTAACAAAATCTATGAATATTGCTACATAAAAAAATAATGAAATGATGAAAAAGAATGCAAGAGTGTTGTTCAAAACTCAAAGATCGTTTTCTGTACCGACAACAAAAGATCCAAATAATTCAACAGGGATTGATGATCGTCAGGTATTTGTGATAAATTAATCGCTTTATTTATCAAATAAAATGTTTGTAGTTCTTTTTTTTTTTGACATGAATTTTGTATATACCCGTATTTTTACATTTTATAATATTAAATATTTTCACTTTTAGAATTATTTTGATCTTTTTATTAATAAATTAAGAGTAAACAAAACATTAATAATAGCAATGTGTGTTGAAATAAAAAGTAGCTGTATATTCTTCAATTGTTAAGCAAATTAATTATTATTTTGAGTGATTGGTTTTAATTTGAAAAATTAAGCTTGAAAATTTTTAATTATAGTCATGTCTGTCTTATATAATATTTATTGGCATCAAATCGTTTTTTTATTTAGTTTAAAAATGAGAGTTAGCAGAAAAATCTGATAGAATTTAGAAAAACCGGTGTTTAGTTTTTTCTTCTTCTCTGTTTCAAAATAACTCAGTTATTAGATAACAGTTATAGCAAGGGAAGGTGGTAGGGTTGAGCATCGAAAGCAAACCAGCGATAGTTGCCATTGCGCCTGTTTACATTAGGACTCATTTTGGTTCGTCCTGTCATTCGCTCCGGCCAAGTGATGGTGAGGGACGCAGTGGGGAGGGAAACCAAAAAGAGCGAACGAAATTTAGATTCACTTAAAATTTTCAGTCGCAAACCGGTTTGAGTCTCGTTTTGTTTTGATTTGTCATTTCGTTGTTTGCTGTGGTGTCGTACGCATCTGAAAATTCCGAGTTTTCTTTTTCAGATTGGTACAAAAATAGAGCCGTTGCTGATGAACCATATAATAAACTTGTTACTGAATATTATATGATCCATATTTGCATTAAATTTAACAAATTTCACTGCAAAAATTTCACAACTGAGTTAGATTTTGAGGTTATTTTCATCCCAATGTCTTGAACGTCAAAAAGGCGAAAGACGTAGCGAATGAAAAAGGCGAAGAGGCAGAAAAATGACGAAAGACGTGACGCCGCAGATTAAGTCCTAATGTAAACAGGCTCATTGAACGATAAATCGAGACGCACCATCAATGAGAAAACATCGACCCTAAACCATCGATGTTTTCCGATGATATGCTTCATTGTTATAAAAAGTATCTGGTTTAAAAACCACAGCATTTTAAATTACAGACCTTAAAACATATGATTTATTTGTAATATCAAATCAATACAAGTTTTCTAGGCCAATTACAACCTTTTACACCTCAAATTAACTATTTTGCAGGTATAATTGGTCCTTTTTGACAATTCTTTACATAACAAAATTTTGCAAATCAAATTAGGCTTTTTGCAGAACAAATTCAACTTCTTACAAATCAAATTCGTCTAGAAATTTCTTAGTAATTTTTTCTGAGTGATGAATTTGTTATTTATTCTGAACTAGCTTGCATACCCGTCGTTGCCGGGTTAAGTTTTTTCAATTTTTTTTATGGTCTATGTTGAAGCTAAACTTCAGGCCAATCGGTTTAGTAGTTTCCCCGCGAAAGAGTAACATAGCGCAAAAACTAAGTTTCGAAATCACTTTACCCCCTCCCCTTACTCCCCCACCCCTCGCGCTACGTTTCCGTATGCCTATGTTGGAACCAGAAATACCACAGACACTCATGCCAAATTTCAAGTCAATCGGTTCTGCCGTTTTTGAAAAGCTGCATAAAAAGCTGCATTTGGTCAATAAAAAGAATTTTTAGATTTGCAATTTGATAACTTTGATTTGCAAAATAGTGAATTTGATGTGTGAAATATTGCTATTGATCTAAAAAACAAGCTTTGGTTTTTATAGTTGGCCTCTGCCTTCAGTTAGCACTGAGGTAGCCATTGGTGGCAGTAACTTTTTGTCGAATTCCGAAACTAATAGTGTCTGACATAGGCCAACAAAAAGTAAGGAGATTTTATTTGCTTTTCGAACTTGTAAGACTTCCACCGAACCTAAACGGTGACAGAAAAACATCGCCACCAAACCTACACGATGACAGAAAAACATCGCCACCAAACCATCGATGGAAAACTTATCGAACATTGGTTTTTCACCATCGATGTTTTGGAAACATCGGGCCTCGATGCTTAACCCTAGTTAGGTGGTGTATATTAAAACCTGCTGCCCAATAGTTTCGTCAGAAAAAAACTGAAGATCTGGATCCCAATTCCGCAACGTTGAATTTTGCAGTTTGCACGAAATTCGCATATAATTTACATATGAAATTTTGCGTAAACCGCAAATGCACACTTGCGAAAGGCCATAGAGGGATAAGGGAACAAAAAGTGCCCCCAGAGATAGAAGCTTGAAATTTTTTTCGTAAGTTGCCACCATTACAACAAATATTTTCCCAAAATTTCAGTCCAAAAAAACGAGTAGTTTTGGAGAAAAAAAATAAAATGTGATTTTTTTGAAAAAATTCTAGCTCCGTAACGGGTTAACCGATTTTGATGAAACTTGTCGCAATTTTTTCGTTGAAAGTCATAGTTTTCAAAAAAAATTATAGCAAAAAAATTAAGTGTAAGGAACCGTTAGGAAAAAATATTTTTTGTTTTTAAAAAATTATAACGGTAACTTAACGGTTTTGCACTACTTTTATTTTTTTCTCAAAAACTCCTTAATCCCTGACCTACAAAACAAAAAAAATTACAGGGCAATCGGAGAGGTACTTCATATTCAAAAAGAATAAAATGTGAAAGATGAATCAATTTGTGAACTAAAAAGTTTAGGCGAAGAGGTAAAGGAGGGCGAAAAACGCAGATACTTAAAACCCAGCATTATATCTGTGCTTTTATGACAAAGTCACTTAAGTCGAAAATCGGCATTTTTCAGGAGAGCGATTTTAAGAGTAAAAAAAAATTCTGAAAAAAACTTTAAGTTTTAACACATGTGAAGTATACCATTCGATAGCCAAATGGGAGCTCCGTATTTCATCCATAGTATTTGCATATCTTGTTTTAAAAAAGCGATACTATTAAAATTATAAAAAAGTTCTTTTGACTTATCAAGAAATACGATTAATTCAAATCCCAGAAAAACTTACGTAACATAAAGGCTTTTACCAAAAAAATGAAATACCAAAACGTTGTATAATGTCGACTTAAGTTGGTTTGCGAAAAAGATTTTATGTTTCAATAACCTTTCAAAATCATCATATGTAATGTAAACATAGGAGTAAGCTTGTAATTTGGTAAAAACCACAATTTCGACTTAAGAAGTTTTGTCAAAACGAAAAATTACAGTTAGACGGTTTTTTTTTGCGGGAAATATTTGACATAAGTTTTTTTACCAGAATTATTTTTAGAAGCTAACTATGTACAAAATAACTAATATATACCTAAAATATTTTTCGAAAACCATTGTGTATCAAAACTCTACTTAACGCTTGTTAGTTTTGAAGCAAATTTAGATTTTTGGCTTCGTTTTGCATAAAAAAATATTATTTGTTCAGCAAAAAAACGCATTTTTTTTGCACATATGCAAGGAACCAAAACTCCATTGTTCTGACTAAATTACATATGTTTTTTAATTGTTTTTTTTCAAATATATAGAAAAATTATACTCACTCTTCGTATTTTTTTTCAATCACTGTTTTTAACGATTTTTAATAATTTTTAATAATTTTTCAAAAGCGCATTTCTCGACCGAATTCTAACGCAACCAAAATAAAGTTTCAATCCACATATAACGGTATATGCTGCCAACCAAATAAATTTTTTTAAGTAGAAGAAACGTTGCGCTATTGCAACAATGCATTAAAGCGTCGTTAAATATCTCTCGGCCTTTTACAAGAGAGGTTTTTAGGTATGTTGCAGAACTACAACATGGCGACACAAAGGGTTAAGTTATTTAGGCGGTTTAATATCTCTATATCTATTAGTCGCAGAAACATACCGAAAATACCAAAATAAAGTTCTTTAAGAGCATAACACGATTCTTGACATAACTCGAAATTTGCTTAAGTCGACTTAAGTGACTTTGTCATAAAAGCACAGATATAATGCTGGGTTTTAAGTATCTGCGTTTTTCGCCCTCCTTTACCTCTTCGCCTAAACTTTTTAGTTCACAAATTGATTCATCTTTCACATTTTATTCTTTTTGAATATGAAGTACCTCTCCGATTGCCCTGTAATTTTTTTTGTTTTGTAGGTCAGGGATTAAGGAGTTTTTGAGAAAAAAATAAAAGTAGTGCAAAACCGTTAAGTTACCGTTATAATTTTTTAAAAACAAAAAATATTTTTTCCTAACGGTTCCTCACACTTAATTTTTTTGCTATAATTTTTTTTGAAAACTATGACTTTCAACGAAAAAATTGCGACAAGTTTCATCAAAATCGGTTAACCCGTTACGGAGCTAGAATTTTTTCAAAAAAATCACATTTTATTTTTTTTCTCCAAAACTACTCATTTTTTTGGATTGAAATTTTGGGAAAATATTTGTTGTAATGGTGGCAACTTACGAAAAAAATTTCAAGCTTCTATCTCTGGGGGCACTTTTTGTTCCCTTATCCCTCTATGGCCTTTGGGCCCTTATTTCTCACAATATTTTTGTGTAATTTTCTGTGATGGACTGAAATTAGCTGTCCCTGGAAACGTTCTGCTGATAAAAAGATTAGAAGAATCTTGTCATCCTTAGATTACGCCACTTTAAGTTTTAGGTACGCCACTTTAAGTTTTAAAAGTTTTTAGTTCTATCGGCAAAAAAAATTAAACGCAGTTTTCTTAATTCAACTCTTGAATTGTAAACTGAACATCTTAGAACGCTTCGCCCCCGATATTTGTAATACGTTTAAAATTTTGAAGATAAAAATGTAAAAAAAAACCATCTCTACGTACATTAAATACGAAATTTCAGATAAATATTTAAGCCATAATACGAGTATATTGGAAATGGTGATTGTTATATTATTAGGAAAACCAATTTATTCAGATTTTCCGAAATAAAAATTGTATAAAATAATTGACAAATTCCAAATATCAAAATTGTTGATTATAATAAAAAGATCAAAACAATTGATTGCATTTAGTATGCATACTTATCAAAATATTTTTCACTTGATTAAAATAAGGATTGTTTTTTAGGAACGAGGATCTCGATCTTCCGTTTCGAATGAATCGAATGTTTTACTAGATCCAGAAGTTTTATCCGATTTATCAACTCAGGCACTAGTTTTAACCGTTTTAGCGACTCTAGTTAAATATTCTACAGATGAAGTTGAAACCAGAGTACTTTACCAATATTTAGCTGAAGGCTCTGTTGTCTTTCCTAAAGTGTTTCCTGTGATGTAAGCTAACAATTAGAAAATGTGTTTTTTTCCTAAATTATCACATTAAAAAATATTTTCATAATTTCAGTCATTCCTTGCTTGATCAAAAAATCAACAACATTTTATCGATTTCTAACGATCAAGTCGTATTGATGGCAGTTCAGAGCATTATACAAAACATGCTAGCGAATGAGGATGCAACACAACAACAATTACATTTCTTACAGAGTTGCGGCTTCGGGGGACTATGGAGATTTGCTGGACCATTTACAAAGGTTAGCAACTGATTTTTTAAAAATCTATTTTTACAATGAAAAGCATATAATTTTTTATTTGCAGTACAATATGATGGGCGAATCATCAGAATTGTTTGTGAATTGCTTAGAAGCCATGGTTGAGACCTGTTTGCCAGCAGATGAAACTCCAGCGGTACCGCCATCGCCGCGTCCGTATAATCTCAGCTCAAGCTTGAGCAGTTTAACTTTAGGATCACCAACTGATAAAGGTTGATCTTGATTAAATTTTATTGAATTTAATAAAAAATCTGTTGTTGTTTTGTTTTTATTTTTGTTTGATGTAAAAATAAATTTTTCACAAAGATCTTTTCTTCAATTCTGTAGCCTTTTCATCGGAGTCGTTAGATCATGACAACTTTGGCGGTAGTGTTAGTTCTCTACGTCGCGCCTCCTGTAGTAAAGCTCGACAAATCAAACATCGAGTTACCGATAGTCCATCTCATTAAAACCGCATCTAACAGAGATAACCAAGTGCTAAAAATATTTCATTATGCATGTGCAACCGTTCACAACAACATTTATGAATAAGGAAAATGCTTAAAATATGTTTCAAATGTTTTAATATATGTTTTTTTTTTCATTTTTGCGAGTATGATTTTTTGTTATTAATATATCGATAAGATTTTTACTAAAGTGATGAGCAATTAAAAAATGATTAAACTAATTCAATGCTGCTACAAAATTTATAATCAAAAATAACTGGAAAAGGTTCGAAATTTAACAAAAAAAGGATTTATCTAAAAAATTATAAAGCTTGTCAGTTTATTAGATTTTTGTAAAATTTTATCTCATAAACCACACTAATTTCGCACGTTTCCTTTCACAATATCACACTAATTTGGAAGAGTTTCATATTTTCATTATCAGTTGCAATCCATTATTCTGAGAAATTCATCAGTTTGTCAAAACGTGTGGTAGGAGGAATGTGAGAGCTTTGAGACGCAAGGTAGTAAAATCAAGCATGTGACAAAAAAACGAAAGAAATCACAAAA
The DNA here is from genome assembly GCA_964034945.1 of Chrysopilus asiliformis. Taxonomy (NCBI): domain Eukaryota; kingdom Metazoa; phylum Arthropoda; class Insecta; order Diptera; family Rhagionidae; genus Chrysopilus; species Chrysopilus asiliformis. Next base: position 101,656,705 of record OZ035960.1, read on the forward strand.
AAATATTCTAATTTTCGTGGCGAAAACCCTTAAACAGTAGCGTACCAAAGTTTTGTGACCGGCCTTAAAGATATGAACATTTTTAAACCCTAAATTAACATAATTGGCTTTCCATAAAATATGTAACCCTTTTGGCGGAGAATGGATCTATGATCAGAGATGTACAGCGGTTTTTGAACCGAACCAAAAACTACTGAACCATTAGAATTTGTGAACCAAAAACCAATTACTGTAAAAAAAAATTGTCGCACCAGAACCAAACCATTTTTAAAAAATCAGTTGTGGTCAACACAAAACTTTCTTCTACAAAATCTACGACCCTGCGCAGTTTACGCTAGAGCCCTCTCGCGTTGTCAACCTAAGACGACCTCCCAATAAATTCTTGGTTTATTCAAAAATATCAAAAACGTACAAAATTTGAGATAACTTGAGAACTGTAAAAGATATCAATTTACGGTAAATGGCAAAAAGGTAGAAAATTTTAACATCTCCAATTCTTCCTTAAATTAATTTGTCGAAAAATCGTTAGTTTGCAAGTAATTTGCAAAAATATTTTTTTTATATTTTAATCTAAATATCTCAATAACGGTAAAAGATAACGGATAACGGTAAGAAACAAAATTGTGCAGAATGCCATTCTCATTAATTCACTTCATACATTCAGTCAGCAAACACCCGTTAATTTTCGAGATAATCGCAAAAAACTGTTTTTTTTTGGAAATAACGATTTATCTCGATAACAGGTTGAGATATCGAGTTATAGCTAAAGACAAAAGTGTGGGAAATTTTATTTTCTCCAAGTTTTGTCATACTTAAGGCCACTAAAAAACGCGTAGTTTGGGCGTAAATCGAGAAAAACGAAATGGCGATTTTTGACAAACCGCCATTTTGAATACTTCCGGTTAACGGATTTCCACCAAAAGTTGATAGGATCGTCCCATTTCAGGACCCAACATGCCTATAAAATTAATTTCATAGCTCTATTAGTTTTTGAGAAATCTTGTACACAGGCTGACAGACAGACTAACAGACAGAAAGACATTTTTTTAATATGACTCCAATCGACTCAGGAGTGATCGGGAAATGTTTTTTAGGCGAAATTAAGAGGTCGAAATTTTTCATGAATACAATACTTTATTATACTCCGTAGAAGAAAGTAAAAATATAACCGATCTAAACAAAAAAATTTTTTACTGGTTCGATTCATAATTAAATTTTTGAAAAATTATTGTTTTCTATTATTGGCCAGATTTAGAGTCTAGAACTTTTCTACGTTAATTTAATACCCAAAAACTCAAGAAGTATAACTAATATGATCTGGAAAAGTAAGAATTAATTAGTAAGAACCAAAAACCACTGAACCATTGAAATTTTGGAGAACCAAAACCAGAACCAAATTTCTGATGTTTTAAAAACACGAACCAGATTTTTAAATTTTCGGAATCAAAACCAGGATTACCTTTTTGAAATTTTAGAATCCAAAATCAGAAATTCAATTCACTCGTGAACTAAAATTGAACCACATTCAAAAAACTGTTTGTTTGCTTTCCTGCCTACGATAGCGTGACTAAGGCCCGTTTACACTAAATACCTTTTGTTATGTGTTTACTTAAGATATTTAAGTCTCAGATTTTCTTGGGCTTAGCCTACTTAAGCACTACTTTATTTTGCACGAATATTACGCCCGAACGGGTTTAAAAGCCATTGAGAAGTTGCAAGTACGCCCTACAAGAGGAGGGCGAAAGTTAACGTGACGTATTTTATGGACAGCACTAAAAAGATCATCTTTTTTAATGTTTCAAGAAGAGATAGGTTGGCGTTTTCTCGATTCCTTCTTAAGAATTCCTAAAAATAATGCATGTTAAACCAGTTTCTTTCCTAAAGCTTTTTTGTTGCAACATTTGTAAGGTTTTTTGCAATCCAGGTACAACCGATGCTATTATTAGTTTAAATTAAATAATGATATCGTCAGCATCCAGCTATAACTACCAGTACTCAACTTCGATAAAACAAGTTGATTGGATTTGAAATGATGAGACTTGAATCCGTATCAGCTGAATGTTTTTTTTTCATACCCTGATGCTGCCATTTGACCGTTGTCTCCTGGAATTTGTTGCTTTTCTTGTGGTTTTTTGGATGATATAAATTTGGGATATTTTCTTTTATTTATAAGCAGTTTTTTTGTAAAATGATTGAAACAGAAAAAACCGCATTCGCATTTATGCGATTTGGATTTATTTTCACTTGACATGAGTAATCATTTTATTCCTTTTTCTAGAATTGTAACGATGGGAAAGCAATTCTTGTCTTTTTCAAAAAAAAAAAAAAGCAATAGAAAAGTTAAATCCAAACACGGATTTTTGGACTGCATTTGCTATAAAAAAATTCCCTTGTTTGCTAAAAATGATAAGAAAACAAAAGGAAAATTAATAAAGAATTGAAATAGTAAGACAAAAAATTAATTACTCATCATTTTAGTAGCAATCGTAGGTGATATTTATTTTTTTATAAAATTCATATAAATAATCGACGCACAATTTCTATTTTTGTACCTGTACTTCCAAATTTAATCCAAAGTAAAATTTTATCAAAACATTTAAGAGATTTTATTAAATTTATTGTAATATATGTGATTGATGTGATTTGTAAACAAGAATGACCAATCAAGCTATTAACATTTAAAATTCAGTTTCCCTTGGAAATTACTTTAAAATGCTTTGTAGTAAAAGCCAAATTGTATTTTCACCTAAAATTTTTCAAAATATGTATTTTTATATGAGTTTTCCTTTATAGCAAAAGAGTTTTTGGTGAAAATATGATGCATTTACATTAGAATAGTGCGATTTTATGCTCGTCGCAACAGTAACAAAGCAAGAAAATGATCTTACAACGCTTCATTATTTCACAGTACACAGAAAATTTATATGGTAGTTCTATTTATATTATATATATGTAATAAGTTCAAAAATATAGATAAATGAATCTATTTAAAATTAATATAGAAATAATATTTAAAAAAAAATGTTATCTCTGTATGTCTTTACTGCATATTTATGTATGTGTTATACAATTAAAAATGCTTGTTAATAACAACAATATTAACGTCTTCTGTATTCTTAAATTCATTGAAAGGCTCAACGTCTAACTTAATGTACACAAAAAATATAATAAAATGTGATTAAAAATTAAATGAATCTTTTTAAAGTTTAAAGGTGTAAGAAGTTGAATTATTTAATATCAAATTGAACCTCAATAGCTGCGAATTTATTGATAACTCGATTTTTTTCTTCAATATCGTTAAACTGTATTTTCATACTAAAATATATCGGGTACCTTGAAATATTCGGTAATGGCTGTCCATAAAACATGTCATACTTGTAAGATAAAGTGCACACAGAGAAAAAAAGTAAATCTAACTATTTTTTAATGGAGAATCGTGACTATTAGTAAATAAGTTAATTTAAATTACAAAAATTGTTATAACAATAGTCCATTATTATAATAAATTTAACTACTTAGTAGTAAAATTTACGATTTTTTGATTAAATTGACTATTTTTGTAATTGAAATTGATTAATTTGGAATTGTAGGGCTTGCAGCAAAAAGGACTAACTCCATCATATCATCATATCATACTAATATATAAAATAAAAATGAGTTGGTGTCTGTCTGTCTGTCTGTCTGTTCCTCTTTCACGCAAAAACGGCTGAACCGATGGACTTGAAATTTGGCATGAGTGTCTGTGGTAGTTCTGGTTCCAACATAGGCATACGGAAAAGTAGCGCGAGGGGTGGGGGTAGTAATGGGAGGGGGTAAAGTGATTTCGAAACTTAGTTTTTGCACTATGTTACTCTTCCGCGGGGAAACTACTGAGCCGATTGGCCTGAACTTTAGCTCCAACATTAACCATAAAAAAAAATTTGAAAAAAACTTAACCCGGCAACGACGGGTATGAAAGCTAGTTATTGATACTTTTCAGAAATTAAAAAAAGCTTCATAAAAGAAATTTTTTTCCGCACTGACGCTGTATACGTTTACACATATATTGCCACCATAATATTACAATAATACCAATTCGAAACGAGAGAAAATCTTTTAAATTTTGGTGCTACCTCGGACCTCCTTTTTTTCGAAAGTGGAATTACTCCGTTCTTGCTGCAAGCCCTTCAATTGAGATTAACTTTTATTATTTATTTTCTCTGTGTGTGGAGGTATTAAACTTGCAAAAAAGCGGGAGTTCCGAAAAAAAACTAGCGTGACGTATTTTATAGACAGTCCTTACCGTGATTTTTCTCACGACTTATCGACGGTTGACCGTATCTACATTAGGAGTTTTTTTTTATAACTTTTTGATTTCCGCCTGCCTGTGAAGAAAATAACTTCCGAAGGGATTGAGCTAGAGACATAAAATTTTGCACAGATAAGTTGCTCGTAAAAAGTGAGCTAATCTCTAGACCCGACTAGATCGGACCATTTTTCTACGATGGGAAAGCTATTTACGATTTTCTCGAAAACGGTCTATCGTATCGATAAATGTATACAAGCAAACTGTATTTAGAATATGGTTTTACATAAGTCTGCCATACATCAAAATTCAATCGGACCACTCAAAATTCGGTCTGTTATGGAGCGTTTGAAGATTGCCCGTGGCAATTGCTTTTAATCTGGTTCAATCCTAAAATTTCCCAGTAATTGAACCCACATTAATTGCAATCAGCATTTTGTAAAGAGAATGTAACTTTACGAAAATCGAATAGAATTATATTAGAAAAATATCGCGGTTTATGATTTCGCACATCACCTATTTGAAAGAGAACATTCAAATCACGTTCGTTTTTAATAGCAAGGTCAAACTAATTGCACAAAACTTCACGCACGAGCGTAAGGAAGTGAACCCGTGTTTCGCCTTGCGCGAATCGCTACCTGAAAAAAATCTCTTGTTTAATTGCCGTTAAGTGGGGTATATTCCTTAGGTAGCAAAGATAAGGGTCAAATCACCGAATTTACTTTTGGTTCTTTACTTTTGCTTCCTTTTCGTCTTCGTCGACAAAAACTAAGTAAAATTGGTAACAGCTGCATGCGTGCAGGTGACTTCATCTGTATGTGGGAATATTTTTATGAAACTTTCTCACGATCCGATCCTTTTGGAAGTGAGCCCTCGGCTCGCATTAGTTCGTATGTCAGGATGGATGGCAGTCAACGATAGTCGTAAGTGCAACCAGAAGAATGTAAAGAAATTTCTTTACACGTGCACGTCGCACGTAAAACCGAACTTACATACCTCCAGCTAGTCGTGGATGGCTGGATGACGGTATTGTTGTCAATTCGGATCAGGTCGGATCGAAAAAGGATCGGCCGGGGTAACGAAAACCGTACAAAAAGGGAATGCTCGCCACATTCTGTATTCATTTTGAGTTTTCTTCTTGAGCGGTGATCATCTAATAGAATTTGCTGAGTTTTTTCTCGAGTTTTTTTTACCAAATTTTTTTCTTCAAAGTTTTTGGTTTCTGTTTAAGTTTTAATAAAATGGGTATCGATGGTTTAAAAACAATGTCGAAAACGCAACATTATCGGAAAGTGACGAAACCGCTTCTCGAGCGTAAAAGGCGAGCTCGCATGAATCACTATTTGGACGAGCTGAAAGATTTAATCGTCGAAACAATGGGAACTCGAGGCGAACAAGTAGCGAAGCTGGAAAAGGCTGATATTCTGGAATTAACAGTGACGTATCTCAAAGATAAACATGAGCAGCAATGGAAATACACACCCGGCGGAAGTCCATTTAATGTTGAAAAATTCCGTGCCGGCTATACTCAAGCGGCTTATGAAGTGTCCAAAGTTTTCGCAACAATGCCTGGAATCGATGTTCAATTCGGAACCAAATTAATGAAACATCTTGGCTATAAGCTGAAGGAATTAAACATCCCTGATCCGACTACCACCAAATGTACCACCACAGATCACAATTCACCCACAATTCTGACGCCACCACCGTCTCCCACTCCAGAGTTGAAAACAACCCGAAATTCAGTAGAATCCACCAAAGATGTTTGGCGCCCTTGGTAAATCATTTAATTAATCTCGTTTAACAGTGTTTTAATTTTTTGATAAAAATATCATTATTTGCAACGAAAGCTTTAACAGAAAATGTAATTAGTTTTATAAGTTTGTTTATTTACTATTATATAAGATTTTTTTTCACCGCTTTTAAGTAAATTTATATCAATGTAAAATTTTAAATTTCTTGTGAGTTTTACAAATGAAAAATGTATTAAGGATTTATTCCACATTCTTTTCTTATAGAGTGTATTTCAAGCGGTATGCATATTAAAAGCTTTAATTTTTTTTAAATGTTAGTTATTGTGATTATTCTGTGATAAATACTAGAGAGTTTTACTGTAGTTTTCAATAATCAAATAAATATAAATGATTCAAATTTTTGTTTTAATTTTTTACAATTTCAAATTCATCGAATTCGGACTGCATTTTCTTTAGAAATCCCCTTAGGCTTTCACCATACGGGTATAAAAATTAAATTGTAAAATTGCATATAAACTTTATGAGCAGTTTTAGTATTTTGTATTTTATTAGTTACATAATTTTTTTTTTTGAAAATTTCAAATCATTTGGCGGGCCGCATTTTCAAACGTCTCGGGCCGCATGCGGCCCGCGGGCCGCGGGTTGGCCACCGCTGCTTTAGACTATCGGCATTTTTTAATTTTAAGGTTGTTGTTTTAAATATTCGTTATATAATTGGAATCTGCATGCGTAGAGTCGCCGAGATTGTATGTAGCCATGACCACTCCGGCAGTCTAAAGGTTAAAGTTTTAAACGTTGCAAAAGAAATTTTGAACGTCTAACAAAACCTCCAAAGGAAGGATGTTTTTTAAACTTTTACTAGATGCTTTGTTTCTATTCGGTTTGCGAGTTCATCCTTAAAATTTTTGTCTAAGGACGAAATTTGTAATAGTTATTGAGGAGATTTATAGAGTCGCATAAAAACTCGTAAACCGCGTAAAGAACAATGCACGAAAATGCCCTTTAACCTACTTTTGGGCACTCGTTGCACCCAGTGTTGTGCCGCGTAGTCTACGTGAGGTAGACTACACCATTCTCTACGCGTAGACTATTACTGTAGACAATGGTCTATTCTCTACGCGTAGACAATGTAGACAATCGATAAAATAAAGGATAGCTGATTTAGTTTTAAAATCTCATTTCCTTCAATTAATTTTAACATAATAAAGCACAATTTCCAGGAAGCAATCGCCTAATGCTGTAATGGAGAACTTCGGAGCAAACTTTAGTGGCAATTCTAATTCTTTTCATGCAATCTAAGCAGTTTTTTTTTAAATTTTTGCAATTGAAATCACATTGAATTCTAAAATCTTTTTGCTTTACACATTTTTCAATATAACGAACCGTTTGTTTAAAAAACTGATTCATTCGTATGAGATGGCTTTGCTCATTTAAGAATATCTGTTTAATTTGTTCGAAAAACACGTTTGTTTCTAGTCTTTAGCTTATCCGTTGAGAGTTGTCGTATTTACAGATAGACGGAAATCAATACGGAAGTAATTCAAATCAAATAATATATGTTCAAATCAAATAATATATAGACCTATCAAAGGTTGGTCGATTTCGGCTTTGACAATATATGACTCACTAATGACTTTGTTTTGACAGATATGAGAAAGTCTACATTGTCTACGCAAAGTCGACGTTGTCTACGCCAATGTCTACATTGTCTACCCCAAATCGATTGTCTACGCTATTGTCTACACTAAAGTTAAAGTCTACGCGTAGTGGAACAACACTGGTTGTACCAGCATTAGAAAGGCATTTTGCTCTAGTTTCATGGACACGAGCTCTTTTTTGACGGAGACTGCAGGGGGATGGATGGTCAGCTGCCATCTTAGACCAAACGATTTTTCCATAAAGTTTTCAACATTTTTAATATTTTGAACCAGTTGGAGTTTCACATTCGTTGTACTTGCGTTGGAAACGTGATTTGTGTCCATGAAACTAGAGCATATTACCTTCCCAATAAATATGAATTCCAGTAATATCCCGTAAAATATTCTAAAGATCGCAGGACGATTTTAGTAGGCGTAAATTTTTCTTTGGAAACTAGTTGTCTCATAGTTAAATATCAATTGTGATCAACACAACACTTTTTTCTGCAATATTTAGTTTCGGAAAAAAATAAGTAGAAATTTTTTTTTTCAAATATTTCAAGAACCGTTAAGGCTACGCAAAAACCGTTAAAGGAAAACATGTAGAAAATTTTATATCCTTTAAATTTTGTTATATTGACTTCTCCAAGAAAGGACAAGGGTTTCGAGAAATTATTAAAAAACGCTATTTCACTTTTCCGAATGTATGGGAGGTACCCGTTATAGCTACCGTTATGTTTGAGAGAAAAACTACGATTTTTGTAAAACTTGTTCACAAAAAATTGTTTTTTCAAGTCGTTAGGTCAACTCGTTCTCGAGTTATTTAAGATACGTACAACGGACAGACCGACAGACAGAAGCACGGACATCCTCATAATTTTGCCTGAAACGGTTTTCGTACTGATCAAAGATTTTTATCTGACCTGTTATCGAGACGGTCGCCGTCATGAATACAATACTTTCCCTCTACAGGAGAGGATTGGAAAACGAATTGAAATTCCTCTAACTATTGATGAGCTAGCGGGGAAGGGGATTAGAATAAAGGATAACTTTAGGTTAGCACGGCCTAAAGTCCACTTTAAAAAAATAAAGTTGACACGAAAATGAGGTCCTGGACACACACTTAAATACATAAGGATATTTTTATTATTATTGAGGATGTCCGGTATCCTTGATAGCTTGAGTTTTTCTTGAAATTTTCGGTTGATCTCGAAATTAAAATTGCCAGCAAAAAATCTTTGCAAGAAAAAAAGGGAAAAAAATCTATACTGCGCAGAATCCATACAACAAACGTTATTATCGAATGCAAATTTTTTAGCATAAACTACCGACTGTGTCAATTCAGCGAGATGAGTAGATCAAGTAACGAATCAAGCGAGGTTCAGGATCATTTGACGTGCCAAGAGCGTGTCCGTCCCCTGATATGCATGACTTAAGGTGGTTATCAGTCGTGCGTCTCTCCCCTAAACTTGATGCCGTGTGGCCAGCGTTAGAATGAACGCATGTTGGACGTGTTCTGTGAAGCAAGCAAGATCTTCCTGCGTTTATAGGAATGTTTTCAGTTCGTCGTTCGTTCAAATCTCCCTAGCATCATTACTCAACTTTACCCTCCTAGTCCCATGCGGGAAAACACTTAAGCCGTACCTTTGACTTAAGTTTAAACAACAAGGAAACCAACATCTGCCACAGCATATCCGAAGCCTTTGGCAGGTGAACCAAATTACTTGTGTGAGAAAGCAATCCTCAAAGTATTTCCCACGGTGTCGATGAATTAAATCGCAGGCCGACAAGCCAGGAAAGCAGGCAGAGTTGGGCTTTTGTTTTTTTCTACGGTATCGTCGTTTTGGTTGAGGGGTCGCCAAAACGGTAGGGAGAGCGAGGACCAGGCGAATTCGGGTAGCTCAGTATAAATGAAAAATCACAAACATATTTTAGACATTTTTAGTTAACGTCCGATCGAGTGAAGACACACACGGTTGATTCAGCCGTGGTTGATCTATAAGTTTAATTTTGAATTTGATGAATTTTAACGTTTTTATGTGAGAAAATGGCAGCAATTGAAATGGAAATGTCCAAGACATACCAGTATAGAAAAGTCATGAAACCAATGTTGGAGAGGAAACGCCGTGCAAGAATTAATAAATGCTTAGATGAATTAAAGGATTTAATGGTGACGACCTTGGAGGCCGAAGGCGAACATGTGACGCGTTTGGAAAAGGCAGATATTCTAGAGTTGACCGTTACACATCTTCAAAAATTGAAGACGCAAAAACGTCAATTTGGCAATCGATCACTCCTTCAAGTGGAAGGATTTCGCTCTGGATTTATCTTTGCGGCAACGGAAGTGTCGCGTACTTTGGCACAACTTCCTGGTGTTAATGTGTCGTTTGGAACACAACTAATGACACATTTGGGTCAGCGTTTAAATCAAATACAGCCAGCCATCAAAGTTCCAGTTGCCACTCCGCTCAATAAACCGTTATCCGTGGATACTAGTGGATACCATTCGCCGGATATAATGGGATTTTCACCTTCATCTTCGCGGTCCAGTTACACAGGAAGTCCAAAAAATTGTAATAACCTGAAACCAGTGGATTCACAGTCCGATGGGAATGTTTGGCGGCCATGGTGAAGTGCCTCGAAATCGATTATTATAAATGTTTTTCACTAATTATTGTTTATATGAAAAAGAACGTGTTTGTTAAGAAATCGTACGGATTCTAGAAATCGTTAGGGTTACGAAAACTGTTTTGAAAGCTTTAATTTTTTGTGATACTTGTAAAGTTTAGTTTTTTTTTTAAGATCATTTTTTTAATGTATGTTCTCCAATTCAGGTAATATTTGAATGTTAAGTTTGAATAATAAGAATAAATCATTTTTACATACATTTCTTGTGTTTGTCATTGTTTTGTGGAAATATCAATCAAAATGATTTTTCACGAAAGTTGAAATTTTATGTTTTTTGGTTGTTGTTGCAGAATTTCGCAATTCGTATTATTTATATAAAACTTGAATAAAAGATTTGCAGTAATATAAAAGAGGGTGCAAAGCGGACGCAGTGACCCCAAAGTCGAAGATTTTGTGCGAATTTAAGGCGCAACATCCAATTTGCGCTGCGATTGATACTCAGGATTCGTCTTAACATGCGAAAACATTGTTCAATGATTTTTGAACAAGTAAATTTTCTATAAATATATTTTTTTCAAATTCAATTGTTTTCACATTGATTTAAGTACGCTAAGTCAAAAAAGGCAAATTTCTTGCCCTCAGAAAGCAATTTTTTTTCGCGTAATAAAAAATTTCTGCAAAATACTGGAGTGGTATTCCGTAACTTGTTTCAAGCGTTTTTTTCGAGTTAGAAGAAAAAGTAGTATTCGCGATCTCTGTTTCGCCCTGTCATTTATCTTGATCGGAACAAAGACAGCGAATATTACTTTTTCTTCTAACTCGAAACAAACGCTTCAAACAAGTTACGGAATACCACTCCTGTTCCAGTAAATTTTTGAAGAAAAATATTTTCTGAATAAATATCAAGTTGTAAAAGTTTAAACTCACTGTTCTTTCATTTTTTTTAAAAGCGGGATTTTTAAAAGTTCGAGGTTATGTGAAACGTGTTTGGCGGTGTTAATTTTTATTATGTAAAATCTGTAAAAATTTGTTTTCGCGGTAAAAATCTAGTATTTCATGTTAAGCAATAAAACACCAGCAGTTAAATTTGGACTTTTTAGCAGTTTTATTAATTAACCCGTTCGGTACATGTTTTTTTCTATGGGGGTTAAAAATACTCTCTATACAAATTAATGATGTTTAAGCTATTAGTATTCATTTAAAAAAAAATATTTTTTTTGTTTTTTACAAATACGTCCACTGTAGTCCAGCTTTTTACTCAAAAAATCAAAATTGGGTCACAAATGCACCTAAAGGTGCACTGAATGAGAATAGAGTGTTGAAAATAAATAAATAAGAAGTCAATTAAAATTTTTAACTGCGTTGCCATATGGCACCCATACCGAATGGGTTAAATAAACTTTTACTTTAAATTTTCTGTAGAAGGTGGTAACAATTTAGAATTATTTAAGGTCTCGATTAGATATAAACAGGGATGGGAAACGATATCATAACGTAACGAAACAACGAAATGATTTATCAGCTTTTTCTTCAAATTACGGTATAACGGTATAGAAATTTAATTCCGGTACAATAACGAAAACCGCAACAAAATATTTCGTTGTGCGGAAATGAAGTCAAATTTTGACAACTTTTGTGAATTTATTCTGCAATAGATGAACAAAATTTGCGTAATTATTTCTTAAAAAAATGTAATTTTTATAAATGTTTCGATACGATGAAAACAGGAAAAAGTATTCCGTTTGTATGGGAGAGGGAAGAGCAGGGATCCGATTGGATTTTGATGTATGGATGAGTTATGTAAAATCCTATTCTAAACACATTTTATCTTTGTATATTTTTTAATATGACCCACCGTTTTCGAGAAAATTGAAGAAAAACTGGAGGGGGGGGGGGAGGGGGGGGGAAGGAATGGTTCAATTTTGCCTGTTCAAGAATTTACAGGTCGATTATCTTAGACGCGTCACTTCGCGTGACTCCAAATTGCCTGTTGTTGTTGGTATAAAACAACAAATACAACAGACAAATTTCGAGTCACGCAAAGTGACGCGTCTAAGATAATCGACCTGTTATCCTAGCCATTTACGAGAAACGTAACTATACAAAATTTCAAGTCTGTAGCTCAATCCTTTCGAAAGTTATGATGTTCACCCCTGGTGTTCATCCCTAATAACGTGGTGTAGTTCATTTTTGCGTCCAATGGTTGGTGCGTTACAAACCGTATACTAAATTTAAATATAATGTTAATTTAATGTAATGTTGTTATCTTGCTATAAAATTTGACGAATATCTATGCTAAATATTTTAACACGTTCGTGACATTTGCTTTTTCAACTTTTTTTACATTTGGACATCGTGTGGTACACTAGCGATTTGTTTTCTGGCGGTTGTGCGCCATCGGTGGTACACGGTGCGGTGCGCGCCATCGGTGGTACACGGTGCAATATGAGTTTGTTCGCATCCATCCTTAGAAAATTAAAAATTTTGTTTTAAGATGTCATTTGGTTGTTGTAGAATTGAGAAAATTAACGGGTCAATATCTCGGTAGAATAGTACTTCGTACAGAAAAAGGTTTTTGTGCGAAAAATATTTAAAATACGATTTTACAAATTATAAATATTGCAGTTACTAGAAAAAAGAGGAAAACAAACTAATTGTTTGCATTGTTTCATTGTTTACATTATTTACTATGATTTTGGTTCAATTATTTTTAATTTTCTACAAGTAAACAATGAAGTAAAATACGTTTTGTAAACAATCTTAATTTTCTTTTTTGAATAAAACATTTTCATTATAAATAATAGAGCAAGGTCCTTTAATTAATTATATATTGTTTTTTAAATGCAAATATCGTCATTTTTCTCTGTTGACAACAAATACGACTTTTGTTTTTCTCCGATTTTGAAATGAATAAATTATGCATACAAAATATGAAGTTTTAAATATTCTATTGACATATTTAAGTGAAACACTTCGTTTTGTTTACATTATAAACTTTATGAAAGCCCAAATATCAAATGTTCATCACTTAGTGCTCATTTCCAAAAATATTATTCCAGAATTTTGTGCCGGAGGTATTTTGATAGTGATATTACATTTACTTATCTCTTAGGAATATTTTTAGACAGTACCTCTCTAGAATATTAAGTAATCTTTTGTGTAGACGATAGCTCTTGACATGGTAGCAATCAACATTTTGAACTTGACCTTATTTACACAAAATTTGCCATAAAAAACCATAAAAAACTAATGAAATTTTGAGTATAAATATCGGCACTTTGTAGCATCAATTTTAGTTGTTAAATTTTTATATTGTAAACGGTTGATCATCGGTGAAAAATTTCCTCCAAAATGTTAAAAGTTTTTCTGTTATTCGCGTTCGCTGTCGGATTTTCAACCCAATCGGTACTGGATATTAGCACTTGCGATGTGGACTATACCGGGCCACGATATACTACTTACGGTATAATTAAGTGCCAGGATAAGCATTTTCCGGATACAACAGAAGTTACAATCAAATCCAATTTAGCAGAAAATGTGACGGTTAAATCGTTCACTTGCAAGAACTGCACATTGCCGGGAATTCCAAAAAATATATTCACCGAATTTCCTCAACTTGGTGCATTGAATTTGGAGAATTGCCAAATAGAACATATTCAGGAATCGGATTTCACCGGCGCACAAGCTTTAGTCGATCTCAGTCTTAATCACAACAAAATTAAGAAATTAGACAACTATGTGTTCAGAAAATTAACAGTTCTTAATTATTTGAGTTTAACTCACAATGAATTAGTTTTGGAGGAACACACCTTTGGTGATTTGAAAGCATTAACAACTTTGAAATTGTCATTCAATCTACTAAACACATTACCACATGGAATTTTCGATGATTTAACTGGACTATTGGAATTGTATCTCGATCACAATATTTTTGCAGGTACTTTCGATTTAGAACCGTTGATGCCATTGAAGAAATTACACACAATCGATATTAGTTACAATATGATCAGTGAATTTGACTACGTCCGATTATTTGAAAATGTTGAGAATTTCCGTGAGATCAATTTGGAAATGAACCGTTTTACATGTTCCTACATTGAGGAATTTTTAAAATACGTTAAAAGCTCTGGAACAATTGTAGTTAAAACGTATGTCGATATTCCGATAACATCTGAAAATCTTGGATGCAGCAATTAAATCTATGTGATACTTTTTGTACTATAAACTATGTATAAATAAATAAATATTTCACATGTTTTTTCTGTCCTTTTTGTTGGATTTCAAGGTTTATTGTGGGAAAATTGCCATAAGAATTACAAATAGATTTTTTTTTTGCGATTATACATCTATAATACAAGGAAACCGTGTTCCTGGTAAAATTACGTATCAACAATATGTTCAAAAATAGTTTAATTTTTACTAATTATTCGGAGTAGATTTATGGTAAATTTAAAACGACATGATCATAAAGTTAATACCTCAAGGTGTAATTTTTAGATGTATTTTTGTTTTCGTGAGAAAAATGTCTCGGCTTAGTTTTTACTGCCATATGCCGATCCACGAACTAAAATTGTGTTCATAAACTCAAACGTTCACAAACCGAGGCGACAATTTTTGGTTAAATTTGTATTGAAATCATCAGCTACACAGAAAAAAGTGATTAGTAAATTTACGTACAATTTAGCCAGCTACAAAAAATAGATGAACTACCGATAAAAGTAAACAATCAGGGTATTCACAGTCCTCTTTTAAATTGCGGGTAAATTTACCGCTCGGTAATTCAGTCAAATTTGACAGATTTTTACTGAGACGGTAACTTGGTTCATGTAAAAATGAATTACCGGATTCGGTAATTGTAGACATGCCTTGAGTCGTGTTTTCCGGCCCGGTTATTCGGTATCAAGAATCAACCGCGAGTGGCGCTAGTAATGTTTTTAGTTGTCAAATTTTCTCGCTGGTTATCTCATCGGACTGCAATTTTTTTCAATTTTGATAGCAGTTGCCACAATAGAAATTCAAAAAAATACATCAAACATGGATTTAAAGGTATGTGACATATTTTACAATCAAATTCGCAGTTCATGATTTGGTCACGTATCCAATAAAAGCGCTGTTCTCAAATCTGTGCTGTGGGATGTTCACAGCAGAATATTTTCAGTCTTTTAATATTACCGGAAATACCGAATACCGAAAATTAAAAGAGGATTGTGAATACCCTGAATAACTTGGTCTGATTAGATAAATTATCTATACATTTTAGAAGATAACTGTCAACTTTTGTCGGTAATTCATCTATTTTTTTTGTAACTGGCTGAAAATTAACGAAAATTGTAGGTGAATTTACTAATCACTGTTTTCTGTGTAGGAACAGAAGAGTTTTCCAACCTTTTTCACTGGTGTACCCTAGGGTACCCCCTTTACCATTGTATACTCAACATGTACGAGTATTGCAAATCATACTAATATCATCATCATATCATATCATCATATCATATCATACTAATATATAAAAATGAGTTGGTGTCTGTCTGTTCCTATTTCACGCAAAAACGGCTGAACCGATTGACTTGAAATTTGGCATGAGTGTCTGTGGTAGTTCTGGTTCCAACGTAGGCATACGAAAAAGTAGCGCGGGGGGTGGAGGGAGTAAGGGGAGGGGGTAAAGTGATTTCGAAACTTAGTTTTTGCACTATGTTACTCTTTCGCGGGGAAACTACTGAACCGATTGGCCTGAAATTTGGCATAGATGTTCGTCGGGGGTCCAGCCCCAACATAGACCCATTAAAAAGTTTTGAAGTTCTTTCCGGTTTTCTTCGTATTCTAAAACTTAGACTAAAAACTTAACCCGGCAACGACGGGTATGCAAGCTAAGAATTACAAGATTAAAAGTTATAGAGTAGCTCCCACTTAGGCTGCTACTATATACAAAATATTACTGTAAATACCGTTTCATAGTGATTGATAGTTGTGTACAAAATGTGCTGATACAGAATCAATTATGCATGCGACCCACAGATAGTACACGCGACTTTAAAAAAAAACATGCACACCACCGGTGGGTCACACGGAAGCCAACGTGTTAATGTTTAAACACATAAGTTGTGCTAAAAATTTTGTGAAACCCAATGTAAATGTGACTTAAGGTGTTAGTATAGCATTGAAGCAAATAATCATTGGAGGACAAATTTATTTATAGAGTGAGGTATTATTATAACAAAAATGTTGAAAAAAAATCTCAAAAGAATCAAAACAATCGTTTACTTAGTAAAAACCCCTTGAAATCTGAAATCAAAAAGAGGAAAAAAATTAAGTTTTGCATATAAACAAAAAACCGATAGGTAAAAATACGTGACATATCAAAATAAATCATAATAAGGTAACAGAATGAGAAGCAACCCATAAAACTGACTGAAAACCTCTCAAACCTTCACCATAAGAAAAACGATAAACCGAAAAATCTAAAGAAATCTTTTTTTTTTGAAGAAAAAACCGAAAAAAACCCGATTGGAAAGAAAAGGTAGACAGAAACAGACTACGAAAAAAAAATCTTCATCTTTTAAGTATAAAAAAGGTCAATTATTTATTCAACATCCCGTCCCCAGGTAGTTCCAACGAGATCGTGAGAAAATGGTTTGGAACGTGGTTCTCACGCGATTGACACACCTGCCTGCCCTTTTTCTGCCCGTAATTCCCATTGATTGATGTACATTGAGATTGCCTGTGTGTACGGGAATAACATCTACACGCACACACGTTGATATCATTGTAATTTTGTGTTTTTATACATCGCACGATATAATGTGCAGTTTACTCAAGATTTTTTTTTTAAAACAAGTTACTTATAGTGGATATTCGGTTACACAAATACAAACCTTATCCAGTGGTTTTTTTTAGAGGAAATACCTTATCAAATTGCATATCACAAAAAAATACGCATTAAAGGAATTGCAAAAAATGACTTGCAGGGAAAACGGTAGGATTTTTTCAAAGGATAATAAAAGTGAGTTTTTTTTTCTTCTTCAGTTGTAATTTTTTTTATGTAACAAATATAAGAAAACATAAAAAACAATTTTTTTTTCTAAAAATCTTTATCACAGTATAAGCACGTCACAGCCCTTTAAGAATGAATAATAGTAACTGCTATGATTAAATGGTTGTCATATAATTGCTACCACGGTCGCCACACAGAACTGGATTCGCTGAGGGTTGGACTGCTTCGATTACTGGAACACTCCGATAATGAAGGGCTGGCGATCGGTGGAAGACTGCAGTTATTGGCCTCATCGTAAAAATTACTGAATGGCGGGATGTGCGATGATTGTCCACAAAACGGTGAAGGGTTCAGCGTAGCAGGAGTTGGGACAATTACTTGCATGTGATTGAGTCGATGACCCAGGTGACTCATCAGTTGCGTTCCCAGGTCCACGCTGACTCCTGGAACGGTGGCCAGAGCCTTTGATACTTCATTCGCTGCATAAACATAACCCGATCGGAAGCTCTCCGTCACCGATGCTTGGTGTTGATCCTGATTGATCCGCAGGCGTTTTTGTTGCTTTAGTTTTTTCATATGTTCAACGGTTAATTCCAGGATGTCCGCCTTCTCCAAACGTGTGATATGTTCACCTTCCTGTGTTAAGCACTCCACCATAATGTCCTTGAGCTCATCCAAACACTTGTTAATCCTTGCTCGGCGCTTCCTCTCCAACATCGGCTTCATAACCTTCCGGTATTGATAGGTCTTCGACATTTCCATTTCTAAGACCATAATTTTTTATAACAACAAAGTGTAATCCAAATTTTGTTTGTTGACTATCGTCTCGTAGAATAAATTAAAAACGTAATCCTCGTAGTATCCTTCTTCGCACAGCACAAACAGAATCCAAGACTCTTGTATCCTTTGGATAAAAAACGATCCACAGTTTTTTCAACAAAAAAATCGTGTGTTAAAAGCGGACCTCGCGTGTGTCGTCTTAACTAGTCTGAGACTGCGCAATGAATGAATAAGTCAACCATTTGTCGCTGCCTTTTAATGCAGGGGCACGTTATCCGACTCGTGGGAAACTATTCCATAGTGGATTTCTCACAGTATTTGGCCACATGCCTTTAATAAGAAGACGAGAAGCAAAAAAAAGTAGAAAAAAAGCAACAACGATGAAAGAAAGAAGAAAGAAACAAAAAATATAATGTAAGAAATTACAACAACAGCAACGTAGACTAAGCTATTGTATTTTATCTCACTTTGTCTCTAATGGATTGTCGGTCAAACAGCATAGAGTGGCTTGAGCCGTGCTTGAGACTGGTTTTCCTGCTTTTGATTATCATTGGGGGTACTCGTCGTTGTATTATGGATCGTGCTTTTATGTTTATATTTTCTATGCTTAACGATCCGGATTGTTGGCACTTTTTTTTTAAATAAAAGACGGGAAAAATTAATAAATTTATCACTCAATTAATTCTTTTCGTTTTACGGTGGTGGTAAAAATCGGGACTTGAACATTTGTTGGAATTAGAAATAGGTGGGTCAGCAGGCGAAATTTGCAAGATTGCTCTTTTATCGCAAATGGATTTTTTTTTTATTTTTGTTTGATTTTTTTAAATCAAAGAACGTTTCCATTTCAATTTATAAAATACTAGCTTGCATACCCGTCGTTGCCGGGTTAAGTTTTTTCAAATTTTTCTTTTTTTTATGATCTATGTTCGAGCTAAACTTCAGGCCAATCGGCTCGGTAGTTTCCCCGCGAAATGGTAACATCACTTCACCCCCTCCCCTTACTCCCCCACCTCTCTACTTTTTAATGGGTCTATGTTGGGGCTGGACCCCCGACGAACATCTATGCCAAATTTCAGGCCAATCGGTTCAGTAGTTTCCCCGTGGAAGAGTAACATAGCGCAAAAACTAGGTTTCAAAATCACTTTACCCCCTCCTCTTACTCTCCCACCCCTCGCGCTACTTTTCCGTATGCCTATGTTGCAACCAGAACTACCACAGACACTCATGCCAAATTTCAAGTCAATCGGTTTAGCCGTTTTTGCGTGAAAGAGGAACAGACAGACAGACAGACACCAACTTATTTTTATATATTAGTAGGATTGGTGAAAATTTATCTTTTTTTAAAAATTCAAAATGTGTTCTTGTAAGAAAAATTCATCATTTTGTTGATCGATTCATGTATCCTGTCTCTTAAACGACTTTCGCTACTGAACAATTATGTTCACAGACACTTGAAATTTGGTGTGTACCTAAATTTTCGTAAATTAATAGTTTACGGAATCTAGGAAATAAGTATTTTGAGAATTTTTGTACTCTATTTGACATACCGTATAGGAGTATATTAGGTTTAATATACCATTTGTCGAACTAATTGCCGGACACAAAAATGAACTACACCAAGGTGTTTGGAATGGCAAAAGATTTTCATTTCCGCATGTCCATCCGTCTGTCTGTCCCTCTGTCCGTTAGCACCTTAACTTTCGAAAGGATTGAGCTCGAAACTTCAAATGTTGTGTAATTACGTTTCTCGTAAATGGTCAGGCTAAGTTCTTGAACTGTCAAAATTGGGTCATTCCTTCTCTCCTCCTCCATACAAACGAAACAGTTTTTTGCAATTTTCTCGAAAACGGTGAATCATATTGAAAAATTTATAAAGGTAAAATATGTTTAGAATACGATTTTACATAACTTATCCACACATAAAAATCCAATAGGACCATTGCTGCCCTCCTATCCCATACAAATAGAATACTTTTTTCCTGTTTTCACGAAAACTGTGCACCGTATCGAAAAATTTATTAAGGTAAAATCTGTTTAGAATATGATTTTACATAAGTTTTCTGTACATCAAAATCCAGGTGGACTACTCCTTTGCCCCTCTCCTATACAAATGGGTTTTGTAAAAAAAAAACATTTTGTCTGTAATCATATAGTAGAGTTTTTGACGATTGGCTCCTGGCAATCGTAGCTTTTCTTTGAAAAGTCCTTTGAAAAGTCGTTAATTTCGTCACTCTATAGTAATATAGTGTAGCTACTCGTAAATTGCGCAAAACGTGAATTTCGTATAAGAAAGTCGTGTGCTGTTCACATCAGGTATTTTTATTTTGTTATTTGGAATCGAGTATTAAAAAATTATACTCATAATAATATTATTAAACACTTTTTTGTTTATAATATGTTCCTCAAAACTATTTTTCAAAGACCTAAGGATCCTGTATGTGCAGGACTCTTAACACGTTCGTGACATCGTGTACCACTGGTGGTACCTGTACAGTTTTTTAAAACCGCGCGAGTAAATAGTGCGGTAGTTTTTTTTTGTAGAAGTAATATAAAAACACGCACCGTGTACCACCGATGGCGCACAACCGCCAGAAAACAAATCGCTAGTGTACCACCCGTGGTACACGATGTCCAAATGAAAAAAAAGTTGAAAAAGCAAATGTCACGAACGTGTTAATCATAACAGAAATATAAAAAAATTTAAAAAAGATGAGCATCTAGGATCTTTGGATAAAAATGTTTGCGAAACTTCCGGAGGTATCGCAAGGACGCATTTTAATATTGATTCAAACTAACTTCGAGTGATTTATTGTTATTTTAAACATTTGATCTTATACTGTTTCTAAAGAAAACGGTTTTCCATCTCTTTTTACACGATTTTACCTACAGTTTATAAATAGGTGTGTTCATAAATTTTTGCACGTTAAAAGAACCAATGAAGATGAATTTACCCAGTGTCAATCACTTTTCGATAGTAGCACAAAAAGTGTTATTATTAACAACCACTACTTGGCAAATCGACAATCACTTCCCTCACAGCACAAATTGTATCAAGTATTAATTGTAAGTCAGATTGCGCATGAAATTATTTGAGAATCGCCTGTGGCGTGGTGTCCATTAATGTTTTTCTTGAGTCCGTTGGGACATTGATATATGCTTGACATAAAACTTACTAACAAAATCTAGAAAACGAGCGAAAGAGAAGCATTGATAAGCGCGTGCTTATCGCGTGGAATGAGTGTGGCGACTTGGCATCAATATTTAATAGAATAAGATACCAGGCAATTTATGTGAGATTCATGAACGAAACGTTGACGTCGCGCCGTTTAAACTCTGCCACTCTTTTGTACAGACACATTTATTGGTATGCGCTGAACCAGTCCGTACTCGCTTTTGGTTGGCCTGTTGAATATAATGCTATACAGCTATGTATAAAAACATATCGATGGATACGATTTCCGTCGTGGTGTTTCCAAACACACACCAAAGATGTACAAATTCCACAGGCTATGACTGGTCGCAGCAAGTCGAGACCCGAGTTAAAATTAAGCCGGTTGCGCAGTACGCGGACATTTTTTTGTCGTTGCTAGCTTTCCCACGGTTCAAATAATGACGTTAAACCCTCTTTCGTCGGCCCCTTTCCGTGTAGATGTTTTTTTTTTGCCTCGGTTCAGACGACGTATTCAGTTTTCGTCTTTGGTCGGCGGAAACAACAACAACAACGTTGAAGTAATCGTCGAAGATGTTGAAGAGTACAACAACCGCAAGAAGCCAAAGTCAGTTAGTCAAGGTGGCCTAACAATCACCCGATTACTGATTTCGTTAGCGCCAAGATGTTATGATATTTGTCACACTAGCAGCATGGCGTAATTAAATTAATTATTAAAGTATCTCAAATTGGATAGGGACTATTAGTATTTTATATCGCTTTTTAATCTTGAAGGACATTTAAGTTTTAATAGAAAATTTTTGCTATTCTGTGCTGAACAAAATACTAACCAAAAAACTTTTTTACACTCTTTTTGTAATATTATCCTATTTTAGGATATATACACCAGTTTCATAGATCTTCACAATTTAAGGCTTCGAATTGAGAACTTCCAATAATTTTATCGTAAAAATTTAAAAAACGATTCGTTTCAAATCGATTAAAATACTAGGGATGTTCACTTCATCTCGTAAGCATCGCTGGGTCAAAAACTCAGTTTGCGACGTTTGCGACAGTTTTGCGAGGTGAAGTGAATATCCATACTGTGTTAACCCTTTCGCTCCGACTTTCGGCTGATAACCCTAAGAAAACGGTGAGGTTTGCAAATTGATAATACTCGCAATATTCTTATTTTTGTAATGGTGTTGTATAACTAGTTTGAACTTTTTTGTATAAGAAAACACACAAAATTTGAAAAATTTATTTGACGATGATAAACACCTTCCAGATTTTAGATAAAACCCAACAAAACAAAGGATTACCGCTAACTGTAAATACTTCATATTCATATACGGCATTATAACACTGAAACTAGATGTTAAACCTTCGAATTGCTTTGGAAATATTCCAGTATTATTAAAAAAAAACTTTCTGGGAGGTATTGTCCAACTAGGAGCGAAAGGGTTAACAGCAAAAGAAGTTATTTTGAATATAACTTCATTGTAACCCACTAATGTTCACTGTTTGGTTTTTCGACCAGTAACATTTTTAAGTCGAAAAATCTGCGGAAATTCAAAAGGAAAACATAAGAAAAGCTACAATTGCCAGGGGCCAATCGTCAAACACTCTATATAAGGGCAGACAAAATATTTATGAAAAAAAATCCATTTGTATGTGAGAGGAGGGAAGGATTGGTCCAATTGGGTTTTTATGTACGGAACAGTGATGTAAAATCATATTCTAAAACACATTTAGTGTTTATAAATTTTTCGATACGACTCACCGTTTTCGAGAAAATTGTGATAAACTGTTTTGTTTGTATGTGGGAAGGGGGAAGTAATGGTCCGATTTTGTCCGTTTAAGAACTTAGTCTTGACTTTTATGAGAAACCAAACTATACGAAATTTCATGTTGCTAGCTCAATCCTTTCAAAAGTTATGGTGTTCACGATCAGTCAGGTGGATGGACTGACGGACACACAGACGGAGAGAGATGGACAGACAGACGGACAAACAGACGGACAGACAGGCGGACGGACAGACGGACGAACATGCGTAAATCAAAATCCTTTGTCATTACAAACATCTTGGTGTAACGGTATACTAAATCTAATATACATCTATATGATATATCATTTTTTTAGCCTCACATAAAAACTACTTTCGGCCTGTAAAGTTGTTAAACATTTCGTAGAAATACAGTGCACACTCGTTATAATGAACATCCAATGTACTGAATTATTAATATAGTGAACACAAGTTTAAAAACATTGGCTGCCATTAAGTCTGAAAAACTAGTTTTTCTAGTCTCTGAAGATTTGAAAAAAATTTACAAAAATTAAAAAAAAAATTCTCCAATGTGAGTAGGAGTTCAACTAGGAAACGAATTTTCATGTAACTTATATGTCTAACACAAGAGTTTGTATAAGTAAATTTTTAACCCCTTATCAGGGTTCAATCAGAATTGAGTCCGAAAGGGTGTTAAACTGAGTTTTTAACTCCTTGAAACAAGAAAGTCAAAAAAATCCTCGCTACGGTATTAATTTTTTTCTGAACAATACTGCGAGGTGTTTGCTTTCAGTTCAGCTATGTTTATAGCCGGTGCTAATTTATTCTAGATTCTACTTTTCACATGTTGCTCCTATCCTATTACAGTAATGGACAATCGTACAGGTACCAAAAATTTGAATCAATTTACCACTCTAGACTTTCAGGCACCTGAGAACTTTTCACCCCTGAAAACATTTACACATTATACCGCTCTACTAAAATTTTAACCTTGGTTAGCAGAAAAATCACTCTTTGCACTGAATAGAAGAATCTCCCTTTCTAGGATCTCCCTTTTCGACAGTTAAGGTCATTAGGATTACACATTTTGTTCAATTTCATCCCTACCTTACAGTTTTCCATCTAAATTGTTTTCAAAAATTATGTGTTGATGCTCAGGGGTAAGAGAGTGGTGTATTAATAACATACCTGTCGATCGATTATAAAAGATACACAAATTGTCAATTATGTATGAGTCCTTTTGATGACTACATCCTAATAATTACTCTGGCGAGGTTTCTTCTCTCGCCCTACTTCAAATTATTTCCACATAATATAATTTAGGGTAGGAATAAAACCAATAAAAATATTTACTACATATCTTGAATGAAAAATGTATGTTAAAAAATGACACAAAATATTTCTTAATACATAAAAAAATTTAAGCGTAGTAAAACGTAAATCCCTCTTAACTCAGTATAAAAAGATATTTTTTTTATCTAACATATTATCCATGCTATACTCAAATATATCCGTTACAGCAGGCCATTCATTAATCGGGCAAAGAAAAATAACAACATGTGTCCTTTTTATATTGAAAATGCAGGCCCAAGCAACCTTCGAAGGAACAAACAATCTGGTCCTTGGGATGCGTGGGAATGTCAGAAAACTTCACTTTCCCACGATTTTCGACTTGACAAAAAAAATATCCAATGTATAAAATCTACAGTGGTTGGATTGTAGATCGCCTCCTCTTTCCATCATGTACAAGTGCGTGTAAGGTTGTCCCACTTGCCTGGAAATTTCGAACACCTGCCGTTTTTTTCTGATAGGTCTTTCAGGCTTCGCCCTAAATGATAATACATTATAGTTCTGTGTGTTGAAACCACTGCCTGCACATGGGACGGTCCTTTGCCTGATTTCGTATATTAAGAGAACCCTTGTGCCAGAGAATTGTGGTGCCGGCAAGAAACCAACCGAAGCAGATAAGCCGTATAGCGCCCTGAATGAATACAGAGCAACCTACAATTGACAAAACAAGTGTGGTGGGGGCTGCCCTACCCTTCTATAAAAGGAAACTGATAGGGAACTTGAGATCATTCAGAAGTTGAACTTCATTTGAACAAGACCTATTAAGAGTTTACATACGATAACGGAAATCATGTGTCTTGAAAATTGTGAACAGCAGTCGCGTGGTTTTAACTTTAATTTGCATACGATGGACGAGAATAAGACATCGAAAGCTGCCAAAGCTACATACAGCATTAAGAGGGTGTTAAAGTCACTCTTCAAGAAGCATAATAAGGCAAGCCAATCGCGTGCCTCGGCGGCGACGTCTTTAGAGTCACTGGAAAACATAAGAAACGCACAAGTGGAGAACCATTACGAGGAAATCGGTGAAAATGCTGCCAACGAGAAACTAATTGCCGAGATTTACGACTTTATGGAACTGACGCCAGCGGATCTGAAAGACGGATCCCCTTTAGACCGGTTACACGGTAGAAACTACGACGATGAGATTTTTGTTCCTGTCCGCTTTGCCCGCACTGGGGCTGGAACGTTTTTCTGGACATCGAATTTGGTACCTGTTGACGTTGATTTGATTGAATCGCAGTCCTGCGCCACTTACAACCAGTTGCCGCAACTACAATTCCATGATCGCTGGGCCCAAGCATAATCGCTGCTGAGCCAAACATGCAGTTTTATAAATGACTTACATTTAATTATTGTAACCAATCAAGCTTTAATATTTGTGATAACATGTTTTAGTATATTCATGGAAAATTTTGTGATAGCTCTTTTTTTAAATATTAAAAAAAACTTTTATACGAAAACTTCTTTTTTTCTTTTTATTTTTTTGTTATTTTTTGAATTTCAGCTTTGGTTTTTTAAAATGTTGATTTTCTAAAATCAGTATTTGCAGGTACAACAGGCCAACTTAGACATTGGTATGCAAAAGATTAAGGACAGTCAAGTATTTTGTATTGTTATGTCCTTTTTTATGCGAATAGTTTACTATTGTGAGCGTGTGTAAAAATATATTGTTTTTTTACACTTTTGTATAGAGCTCTTAAGCCTGCCTTACACGGTAAATACTTTTGTTTCAATATTTTGTTACCGTCTTTGTCTAGCTTTCAACGAGAACGAATGCAAATATGTTTCTTCCAAATGATGTTGAATCTACGAGCATAAAAATTGCGTAAAAAAATCTGATGTTAACTGAACATGACTTTCTTATACGAAATCTACGTCCCGACGCAATTTACACCACAACTTGACGAAGATAATATAAGTTTATATAAAAACAAAATCTGAAATATCTCAAAATATTGAAGCAAAAATATTGACAGTGTAAAGCTCAATCCAGACTAACGATTGCGATTATGATTGAGTTTCTTCGACCAATGAGATCAAAGTTTTCATTTTCCTATCGTTGAAAACTTTGATCTCATTGGTCGAGAAGCTTCAATAGAAATCGTTAGTCTGAATTGGGCTTAATGGGCACCTTACACGTTCAATATATTGAACAATATTTTGGTTGTGTTCAATATATTGAACGTGTAAGGACTATATTGAAGCAAAGATATTGAAGCGAACCATACGATCTTGAATATATACATATTGTAGCAAAAATATTGAACGTGTAAGGCAGGTCTAAGGCAGGCTTTACAAATAGATATTTAATTATTTTTTGTTTTGTTATAAGGTAACATTCTATGAAATTTCTGATTTAAAAAATCATTTTAAATCAACAAACCAGTGATTTCTTATCGCGCAGTCTTTCAAAATATTTCCATATAATACAATAAAGGTTAGAAAGAAATCCAGAAAACATTTTTTTACGTATAAAAATACATTTTTTAATATAGGCTATGTGAGATGTGGTGACCAGCGTCCACATTTTGGTGTTTTTTTTTTTTTGTTTTTAAATTTTTGGTCTCACAAGGCTTTATTTTTTGGCTTCTCGAAAAAATTTTTAATAAGGATTTTGATTTTTTGGCGGTAAAACTCTTTTGAGACGAAAATTTACCCTACACGGTATAAACGAAGAGAAATAAAAATAGGAATATATGACTTTTTCACGATGATCCCCTAAAACTAGGGATTTTTTTGAGAGTCATTACCAAAAATTGCACTGTATTATACATTCCTATTTTTTGTAGGCATCTGTCTTATAACTTCTCTCCGCGTAATTACCCGTTCAAGTTTTTAGCTTAATTTTTAGCAAGAAACTCTTTTTTAGTTGCGTTTTTTTAATGTTCTGAAGCAGTTCAGAACAAGCTTTCTATACAAAATCCTGCACCACCTTTTCATCTCGGACAGCGTTTGGAACA
The DNA here is from genome assembly GCA_964034945.1 of Chrysopilus asiliformis. NCBI lineage: Eukaryota > Metazoa > Arthropoda > Insecta > Diptera > Rhagionidae > Chrysopilus > Chrysopilus asiliformis. The sequence goes on from OZ035960.1 coordinate 101,684,028, forward strand.
AAGGGAAATTTTATACGGTAATGTACGGTAATGAAATGCTGCTAACTTCAAGGCCATAACTCTGACATTTTATTTTCTGTTAGAGGATTTTCTGTGGGTGGTTAGTTGGTTATGTTCGACAGCTAAATAATTTTAAACATGGGAGGTAGCAAATCGTGAGTACAGCAAGAAAATTAAACAGTAACGGCCTACTAATGAAGTTAGTTGCGATTGAACTCGATGAAATTTCGCACTTACTCTGGATCGTTTTTTTAATGTTTAGTGTTCTAGAACATTAAAAAAACGCAACTACAATAACAAAGAGTCCTGATTAAATGATTGTCTAACTTTTACGTAATGACATCAATTATCAAATAAAAAATTCAAAATCACTAAAAAGCGATAAAATCTAGAAAAATAAACAAATAACAGAAATAACCTCTGTTCCTTATATTTAACCTACACACTTTCTGGTTATGACATAATTTAGCATTGATGGCAAATCTCAAAATTCATTCATATCTTCTATGTTTTAGACGTTAGAATTTTTGCGTCTATTTCATACGCAGGGCAAATTCCCGGGCATTTCATATTCCAGCATGGCACAGAATAATTTGATTTTACAGCCCAATATAACTATTATCAAGGCCCTGTTATACCAATCACTGAAAAATTTAAAAAAGTCTAAACTAAAGCTTACTTACTATGACGATCGTCAATATTTAAAAGGAAAATCTCATTTAAAAAATAACTAGCAACATATGAAATGCAGGGCAAATAAATAAAAGCTATTTTACGATATTTCAAAAACTATTAATTTTAAAAACAGCAGGGCAACGAGTTTCTTATTTTTTCATCAAAACCCACTGTTTTTGATTGACCTCCAGCAGCATGGCAAAACTTGCCCTGCGTATGAAATAGACGTAGAATTTTTCATATATTTTTTCCTGAATTTAAAAGGTGATTTTCCCTTAGAATATAGTGGTTTTCCGAAAGTAACGGCGATTCATTGTCATTACCTATGATTTATTTATTGAAAAATAAATCAAACAAATAAAATGATCTTAAATTCCATTTAAAATATCGATAGACAAGCAGTTTGAAAAGAACTTTCTAATGTCCAATCAATTTCTGAAAAAAATCACCATTAAAAATATCACACGTCTGTAAAATCCCAGTAAAACCAGTAGCCGACGGTAATCTTTTAATCTCTCCTAAAAAATTTATCTCATACAAACCAATAGAAAAATCTTATTAATCTCCTAAAAAACCTTTCTGTGGAAGAAGTTGTTTTTTGTATACAATATGAATAAAACAAAAGTAAATTCGTTAAAAAATTTCAAAAACATTTATTTTCATTTTTCATGTTTGAAATTGTATATGTATGGAAGATCAGTATTATTATCACAGTCAATGTTTATTGCACAGCCAAATGAATTTAAAGCTAAATGCCATTTAAAATATCGATCAATTACAGTTAGTTAATTGATTGATACCACGTAGTATGGAAATATTTGTAGACTGACTGCAAATTCACCATGGTCTCCACATATCATTCCGATTAGACTGGGCAGGAACTTTGACGAGCTTCAGAAGTCCTTTTGGCGGGATAGATTCCTGGATGTCCATTTCGCTTTCGTAGCCAGAAGACGCAGGACTCAAAGGAGCTGTACTGCCACCGTCACAAACAATGTTTAGCGTTGACGTTGATGTTGACATCGATGGGCAGGATGATTTCATGTTTGCGGAAGTCTGTATGGTATTCAATTGATGTCCCAGATGCGTCATGAGTTTCGTGCCGAGGGTTATGTCAATACCGGGAATTGCTGCTAGTGCCTTGGATACTTCGTTTGCTGCCTGGATATACCCCGTTCGAAAACTATCGGTTAATAATTGCTGTTTGCGATCTTTAGTTTTTCTAAGATGCTCGACTGTAAGCTCCAGAATGTCAGCCTTTTCTAGACGCGTTACATGTTCACCCTCTTCAGTTAAACACTCGACCATTAAATCCTTTAGTTCATCCAGGCACTTGTTGATCCTGGCACGCCGTTTACGCTCCAAAAGCGGCTTCATCACTTTTCGGTATTGATAGGTTTTAGACATTTCCATTTCGAGAACCATTTTTATTTATTTTTATTAAATTTTTTATTATTCACTTAAACTTGTATTTTAGCACGATTTATTTTTTTGATTTAAAAAACAAAATCTTAAAGCACGTTTTGTATGTATATTGATTTTTCTATATTCGAAATACTCGTAAGTATAAAGAATCTTGCACTCTTTTCTAAGTACCGGCTCAAAAATCTTCAGACGATGTTGACTTGACCAAGTCTAAACTGAGAATGACTCACAAACGATCCCTACTCAGCATTTTAAGCGATTCAACATTCTGATGGCAATACATTCTGGATACGATGAACATACAAAAAACGCCACTTGAATACAACACCATTGAGATGGTAAAGAATGTTTGCCGTTTCGCCTTGCATCGAAAACCCGTGGGAAACGAATTCGAAGTGAGGTTCCCACACGATCTCGACCACCACCTGCTTAAGATAAACACGCACAGCTGTTAATATTATCCAATACGCTTTGAAAAGTCTTTCGCTTTCGACAGCGTTCCTTAGGGATGATGGAACAACGGTCTCGCTCAATGGATGAATACGAGTTCCCCCTCGCCGCTCGCAATTCCATCCGCATATCCTGGTGAGGCAAGCGAGCGTCTATAGGGAATATGAGGTTACTTTATATGGGATGAGGTTATATCGTTTTGAACGACGGCATATCGTATGCCAGGCAAACAGGCCAAGTGGCCAGCATAATTGATCACGCGTCATACACTGTAGCCCTTTTTGCCTCTCTTACAATAACAGATTCACTGTTACGACTCTTTGGAATAAGGGAGCTTGTCATTATTATGCTATTGGCAGAGTCGTTATCAATAGTACGACATTTGACTACTTTATGTTTATGGAAAAAAGATAGTAAATTGAATTTAACCGACAATTGGTGCATCGTTGTATATGGGAATTTCGACGGCTTGGCGGGTAAAATGTGTATGAAGCGACGTGTGATGAGCACGAGATAATTTCTAGAAAAAATTGATTGAGAAAATAACTAAGTAGTAAGTAAGATTTAGTTTTCACAACAGATTGTTATGAATTATTGCAGTTTTCTGATACTTCATCCATACGGTCAACTGAACAACTGTTGACCATCAACTATTAACGTGTTGATTGTTGGCATGTTTACAGATGTATCGATAAAGCTTAAATTTTAACGAAAAAGCACGTTGATTGGTTGATTGTCAACAATTGGTGGTGGACAAAACTATCAACTGTTGATTGAGCTATTTTGTTGACAATCAACTAGTTTTCATTAATTCGGATGAGTCTTTTTTTTAAAAAATTGGTGGTGGATAGAGCTATTAACTGTTGATTAAGCCATTCGGTTGACGAGCAACTAGTTTTGATTAATTTGGTTAAGTATATTTTTAATTGCCATTTAATTTTACAGGATGCGTGGTGCTATGGGGCTTGAAAGACCAACAGATTCTGTGATGGAATGTTTTTGAATAGGTCATATACAATCTCTTGCGATATCCACAAAACTGGAGATGGAATGGAATGTATGGAATCTATGGAATGTATGGAATCTATGGAATGGAAAGTATGGAATGTATGGAATGTATGGAATCTATGGAATGTATGGAATCTATGGAATGGAAAGTATGGAATGTATGGAATGTATGGAATGTATGGAATCTATGGAATGTATGGAATGGAATGTATGGAATGTATGGAATGTATATGGAATGTATGGAATGTATGATGGAATGTATGACGGAATGTATGGAATGTATATGGAATGTATGGAATGTATATGGAATGTATGGAATGTATGATGGAATGTATGGAATGTATGCTGGAATGTATGGAATGTATGGAATGAATGATGGAATGTATGGAATGTATATGGAATGTATGGAATGTATGATGGAATGTATGGAATGTATGCTGGAATGTATGGAATGTATATGGAATGTATGGAATGAATGATGGAATGTATGGAATGTATATGGAATGTATGGAATGTATGATGGAATGTATGGAATGTATGATGGAATGTATGGAATGTATATGGAATGTATGGAATGTATGATGGAATGTATGGAATGTATGATGGAATGTATGGAATGTATATGGAATGTATGGAATGTATGATGGAATGTATGGAATGTATGGAATGTATATGGAATGTATGGAATGTATGATGGAATGTATGGAATGTATATGGAATGTATGGAATGTATGATGGAATGTATGGAATGTATGGAATGTATATGGAATGTATGGAATGTATGATGGAATGTATGGAATGTATGCTGGAATGTATGGAATGTATATGGAATGTATGGAATGAATGATGGAATGTATGGAATGTATATGGAATGTATGGAATGTATGATGGAATGTATGGAATGTATGATGGAATGTATGGAATGTATATGGAATGTATGGAATGAATGATGGAATGTATGGAATGTATATGGAATGTATGGAATGTATGATGGAATGTATGGAATGTATGATGGAATGGAATGTATGGAATGTATGGAATGTATGATGGAATGTATGAAATGTATGATGGAATGTATGGAACGTATACGGAATGTATGGAATGTATGATGGAATGTATGGAATGTATGCTGGAATGTATGGAATGTATATGGAATGTATGGAATGAATGATGGAATGTATGGAATGTATATGGAATGTATGATGGAATGTATGGAATGTATGATGGAATGTATGGAATGTATATGGAATGTATGGAATGTATGATGGAATGTATGGAATGTATATGGAATGTATGGAATGTATATGGAATGTATGGAATGTATGATGGAATGTATGGAATGTATGCTGGAATGTATGGAATGTATATGGAATGTATGGAATGAATGATGGAATGTATGGAATGTATATGGAATGTATGGAATGTATGATGGAATGTATGGAATGTATGATGGAATGTATGGAATGTATGATGGAATGTATGGAATGTATATGGAATGTATGGAATGTATGATGGAATGTATGGAATGTATGCTGGAATGTATGGAATGTATATGGAATGTATGGAATGTATGATGGAATGTATGGAATGTATGCTGGAATGTATGGAATGTATATGGAATGTATGGAATGAATGATGGAATGTATGGAATGTATATGGAATGTATGGAATGTATGATGGAATGTATGGAATGTATGCTGGAATGTATGGAATGTATATGGAATGTATGGAATGTATGATGGAATGTATGGAATGTATGCTGGAATGTATGGAATGTATATGGAATGTATGGAATGAATGATGGAATGTATGGAATGTATATGGAATGTATGGAATGTATGATGGAATGTATGACGGAATGTATGGAATGTATATGGAATGTATGGAATGTATATGGAATGTATGGAATGTATGATGGAATGTATGGAATGTATGATGGAATGTATGGAATGTATGATGGAATGTATGGAATGTATGGAATGTATGGAACCTATGGAATGTATGGAATGTATGGAATCTATGGAATGTATGGAATCTATGGAATGTATGGAATGGAATGTATGGAATGGAATGTAGGGAATGGAATCTATGGAATGTATGGAATGTATGGAATTTATGGAATCTATGGAATCTATGGAATCTATGGAATGTATGGAATGTATGGAATCTATGGAATGTATGGAATCTATGGAATGGAATGTATGGAATCTATGGAATGTATGGAATGTATGGAATCTATGGAATGTATGGAATCTATGGAATGGAATGTATGGAATGTATGGAATGTATGGAATGTATGGAATGTATGGAATGTATGGAATGTATGGAATGTATGGAATGTATGGAATCTATGGAATGTATGGAATGTATGGAATCTATGGAATCTATGGAATGTATGGAATGGAATGTATGGAATCTATGGAATGTATGGAATGTATGAATGTATGGAATGTATGGAATGTATGGAATGTATGGAATGTATGGAATGTATGATGGAATGTATGGAATGTATGGAATGTATGATGGAATGTATGGAATGTATGATGGATGATGGAATGTATGATGGAATGTATGGAATGTATATGGAATGTATGGAATGTATGATGGAATGTATGGAATGTATATGGAATGTATGATAAAATGTATGGAATGTATATGGAATGTATGCAATGAATGATGGAATGTATGGAATGTATATGGAATGTATGGAATGTATATGGAATGTATGGAATGTATATGGAATGTATGGAATGTATGATGGAATGTATGGAATGTTTGATGGAATGTATGGAATGTGTATGGAATGTTTGGAATGTATGATGGAATGTATGGAATGTATGATGGAATGTATGGAATGTGTATGGAATGTATGGAATGTATGATGGAATGTATGGAATGTATTTGGAATGTATGGAATGTATGATGGAATGGAATGTATGATGGAATGTATGGAATGTGTATGGAATGTATGGAATGTATGGAATGTATATGGAATGTATGGAATGTATGATGGAATGTATGATGGAATGTATGGAATGTATATGGAATGTATGGAATGTATGATGGAATGTATGATGGAATGTATGGAATGTATATGGAATGTATGGAATGTATGATGGAATGTATGGAATATATATGGAAAGTATGGAATGTATGGAATGTATATGGAATGTATGGAATGTATGATGGAATGTATGGAATGTATGATGGAATGTATGGAATGAATGGAATGTTTGATGGAATGTATGGAATGTATATGGAATGTATGGAATGTATGATGGAATGTATGGAATGTATGATAAAATGTATGGAATGTATATGGAATGTATGGAATGTATGGAATGTAAGATAAAATGTATGGAATGTATGATGGAATGTATGGAATGTATGATGGAATGTATGGAATGTATGATGGAATGTATGGAATGTATATGGAATGTATGGAATGTATGATAAAATGTATGGAATGTATATGGAATGTATGGAATGTATGATGGAATGTATGGAATGTATATGGAATGTATGGAATGTATGGAATGTATGGAATGTATGATGGATGATGGAATGTATGATGGAATGTATGGAATGTATATGGAATGTATGGAATGTATGATGGAATGTATGGAATGTATATGGAATGTATGGAATGTATATGGAATGTATGGAATGTATGATGGAATGTATGGAATGTATGATAAAATGTATGGAATGTATATGGAATGTATGGAATGTATGATGGAATGTATGGAATGTATGATGGAATGTATGGAATGTATATGGAATGTATGGAATGTATATGGAATGTATGGAATGTATGATGGAATGTATGGAATGTATGATAAAATGTATGGAATGTATATGGAATGTATGGAATGTATGATGGAATGTATGGAATGTTTGATGGAATGTATGGAATGTATATGGAATGTATGGAATGTACGATGGAATGTATGGAATGTATGATGGAATGTATGGAATGTATATGGAATGTATGGAATGTATGATGGAATGTATGGAATGTATATGGAATGTATGGAATGTATGATGGAATGTATGGAATGTATTTGGAATGTATGGAATGTATGATGGAATGTATGGAATGTATATGGAATGTATGGAATGTATGATGGAATGTATGGAATGTATGATAAAATGTATGGAATGTATATGGAATGAATGGAATGTATGATGGAATGTATGGAATGTATGATGGAATGTATGGAATGTATATGGAATGTATGGAATGTATGATGGAATGTATGGAATGTATGATAAAATGTATGGAATGTATATGGAATGAATGGAATGTATGATGGAATGTATGGAATGTATATGGAATGTATGGAATGTATATGGAATGTATGGAATGTACGATGGAATGTATGGAATGTATGATGGAATGTATGGAATGTATATGGAATGTATGGAATGTATGATGGAATGTATAGAATGTATGATGGAATCTATGGAATGTATATGGAATGTATGGAATGTATGATGGAATGTATGGAATGTATGATAAAATGTATGGAATGTATATGGAATGTATGGAATGTATGATGGAATGTATGGAATGTATGATAAAATGTATGGAATGTATATGGAATGAATGGAATGTATGATGGAATGTATGGAATGTTTGATGGAATGTATGGAATGTATATGGAATGTATGGAATGTATGATGGAATGTATGGAATGTATGATAAAATGTATGGAATGTATATGGAATGAATGGAATGTATGATGGAATGTATGGAATGTTTGATGGAATGTATGGAATGTATATGGAATGTATGGAATGTACGATGGAATGTATGGAATGTATGATGGAATGTATGGAATGTATATGGAATGTATGGAATGTATGATGGAATGTATGGAATGTATGATAAAATGTATGGAATGTATATGGAATGTATGGAATGTATGATGGAATGTATGGAATGTATATGGAATGTATGGAATGTATGATGGAATGTATGGAATGTATGATAAAATGTATGGAATGTATATGGAATGTATGGAATGTATGATGGAATGTATGGAATGTATATGGAATGTATGGAATGTATATGGAATGTATGGAATGTATGATGGAATGTATGGAATGTATGATAAAATGTATGGAATGTATATGGAATGTATGGAATGTATGATAAAATGTATGGAATGTATATGGAATGTATGGAATGTATGATGGAATGTATGGAATGTATGATGGAATGTATGGAATGTATATGGAATGTATGGAATGTATGATGGAATGTATGGAATGTATGGAATGTATGATGGAATGTATGGAATGTATATGGAATGTAAGGAATGTATGATGGAATGTATGGAATGTATGATAAAATGTATGGAATGTATATGGAATGTATGGAATGTATGATGGAATGTATGGAATGTATGATAAAATGTATGGAATGTATATGGAATGAATGGAATGTATGATGGAATGTATCGAATGTATGATAAAATGTATGGAATGTATATGGAATGTATGGAATGTATGATGGAATGTATGGAATGTATATGGAATGTATGGAATGTATATGGAATGTATGGAATGTATGATGGAATGTATGGAATGTATGATAAAATGTATGGAATGTATATGGAATGTATGGAATGTATGATAAAATGTATGGAATGTATATGGAATGTATGGAATGTATGATGGAATGTATGGAATGTATGATGGAATGTATGGAATGTATATGGAATGTATGGAATGTATGATGGAATGTATGGAATGTATATGGAATGTAAGGAATGTATGATGGAATGTATGGAATGTATGATAAAATGTATGGAATGTATATGGAATGTATGGAATGTACGATGGAATGTATGGAATGTATGATGGAATGTATGGAATGTATATGGAATGTATGGAATGTATGATGGAATGTATGGAATGTATGATAAAATGTATGGAATGTATATGGAATGTATGGAATGTATGATGGAATGTATGGAATGTATATGGAATGTATGGAATGTATGATGAAATGTATGGAATGTATATGGAATGTATGGAATGTATGATGGAATGTATGGAATGTATGATGGAATGTATGGAATGTATATGGAATGTATGGAATGTATGATGGAATGTATGGAATGTATATGAAATGTATGGAATGTATGATGGAATGTATGGAAAGTATGATGGAATGTATGGAATGTATGGAATATTTGATGGAATGTATGGAATGTATATGGAATATATGGAATGTATGATGGAATGTATGGAATGTATATGGAATGTATGGAATGTATGATGGAATGTATGGAATGTATGATGGAATGTATGGAATGTGTATGGAATGTATGGAATGTATGATGGAATGTATGGAATGTTTGATGGAATGTATGGAATGTATGATGGAATGTATGGAATGTATGATGGAATGTATGGAATGTATATGGAATGTATGGAATGTATGATGGAATGTATGGAATGTATGATGGAATCTATGGAATGTATGGAATGTTTGATGGAATGTATGGAATGTATGATGGAATGTATGGAATGTATATGGAATGTATGGAATGTATGATGGAATGTATGGAATGAATGGAATGTTTGATGGAATGTATGGAATGTATATGGAATGTATGGAATGTATGATGGAATGTATGGAATGTATGATAAAATGTATGGAATGTATATGGAATGTATGGAATGTATGGAATGTAAGATAAAATGTATGGAATGTATGATGGAATTTATGGAATGTATGATGGAATGTATGGAATGTATGATGGAATGTATGGAATGTATATGGAATGTATGGAATGTATGATAAAATGTATGGAATGTATATGGAATGTATGGAATGTATGATGGAATGTATGGAATGTATATGGAATGTATGGAATGTATGGAATGTATGGAATGTATGATGGATGATGGAATGTATGATGGAATGTATGGAATGTATATGGAATGTATGGAATGTACGATGGAATGTATGGAATGTATATGGAATGTATGGAATGTATATGGAATGTATGGAATGTATGATGGAATGTATGGAATGTATGATAAAATGTATGGAATGTATATGGAATGTATGGAATGTATGATGGAATGTATGGAATGTATGATGGAATGTATGGAATGTATATGGAATGTATGGAATGTATATGGAATGTATGGAATGTATGATGGAATGTATGGAATGTATGATAAAATGTATGGAATGTATATGGAATGTATGGAATGTATGATGGAATGTATGGAATGTTTGATGGAATGTATGGAATGTATATGGAATGTATGGAATGTACGATGGAATGTATGGAATGTATGATGGAATGTATGGAATGTATATGGAATGTATGGAATGTATGATGGAATGTATGGAATGTTTGATGGAATGTATGGAATGTATATGGAATGTATGGAATGTACGATGGAATGTATGGAATGTATGATGGAATGTATGGAATGTATATGGAATGTATGGAATGTATGATGGAATGTATGGAATGTATGATAAAATGTATGGAATGTATATGGAATGAATGGAATGTATGATGGAATGTATGGAATGTATGATAAAATGTATGGAATGTATATGGAATGTATGGAATGTATGATGGAATGTATGGAATGTATATGGAATGTATGGAATGTATGATGGAATGTATGGAATGTATGATAAAATGTATGGAATGTATATGGAATGTATGGAATGTATGATGGAATGTATGGAATGTATATGGAATGTATGGAATGTATATGGAATGTATGGAATGTATGATGGAATGTATGGAATGTATGATAAAATGTATGGAATGTATATGGAATGTATGGAATGTATGATAAAATGTATGGAATGTATATGGAATGTATGGAATGTATGATGGAATGTATGGAATGTATGATGGAATGTATGGAATGTATATGGAATGTATGGAATGTATGATGGAATGTATGGAATGTATGGAATGTATGATGGAATGTATGGAATGTATATGGAATGTAAGGAATGTATGATGGAATGTATGGAATGTATGATAAAATGTATGGAATGTATATGGAATGTATGGAATGTATGATGGAATGTATGGAATGTATGATAAAATGTATGGAATGTATATGGAATGAATGGAATGTATGATGGAATGTATCGAATGTATGATAAAATGTATGGAATGTATATGGAATGTATGGAATGTATGATGGAATGTATGGAATGTATATGGAATGTATGGAATGTATATGGAATGTATGGAATGTATGATGGAATGTATGGAATGTATGATAAAATGTATGGAATGTATATGGAATGTATGGAATGTATGATAAAATGTATGGAATGTATATGGAATGTATGGAATGTATGATGGAATGTATGGAATGTATGATGGAATGTATGGAATGTATATGGAATGTATGGAATGTATGATGGAATGTATGGAATGTATATGGAATGTATGGAATGTATGATGGAATGTATGGAATGTATGGAATGTATGATGGAATGTATGGAATGTATATGGAATGTAAGGAATGTATGATGGAATGTATGGAATGTATGATAAAATGTATGGAATGTATATGGAATGTATGGAATGTACGATGGAATGTATGGAATGTATGATGGAATGTATGGAATGTATATGGAATGTATGGAATGTATGATGGAATGTATGGAATGTATGATAAAATGTATGGAATGTATATGGAATGTATGGAATGTATGATGGAATGTATGGAATGTATATGGAATGTATGGAATGTATGATGAAATGTATGGAATGTATATGGAATGTATGGAATGTATGATGGAATGTATGGAATGTATGATGGAATGTATGGAATGTATATGGAATGTATGGAATGTATGATGGAATGTATGGAATGTATATGAAATGTATGGAATGTATGATGGAATGTATGGAATGTATGATAAAATGTATGGAATGTATATGGAATGAATGGAATGTACGATGGAATGTATGGAATGTACGATGGAATGTATGGAATGTATATGGAATGTATGGAATGTATGATGGAATGTATGGAATGTATGATAAAATGTATGGAATGTATATGGAATGTATGGAATGTATGATGGAATGTATGGAATGTTTGATGGAATGTATGGAATGTATATGGAATGTATGGAATGTATGATGGAATGTATGGAATGTATATGGAATGTATGGAATGTATGATGGAATGTATGGAATGTATGATGGAATGTATGGAATGTATGATAAAATGTATGGAATGTATGGAATGTATATGGAATGTATGGAATGTATGATGGAATGTATGGAATGTATATGGAATGTATGGAATGTATGATGGAATGTATGGAATGTATGATAAAATGTATGGAATGTATATGGAATGTATGGAATGTATGATGGAATGTATGGAATGTTTGATGGAATGTATGGAATGTATATGGAATGTATGGAATGTACGATGGAATGTATGGAATGTATGATGGAATGTATGGAATGTATATGGAATGTATGGAATGTATATGGAATGTATGGAATGTATGATGGAATGTATGGAATGTATGATAAAATGTATGGAATGTATATGGAATGTATGGAATGTATGATGGAATGTATGGAATGTTTGATGGAATGTATGGAATGTATATGGAATGTATGGAATGTACGATGGAATGTATGGAATGTATGATGGAATGTATGGAATGTATATGGAATGTATGGAATGTATGATGGAATGTATGGAATGTATATGGAATGTATGGAATGTATGATGGAATGTATGGAATGTATATGGAATGTATGGAATGTATGATGGAATGTATGGAATGTATATGGAATGTATGGAATGTATGATGGAATGTATGGAATGTATGATAAAATGTATGGAATGTATATGGAATGAATGGAATGTATGATGGAATGTATGGAATGTATGATGGAATGTATGGAATGTATATGGAATGTATGGAATGTATGATGGAATGTATGGAATGTATGATAAAATGTATGGAATGTATATGGAATGAATGGAATGTATGATGGAATGTATGGAATGTTTGATGGAATGTATGGAATGTATATGGAATGTATGGAATGTACGATGGAATGTATGGAATGTATGATGGAATGTATGGAATGTATATGGAATGTATGGAATGTATGATGGAATGTATGGAATGTATGATAAAATGTATGGAATGTATATGGAATGAATGGAATGTATGATGGAATGTATGGATTGTATGATAAAATGTATGGAATGTATATGGAATGTATGGAATGTATGATGGAATGTATGGAATGTATGATAAAATGTATGGAATGTATATGGAATGAATGGAATGTATGATGGAATGTATGGAATGTTTGATGGAATGTATGGAATGTATATGGAATGTATGGAATGTACGATGGAATGTATGGAATGTATGATGGAATGTATGGAATGTATATGGAATGTATGGAATGTATGATGGAATGTATGGAATGTATGATGGAATGTATGGAATGTATGATAAAATGTATGGAATGTATATGGAATGTATGGAATGTATGATGGAATGTATGGAATGTATGATAAAATGTATGGAATGTATATGGAATGTATGGAATGTATGATGGAATGTATGGAATGTATGATAAAATGTATGGAATGTATGGAATGTATGGAATCTATGGAATGTATGGAATGTATGGAATGGAATGTATGGAATGGAATGTATGGAATGTCTGGAATGTATGGAATTTATGGAATCTATGGAATCTATGGAATCTATGGAATCTATGGAATGTATGGAATGTATGGAATCTATGGAATGTATGGAATCTATGGAATGGAATGTATGGAATCTATGGAATGTATGGAATGGAATCTATGGAATGTATGGAATGTATGGAATGTATGGAACCTATGGAATGTATGGAATGTATGGAATCTATGGAATGTATGGAATGTATGGAATCTATGGAATGTATGGAATGGAATGTATGGAATGTATGGAATCTATGTTATGTATGGAATGTATGGAATGGAATGTAGGGAATGGAATCTATGGAATGTATGGAATGTATGGAATTTATGGAATGTATGGAATCTATGGAATGGAATGTATGGAATCTATGGAATGTATGGAATGTATGGAATCTTTGGAATGTATGGAATCTATGGAATGGAATGTATGGAATCTATGGAATGTATGGAATGTATATAATGTATGGAATGTATGGAATGTATGGAATGTATGGAATCTATGGAATGTAGGGAATGTATGGAATCTATGGAATCTATGGAATGTATGGAATGGAATGTATGGAATCTATGGAATGTATGGAATGTATGAATGTATGGAATGTATGGAATGTATGGAATGTATGGAATGTATGGAATGTATGGAATGTATGGAATGTATGGAATGTATGATGGAATGTATGGAATGTATGATGGAATGTATGGAATGTATGATGGATGATGGAATGTATGATGGAATGTATGGAATGTATATGGAATGTATGGAATGTATGATGGAATGTATGGAATGTATATGGAATGTATGATAAAATGTATGGAATGTATATGGAATGTATGCAATGAATGATGGAATGTATGGAATGTATGGAATGTATATGGAATGTATGGAATGTATATGGAATGTATGGAATGTATATGGAATGTATGGAATGTATGATGGAATGTATGGAATGTATATGGAATGTATGGAATGTATATGGAATGTATGGAATGTATATGGAATGTATGGAATGTATGATGGAATGTATGGAATGTATATGGAATGTATGGAATGTATGATGGAATGTATGGAATGTATGATGGAATGTATGGAATGTTTGATGGAATGTATGGAATGTATATGGAATGTATGGAATGTATGGAATGTATGGAATGTATATGGAATGTATGGAATGTATGATGGAATGTATGGAATGTATGATAAAATGTATGGAATGTATATGGAATGTATGGAATGTACGATGGAATGTATGGAATGTATGATGGAATGTATGGAATGTATGATGGAATGTATGGAATGTATATGGAATGTATGGAATGTATGATGGAATGTATGGAATGTATGATAAAATGTATGGAATGTATATGGAATGTATGGAATGTATGATGGAATGTATGGAATGTATGATGGAATGTATGGAATGTATATGGAATGTATGGAATGTATGATGGAATGTATGATGGAATGTATGGAATGTTTGATGGAATGTATGGAATGTATATGGAATGTATGGAATGTACGATGGAATGTATGGAATGTATGATGGAATGTATGGAATGTATGGAATGTATGATGGAATGTATGGAATGTATATGGAATGTATGGAATGTATGATGGAATGTATGGAATGTATGATGGAATGTATGGAATGTATGATAAAATGTATGGAATGTATATGGAATGTATGGAATGTATGATGGAATGTATGGAATGTATGATGGAATGTATGGAATGTTTGATGGAATGTATGGAATGTATATGGAATGTATGGAATGTACGATGGAATGTATGGAATGTATGATGGAATGTATGGAATGTATGATAAAATGTATGGAATGTATATGGAATGTATGGAATGTATGATGGAATGTATGGAATGTATGATGGAATGTATGGAATGTATATGGAATGTATGGAATGTATATGGAATGTATGGAATGTATGATAAATGTATGGAATGTATGATGGAATGTATGGAATGTATATGGAATGTATGGAATGTACGCTGGAATGTATGGAATGTATGATGGAATGTATGGAATGTATATGGAATGTATGGAATGTATGATGGAATGTATGGAATGTATGATGGAATCTATGGAATGTATATGGAATGTATGGAATGTATGATGGAATGTATGGAATGTATGATAAAATGTATGGAATGTATATGGAATGTATGGAATGTATGATGGAATGTATGGAATGTATGATGGAATGTATGGAATGTTTGATGGAATGTATGGAATGTATATGGAATGTATGGAATGTACGATGGAATGTATGGAATGTATGATGGAATGTATGGAATGTATGGAATGTATGATGGAATGTATGGAATGTATATGGAATGTATGGAATGTATGATGGAATGTATGGAATGTATGATAAAATGTATGGAATGTATATGGAATGTATGGAATGTACGATGGAATGTATGGAATGTATGATGGAATGTATGGAATGTATGATGGAATGTATGGAATGTATATGGAATGTATGGAATGTATGGAATGTATGATGGAATGTATGGAATGTATGATAAAATGTATGGAATGTATTTGGAATGTATGGAATGTATGATGGAATGTATGGAATGTTGATGGAATGTATGGAATGTATATGGAATGTATGGAATGTACGATGGAATGTATGGAATGTATGATGGAATGTATGGAATGTATATGGAATGTATGGAATGTATGATGGAATGTATGGAATGTATGATGGAATGTATGGAATGTTTGATGGAATGTATGGAATGTATATGGAATGTATGGAATGTACGATGGAATGTATGGAATGTATATGGAATGTATGGAATGTATGATGGAATGTATGGAATGTATGATAAATGTATGGAATGTATATGGAATGTATGGAATGTATGATGGAATGTATGGAATGTATGGAATGTATGATAAAATGTATGGAATGTATATGGAATGTATGGAATGTATGATGGAATGTATGGAATGTATGATGGAATGTATGGAATGTATATGGAATGTATGGAATTTATGATGAATGTATGGAATGTATATGGAATGTATGGAATGTATGATGGAATGTATGGAATGTATGATGGAATGTATGGAATGTATATGGAATGTATGGAATGTATGATGGAATGTATGATAAAATGTATGGAATGTATATGGAATGTATGGAATGTATGATGGAATGTATGGAATGTTGATGGAATGTATGGAATGTATATGGAATGTATGGAATGTATGGAATGTATGATGGAATGTATGGAATGTATGATGGAATGTATGGAATGTATATGGAATGTATGGAATGTATGATGGAATGTATGGAATGTATGATGGAATGTATGGAATGTATGATAAAATGTATGGAATGTATATGGAATGTATGGAATGTATGATGGAATGTATGGAATGTATGATGGAATGTATGGAATGTATATGGAATGTATGGAATGTATGATGGAATGTATGATGGAATGTATGGAATGTTTGATGGAATGTATGGAATGTATATGGAATGTATGGAATGTACGATGGAATGTATGGAATGTATGATGGAATGTATGGAATGTATGGAATGTATGATGGAATGTATGGAATGTATATGGAATGTATGGAATGTATGATGGAATGTATGGAATGTATGATGGAATGTATGGAATGTATGATAAAATGTATGGAATGTATATGGAATGTATGGAATGTATGATGGAATGTATGGAAGTATGATGGAATGTATGGAATGTTTGATGGAATGTATGGAATGTATATGGAATGTATGGAATGTACGATGGAATGTATGGAATGTATATGGAATGTATGGAATGTATGATGGAATGTATGGAATGTATGATAGAAATGTATGGAATGTATATGGAATGTATGGAATGTATGATGGAATGTATGGAATGTATGATGGAATGTATGGAATGTATATGGAATGTATGGAATGTATGATGGAATGTATGGAATGTATATGGAATGTATGGAATGTATATGGAATGTATGGAATGTATGATGGAATGTATGGAATGTATGATGGAATGTATGGAATGTATGATGAATGTATGAATGTATATGGAATGTATGGAATGTATGATGGAATGTATGGAATGTATGATGGAATGTATGGAATGTTTGATGGAATGTATGGAATGTATATGGAATGTATGGAATGTAAGATGGAATGTATGGAATGTATATGGAATGTATGGAATGTATGATGGAATGTATGGAATGTATATGGAAATGTATGGAATGTATATGGAATGTATGGAATGTATATGGAATGTATGGAATGTATGATGGAATGTATGGAATGTTTGATGGAATGTATGGAATGTATATGGAATGTATGGAATGTATGATGGAATGTATGGAATGTATGATGGAATGTATGGAATGTATGAT